>JAJHSJ010000005.1:8550141-8766954 GCA_021015155.1 Magnolia officinalis
TCATTTTGATGCTCCAATGATCAAAGTTTTCCCCTCCAAAAATGGAAATTGTAGGATGAATCGTTGCACCATTCGTTGCCATCGATTCTACTTCTTTAGAAGTTTCTAACACTTAGTTAAGACCCCGAAACTTGTCTCTAATACCACTTTGTAATCTATTGTAGCCTTTTTTTACTTAGGAAAAATAACTTAGAAGAGAATAGGAGAATAATGATTTTTGTTGTACTACTTCTTCATACTTGAAAATGAAATCCATACACATATTTTTAGGCTTTTGGATACATTCAACAAATAAAAGTTATTTAATAGATGTATAAAAAACTAAGGGACATGTGACTCTTCAACAAAGAGACATGAACCTTTTCACAAAATTCTAAGCATGAATACATGCATGTATTGCAACAAATACATGTATTCCAAAAGGTACATGTATTGGAACAAATACATGTATCTCTCTTCAAGTGCATTAATTTAACAGAGTCATCCACATGGGCAGTCACCTCCAGAAGGTGAAATTCTTACCTTACCAGGAGGAGAGCCAGATAACATCATGTTCGGAAAATTCGGAGGTGTTGTTGTGGAACTATCTGGTGGATGGCCCACCCACAGAGAAGTATGTTCATCATAAGGAGCGTGTGCTTGGATTGGATATGAGCATGCACTCCATGGGTCTCATGGCTAGCATCGGACTGGACGGCCTTGTTCATGCCTGGAATAGACCAGGGGTTGCATTGAAGCTTTGAATTCGAAGACCTTTTCTTGTTTCATTGGATGTTACAGATCTTAACGGTTATTCATCTCTCGGCCGATTTGTGATATTAACCATCGATGTTTCTTTCTCTTAGAAGTCTCTTTTCCTTTTCTTTTTTAAAGAATCATATTGAATTACCCATTTAAATTTTAGTGAGCTTTCCTTGTAGGTGTGGCCCCACTTTCTGTGATCTAGATGGTACATTGAGTGGGCAGCATTGACGCAGGGAAGGATGTGAGGTCGAACACGTCTTCTTCACGGGGATAACTGTTCTGAATCCACGGAACTTCTCGAACACACGAGAACAAGAAAAATAGAAAATAAATTCTATAAAATTTGAATAAAATAAACAAGTCTACAACCTTTAAATATGGATACTAAGACATGGAAGAAATTTTGGAATCAAACTACAACTAAAACTCTTAGGGCAGGCCAGATTGAATGGGATTAGGAGGGATGGGATGGATTTTAAGGTAATGATGGTGGTGTCAGTGGATTGGTTTAAGATCCATGGGATTGTTATATCTCGAGACAAGTTCACCGAGTCTGTTTGGCACGCTTGGCATATCCCGGGATTTTACCTTTCAATCCGTCTGTCAAAACACGCCCTAGGCACGATTGAACGAGACTAGGAGGGATGGGACGAGTTTTAAGGTAATGACGGTGATGTTAGTGGATTGGTTTAAGATCCATGGGTTTGCTATATCCTGGGACAAGTTCACCGGGTCTGTTTGGCTCATTTGGCATATCCCGGGATTTTACCATCCCATCCCTCCTAACCCCATGGGATCTGTCCGGCCAAACACGCCCGCGACTTACTATAAATAGTAAATAGGCAAACGACCGTCGATTTGTTGGTATTTCGCAAATCCAACTTGTGTAACCCAGCATAGCGGGATTGGGTGGCTAAAGTAGCTCGTCTTACCTTAAAATCATATATTTTAAGTTCGATAACTCATTCCAGTTTGCAAGATACGTCCGTTTTAAGTTCTAACGGTCTGAATCATGTTCGTCTCCAATTGGGCCTTTTCTGGTCCATCTTGGCCATGAACTTATCCACGACCCGTTCTACATCAGCCATGGATGGCAAATGCTTCCAATCACTCCCCCGTCAAGAACAGCTTGATATCTCATTACTGTGTGGCTAATTAATAGTTAAAAAGGAAAATGTAGCTAACTGTCCACATGCAAAAGAGGCCCTGAGATCGGATGGTTAGGATTGATGAAGTGTAACACCCCGGTTCCCGGAACCCGAGTACACTACTCGTTTTCCAAAAACCCGAGTGTTAACCTTTAAAATATCTCAAACTTCACGTATATTTTTTTTCTTTATCAGAGTTAACCATTTAAGCGGAATAAAAACAATTCAAGTATAAGAGGGAGTCCAAATATACATAACCAAGGTTTCAAGTGGTTACCCAAAAGCTTATACAAACCAATGTCTTAACTTATTATAAAACACAATAGTACAAATTAAAATAAACTGAAATCAGGAAAGAGAGTCGCAAGGTCCTCTGGCTCCTCCTAATCCACCTGAATGCAGTATGTACATCGTCTATGTCCTGCACACTGAGTACGATTCGATAGCGTCAATGGCTATCGCAGTGAGGTATACCCCTCAAGATTTATCGTATCACCAAGATAATTAAACACAGTTAACAAAGGTAGTGTATAAGAAATATGGCATAAAGATTACCATGAAAATCAGACAAAGTTCATCAGATACGCATTCATTAAATAAATCACACAAGAAAATCTTATTTAAATGTATGGATGCATGCACATGCTCACAAACCTGGGGATACACATACATCTGGTAAAAAGTCGCCCAAGGAGAACTAGCCACCCGGAAAAATACTCAAAGGTACGCCCGAGGAGAATAGCTACTCGGAAAAGACTATGATATATATATCGCCCAAGGAAGATTAGTTATCTGGAAAAGTATACAAAGGTACGCCCAAGGAGAACTAACCACTCAGAAAAGATCGTAATAATACATAGATCGCCCAAGGAGGATTAGTCACCTGGAAAAAATGCAAAGGTACGCCCAAGGAGAACTAACCACCCGAAAAGGACCATAATAATACATAGATCACCTAAGGAGAACTAGCCACCCAGAAAAGTACTCAAAGGTACACCCAAGGAGAACTAGCTACCCGGAAAAGACCATAATAATATATAGATCGACCAACCATTATTATTCCAATTTCAAGCAATCAATTTAGGAAAGCTCAAGGGTCACTATGGGGGGTTGGTCACCCAGCATAGGCTGACAGCTCAGGCATAGTGTCCCATTCCACTATTCCTGGCTCATAAAACTAATAAATATGATGTTTTAAGGGTAACCCTTTCAACTAGTGTCCAATTGTAGTCCAGCAAGTGGAACTCACCATCATAAGATTGTATAAAATAATCCATTAAAGCCGTGGAAAGGCATGTATTCCATAAAAGCCGCGAGGGCCAATTATTCCACCAATTGTGTCATTAAAAAGGGAATATTCCCAAAAACCAATGTAGGCACAAATGATACACAATTTAGTAAGTCCACGACAAGGACATTCCATTTAATCTATTTGACAGAAAGGCCACTAGTTCAAAGACTTTTACAAACACCATAAAGTAACCGCAAGGGGCAAAATAAGCCAAGCACATTGTCGAAAGTAATTACACAGGTAAAGAAGAATATTTAAGACCTATCGCATGTTCATATTTGGATATAAATCTAACCATCAATCATTATCAAGAATTACTCAATTAGAAACTAGCATTTATCAACAATTTCACTAAGTATTATTTTAGGCAAGAGATGAAATAAGCAAGCTACGCTAACTATCAAGATGTAGAAAAGCTTGAAGGGTGATCCTCACCTTTTAAGAGTTGGTTTGTTTCCCGACGATACTAGAGTTAATTGTACACGTCCTTGGATCAAAATCTAACAAAGTTATAATATTTGAGTGGTTAGATTACAACGTATCAATATTTATATGGTTAGGATTTAAGTTTAAGGTTTGGATTATGTAAATTTTTTAGCTTTATCCAGCAATCTATATCTAAGTGTAGGTTTTAGAACTTGAACTCTAACTTTTACGCAATGAATAAAATAATATTATTAACAATACTTTGTGAATTAGTATAAATCTCCCACCAATGTCTAATATCATAAATTAAGAGTTTAATAAATGTTATAAATGATAATAAAATTAATAATGATAAAACACAATTTAATAAGAACTAATATTAATAATTATACAAACTCAAAATAGAAATGACAATATTATTTAATAATGATAATGATAATAATTTTAATAGCACACTAATTATCCTAATGATAATAATAACATCATAACAATGACGAAAATGGCAATAGGAGGTGAACATCGAGTCACCTTGTGGTGAAACTCGGCCCGCCAAGGTCTGGAATTGACCAGATTCACCTCCAACTCGAGCCAATCTCGGCCCAACGACTCCACCGAGTTGACTCGGCAAGTGCCCAACATCCCAACCTCTCTTCTCTCTTTTCCTTTCTTCCTTTCTCTTTCTGCATTTTCTTTCTTCCCTTTTCTCCCCTGCAACAAGGCCGAGAACCTCACAATTCAAAATCTGCCCCAAGCTCAACCAGGGCTGACTCGATCAGACTCGACTGTACACAATGAGTCAGCTCGACACGACAGTCTTCCATCCTTCCTCTCCTCATCTTCTCCTTCCTTCTCAGACGGTGCTTTCTCCCTCTTTCTTCTTCTATCTTCTTCTTGCTGAACCAGACAGCGTCTGGACTTGATCAGACCACACCCAGCTCGGTCAGCAACTTTCCCTGGGCCGGCTTGGTGCGGCAGTAGCAGCGGCCACACCCTCTTCTCTCTCTCTCTCTCACACTATCTTCTCTCCTTCTTCTCTGCTTCTTCTTCTCCTTTTTCTTGTTCCTCTTCTTCCTGTCTGGTTGGACAGGCTAGGTGAAAACCTGTAACTCAGCCCGACGCGGCGTGACCCGAACTGAGTTAGCTCCACCCAATGCGGTGGTTGAAACGGCGCCCTTTTTCCTTTTCTCTCTTCTGATCTTTCTTCTTCTCCTGCTTCTTCCTTTTCTGCTATGCTTCTCAGCTGCTTTTGAGACCTGACAGAGCCCATGGCTCGACCTGATTTCACCCCGGTTCGGGACGACTCGGTGCAGTTTCATCGAGGAAGAAGGGCTGTTGCAATGGCGGATGGACGTCGGGTGGGTTTTTCTTCAAAACGGAGCTCTTCATGGGGCGAACAAGTCTCTGGAAGCTTGGAGGATCAAAAGAGTGGAGCTCCATTGTTGTTTTCATGGTGGGTTCGAGGGTGGAAGCTTGCGGCCGGGTTTTCTTCCGCAATTGCAAAAATGGCAAGGAGGGGCGTGTTGCCCAATTTATTCCCACTCCTAGGGTTGCCCTAACAGATCTTAGGTTGTTGGTTGAAAAGGATGCACGGTCTAGATTCAACCTAGGACTTCCTACTTGCGCGCCCCCTCCTCAAACAGATTCGTTTGTTTGGTCGTACAACTGGCAATCCACTCTTTTGAAATGGAGGGCTGAGATCTCCCTTACCAACAACTGAGATGAGAGAAAACCCTTTCACTCGAATTGCCAAAGTGGAACTGAAAGGAATTTCCATTTTTAGAAACAACCGTATACACACCTTGTTTGCACCGAGAATCATGTGTATAAACACGCGTTTCAGCACAACAGAACGAGCTAGGTTTTGTACAGAGTTGACCGCTCTATAAGATAGACGTACGGTTCGGATCATTGGTCCGATCATAAATGGTGGGCCCGATTTTAAATTCTCTGCTGGCGGGAAGAATAGAGCAGAGAAATTCCCTTTTTCTCGTTTCCATCAGGTCAAAGGTCATTTGACCGATTCTCCAGTTTGGTGTACTGCTGGTACACCATCTCTAGTGCACACACAACCCTTGTGTTGGGCTCATAGTGGTATTTAATGAAATCTTCTCCATCCATTCACCTTGAATATCATTGTTGGGCCATCTCGCCAAAGATGAGGTGGATCCAAAGCTTAGGTGGACCTTAATGATTGAAATATGGCTGTTAAGTGCCAATCATTGTCAATTCGATGGTTGGATCGGCTCTTATTTGTATAGTAAGGGTACTAGTGGTCCACTTATAGTATGTTTTAACTTTCCTAAAATTGTCTCGAGTCTATTGTTGGATTAGGATGTTTTAACGACGTTTGGTTGGATTCTAAATCTTTGATTTAGGATAATGTCATGAATTTATGAGCAACAGGTTCCTTGGGATTTCAAGGCGTAGGTGTATAGTTTGACTCCTAAATCTACAGTTAGATTGGCCTTGAATCGGAGATGGAGTGTTCACGGGGCTTCTCCCAAGGATCAATGGTTGGATGATTTGATTAAAGTGAAATAAATGGTCCTTTGGTTCCTTTAGGGTCCTATGACGTAAATGCATGAGTAGACTCTTAAATCGACAGTCAGATCACATAAGTTATAGTTAGAGTGTTTATAAGTCATCAATTCATGGTCGTAGGATCATTCAGGTGAATTTGAACAATTGATTCATATTGGATTGCTTGATTTATGTATCACAGCAATTGGTCTGTCAGGGTCGTTGAACTCCTAAAATAGAATGATTTGACAATGTAGTAATCCATCCTAAAAATCAACGAATGTATGACTTGTTCTAGAGATTAATATTACTCCTAATGGTCAGATTGGACCAGAACGTGTGAACATTTAGATGAATCAGATTTGTACTCATTCCAAATTAGGTTACACAGTAACACCCGAGTACTGAAAAGTACAGGGTGTTACATGAAGGGAGGAGGAGCCTTTGGTCCATAGCCATTGATAGAGTGGCCTTCTAAATAAACAGTCTCGATCATTGAGAAATCAGCAGCAACTATATTGAATTTAGTTCCTCCTTTGAAAACAGAGGTAGATTTGGTTCCATTAGGGCCTATTTTGCCAGCCTGATTGAATATGATTAGGAGAGATAGGATGAATTTTAAGGATGAATTTTAAGGTAATGAATGTGATTAGGGTGAATTTTAAGGTAATGAATTTTAAGGATGAATTATACGAAATTGGCCTACCGGATAAACAATACTGATAATTGAAAAATCAGCGGCAACTGTACTAAATTCAGGCCCTTTGTATGAAAATAGAGGTAGATTTGGGTGTTTAGACTTTAGATAGTTTCATAAGGCTTCCTATGCTGATGTAGAGCGGGTCGCGGACAATTACATGGCAAAGATGGATCAGAAAAGGCCCGGTCGGCAACAGAAGTGATCTGGACCATCAGACCTTCAATCAGGCGTATCTCGCAATCTGGGATGAGTTAGCCGATGTAAAATATATGATTTTGGGGTAGAACGAGCTACTTTAGCCAACCAACCCCGTTATGCCGGGTTGCGACGCTCGGAATTGCGAGAAACCCCTGATTCGACGGTCGTTTCCCTGTTTCAATTTCGTTTTTACTATAAATAGTAAGTTTTAGTTTGACTATAACTCTTCATCCGTCGGGCTTTAGGAGTTGCGCCCAACGTGAAAAGAGCTTAGAATAATTAGGGGAACGGTTTGGTGAAGCCAAATAGGACACTTACTATTTTTGGCCGAAAATCTTGCGCACTAGTAGACATCACGACCGTCTATAAATAGTAAGTTTACTATTTATAGTAAGTCGTGAATTCTAGGAATTTTAGTTGTAGTTTGATTATGATTTCTTTCCCATTGCTTAGTACCCTTATTTAAAGGGTTGTGAACTCGTTTTTATGAATTCATTAATCTATTTCGAATTTATTAGAATTTATTTCTATTTTCTGCTCTCTTTTCTCGTGGATTCGAGAAAGTCTCTTTGAGGAGTCCAGAGAAGTTCCGTGGATTCGGAATAGTTATCCTCTTGAGGAAGACGGTGCTCGACCTCACGTCCTCCCCTGCGTCATATGCTTAGAGTTTAGTTTTGGGCAAGGAGTTCATATCGGCAGAATATCACTTGAAATGGTGGCAAGGCAGGTCCACCCTGACCAGCCGGGTCCGACTTTGGAAGAGGCTTGGGTGCTATCCATAGGTTGGGCCTGACCTCTGATGTGTGGCCCAATCAAATTTTAGGTTGGCCAGACTCAAGGCCTTGTAACCCCAACCAACTATTCTGACTTCTACAAATATGTATTCTAATCCTCAGCTAGACAACCACCTTGATTAGTGGATGAATTGAAACATCCTAGTTAGAAATATTGATTTGACCAACTTTTTTTCAGCCCGAGTCAGGCCAATCCTAGCCAATTAATTTTAGACCTGGGCTTGGGCTTGATGTGGTATGCTCATTCTGGGCATGAGTCAGGGCTGGGCTAGTCATTGGGTCTTGTGTAGGGTAGCCTCAGAATGTGTGCTAACCTAATGGCCGGTCCAGATTCTTATATGCCAATTGCAGCGTACATGTTTGACCTATTATAGCTGACCTAATGACGTAACGCTGCGCTTGGCTTATGCTAGAATCCTTGGGCCGGGGCAGGCCATTCGTAAGTTTATGCCCATTTATTTTTCAGGCATGCAGCGGTTTTGTCCAACCCCAAACTGGCCTCCTCATTATTGGTTTAAAAGCATTTTTGGGCTCAAGCCAAATAAACGTACATTTTAGATATATCACATACATCATAGTGGGGCCACAGAACTTCGTGATGTCAACACACCACCGAGGTAGGTGGTGTGTGGCACACCACGATCCAAATGGCCAGCTATCAAACTCATGCAGTGGGCTGAACAGGCTTCAGACTGGCCCAGCCAGGAAGTCCACTATGGTGGTGTGTTGATGTCACCAAGAACTTTGGGCCTCGCCATGATGTATGTCTTATATCCACACTGTCCATCCATTTTTCGGCATCAATTTAGAACATGGGCTCAAAAATCAAGCAGATCAAGAGCTCAAGCCGACCACGCCACAAAAATTAGTAGGTATTAAACGTCTACCATTGAAATTTATTTAGGCCATAGAGGTTTTGGATCAATCTGATATTCGTGTTTTCCCTTTTATCCATTCAGATATTTTTAACTTATGAACAGGTTGGATGGAAAATAAACACTGTGGTGGGTCCTAGGAAGGTTTTAATGGTGGGTGTCACTGTCCTCACTGCTTCCTGTGGTGTGGTCCACTTAAGATTTTTATCAACCTAATATTTCTGCCGATACTGTAAAATGATCTCTAAAAATGGATGGATAGTGTGGATATAACACATACATCATGGTTTGCCCAAAGTATTTGGTGACGTCAACACAGGTTGGTGGTTTGTGTCACACCATGCAATCCGCTTCTCAGTCGGGCACACTTTCACTTCTCCCATTTAAAATCTTGAACAAAGAAACGGCAGGAAGAAGCAAAGAAGTCCTCGCCTGTTGCAACATAACTAACCGAATAAAAATCAAGATCAAGAACTGCTGCTTCATTACTTCATTACCCAACCTGATGAGAGAGAGAATCATGATTTCCTTCAAAACTGACTTCCATGGGCGTGACGTGAAATTCAGCCCCTTCCATCCAAACTACATTGCCATGGCAACCTTTGACCCAGACGCTATCCCCTCGAATCGAGTGGTCACCTTCTCATACTCGAGGCGTCCCAATTCTCCTTCACCAACACCATCTCCTTCGACACCTCCTCCCTCAACAACATCTCCTTCGAAACCTCCCAAGGCCTCAACGAGTGTGCCTAGTCCAAGCTCAACCTCAACATCATCATTGCGGGTGACTACCGTGGTTCAATCATGGTCGTAAACCTTAGCGATCCCGATTCTACCATTCTCAATGCCCCCGGACACTCCTCCAAGATCAGTAGCATCGACTGGAACCCCATCTACTCTGAC
The DNA here is from genome assembly GCA_021015155.1 of Magnolia officinalis. Classification (NCBI taxonomy): domain Eukaryota; kingdom Viridiplantae; phylum Streptophyta; class Magnoliopsida; order Magnoliales; family Magnoliaceae; genus Magnolia; species Magnolia officinalis. Next base: position 8,559,741 of record JAJHSJ010000005.1, read on the forward strand.
AGCTTCCTTACCTCTGGCAGTGACACCAATGTCAATCTATGGACCGTCAGCGTAGGAAACTGTTGGGGGCCTTGCACAAAACCTTAGGATCTAGCCTCCCGAAACAAACCAGAATTATAGAATAACAAAGCAATAAAATAAATCAAAGAACCACACACCACACAAGAGATTTTTACGTGGAAAACCCTCAAAGAGGTAAAAACCACGGGACCTCGTCCAGATCAACAATCCACTATGAAGTAGAACGTTACAACATTCTTCACTCACGCAGGAGTGGATAAACAATAAGAGAAACAAAGAAAACGGAGAGATCTCACCGATTTTGAGGACATAGAAGTGCTGAGATATAGATTGCGCAGTAGATAACCTCCACGAGCATAATCTCCCTTCTATAAGCTTCCTCTCTCTCTTTTCTTTTCTCTCTCTCACCTTTAATAGCCCTAAACCCTTTAGCAAATCCATTGTAAAGCTTTAGGAAACCCTCTTGTCATACCTAAAAAGCCCTAGGTACCTCATATTTAAAGTTTTAGGAAACTCCTTTCCGCATCCCAGTTGCAAAAGGACTTGCGAAACAAAATTTGCGCAAAATCGCGGAACGAATCTGCGTAACCTCGATTGGTCGTACCGAGTCTTTGACCGGTCGAGCTCCACCCACGACCAGTCGAGATCCTCCTTCGACTGGTCGAGCACTCCGGAGAAAAATAGTCCACAGTCACTGGACTTTGAGTCGTACCACGACTCGACTCCACGATTGGTCGTGCACCAGCCCTCAACCGGTCGAGAGAGGCTCACGACCGGTCGAGCACGGGACAAAAAAATCCCATCAAATCTTTCCCTTTTTGTCCCAGGGGGGATTCACCTTCTTCAAGTCAGCCAGGTTTCTACAAACTTCAATCTTGCCCTTAAGCAAAGCCTTGGTCATCATGTCTGACCCATTATCATCCGTGTGAACCTTCTCAAGCTGTAACGCCTTCTGTTCCAAAGTATCCCTGATCCAGTGATACCGAATCTCTATGTGCTTTGACTTGGAATGCTGACTTGGATTCTTGCACAAGTGTATAGCACTTTGACTATTGCAATAGACCACGTGCTCCTCCTGTTTCAGGCTAAGTTCCTGTAGGAACCTTTTCATCCAAAGCATCTCTTTACATGCTTCTGTGACTGCAGTGTACTCGGCTTCTGTCGTCGACAATACTACGACCTTCTGTAGCTTGCTCTGCAAAGAAACCGCTCCCCCTGCAAACGTGAACATGAACCCCGATGTAGACTTTCTGGAGTTTATATCGCCTGTCATATCTGCATCTGTGTAGCCCTCTAACACAGGTTTACCGTCACCATAGCGTAGGCTCAACCTGGATGAGCCTCTTAGATACCACAGTATCCACTTAACCGCTGCCCAATGTTCTTTTCTAGGATTGGCAAGATACCGGCTTACAACACCAACCGCATGTGATATGTCTGGGCGTATACACACCATAGCATACATCAAACTTCCTACAGTTGACGCGTAGGGTATCTTCTCCATCTCTTCCTCCTCTGCCTTCGTCTTGGGACACTATCTGTCGCTCAATCTGAAGTGACCATCCAGTGGAGTACTGACCGGCTTCGTTACATTCATATTGAACCGCTCTAGGACTTTCTCAATATACCGCTCTTGTGACAGCCAACGCTTCCTGCTGCTTCTGTCACGGGTTATCTCCATTCCTAGGATTTGTCTAGTCGGGTCCAAGTCTTTCATTGCAAAAGACTTGCCCAACTCCTGTTTTAGCCTGTCGATTTTCTTGACGTCTTTTTCCATGATGAGCATGTCATCAACATATAATAGTATAACTAAGAAATCACCATCTGAGAACTTACGCGTGAACACACAGTGGTCCGACTCCATTCTGTCATACCCATGCTGTAACATGAACAAATCGAACTTCTTATACCATTGCCGTAGAGCTTGTTTCAGCCCATACAAGCTCTTCCTTAGCCTACACACCATATGCTCTTTGCCCTTGACTTCGAACCCCTCTGGTTGGTGCATGTAGATCTCTTCTTTCAGGTCACCATGGAGGAAGACAGTTTTAACATCTAACTGCTCTATCTCTAGATTCATGCTAGCCGCCAACCCAAGCAACACTCGCATGGATGTCATCTTTACCACTGGTGAGAATATCTCCTCAAAGTCTATACCTTTCCTCTAACCAAACCCTTTCACCACAAGTCTAGCCTTGAACCTTGTCTGTGAATTCTTCTGTTCACCCTTCTTTCTGAACACCCACTTGTTGCTCAAAGCTTTCTTGCCCTTAGACAATTTCACCATATCATAGGTGTGGTTCTTATGCAAGGATTTCATCTTCTCTTGCATAGCTTTCAACCACTTCCCCTTATGCTCGTCGGCTAAGGCATCAGAATAATCTTCTGGCTCTCCCCCATCAGTCAGCATAATGTACTCATGTGGTGAGTACCTCTTGGATGGCTGTCTGTCCCTAGATGACCTCCTCATATGTGGCTCAACAGGTGGATCAAGTGGGGGCTGCTCCCCTGGTCTATCTTCTGAAGGAACTCTCTCGTCCTCTGTACCTTATTGTACTCCCCCGTCATCAGGCACCACGGGAGGAATAATTAGATCCATGTCCTCTAGCTCACCTAAGCTAGGCTGATTCTTCTCTGGCTTACCAATGTCTTCTATACACTGATCTTCAAAGAAAACCTCGTCTCTGCTGCTGAAGAGCTTCTTCTCGGTTAGATCCCACAATCTGTAACTGAACTTTTCATCACCATACCCTAAGTACAGACACTGCCTGATCTTCATATCGAGCTTGGACCTCTCGTCCTTTGGTACGTGAACGGATGTCGTGCATTCAAACAACCTGAGATGACTGTACGATGGATCATGTCCAGTTCACACTTTCTCAGGCACTTCTCCATTCAACGAGGCTGATGGAGACTTGTTTATCAAATACACCGCCGTGTGCATTGCTTCTCCCCAAAATGTCTTGGACAACTTCGCATGGGATAACATACATCTGATTCTCTCAACAATTGTGCGATTCATTCGCTCAGCTACGCTATTATGCTGGGGGGTCTTGGGAACCGTCTGTTCATGCCGTATACCCAGGGACTTGCAGTACTCATGAAAGTCGCCAATGTATTCACCACCATTGTCAGTGCGGATGCACTTCAATGATCTACCTGCTCTCTCTCTCTCTCTCTCGACCATAGCATGAAATAATTTAAACACACCAAAGACCTTGTCCTTGGATTTCAAAGCAAAAACTCAAACCCTCCTAGATGCATCATCTATAAAGGTGACAAAATACAATGCCCCACCCAAGGTTTTTGTCCTCATAGGACCACAAACATTAGAATAAACCAAATCTAATGCATGCACATTATTAACATGAGAAACAGATTTAATGAATGAAACTCTATGTTGTTTCCCTGATAAATAATCAAGACAGGTTTTAAGAGGTATACTTGTCACGTCTAGAAGGAGCTGCTTCCTTGCTAGTAACTGAAGCCCTTTTTCACTCATGTGGCTTAGACGCCTGTGCCACATGTCAATGGCTAAATCTCCGCTGCGTTCAACCCGCCCTTGCACACATTGACACTTGCCTTGTAAAGGGTGTAACACTTCTTTCCTCTGACTGCGATCAATGAACCCTTGATGAGCTTCCAGCACCAACCAGCAAACCGGCTTTCGTAGCCATCATCATCTAACCTTTCCGTCGACATCAAGTTGAGGCGAAGGTCTGGGATATGTCTCACATCCCTGAGAACCAATGTGTAGCCCACATCGCTCTTCACACAAATATCACCAACCCCTACGATCTTCGATACGCCAGAATTTTCCATTTTCACAGTCCCACAGTCACTTGAATTGTAACTTGTGAAGAAGTCCCTGCGTGGAGTCACATGAAAAGAAGCTCCCGAGTCTATCACCCAGTCGGTGTCCTGACTCGTAGCCGTGAGACATATATCGTGATCTGCTGAAAGAATAACTACAATGTCGCCATCTGAAGCGACCACAGTGGAATCTGATTCATCTTCCTTTCCTTTTCCTTTATTGTTGTTCTTATTATCACGACATTCATGCTTATAGTGGCGCTTCTTGCCACAATTCTAGCAATCAACATCATTTCTGTTACTCGACTTGCTTCTTGATTTATCTCGGGCCTTCCCGCCCTTCCTGTTCTTTACTATTCCTTGTTCCTGTGTCACAAGGGCCTCTTGCTGAGTAGACCCCTGAGACTTCCTCCTTGTCTCTTCGTTGAAGAGACATCTAGTTACCTGTTCTATGGATATCTTTCCGTCTGGCGCGGAGTTACTTAGAGACACCACCAATGTCTCCCAGCTGTCAGGCAATGAAGTAAGCAAAAGTAAAGTCTGCAATTCATCATCCAGGACCATCTTCATAAAGGAGAGTTGGTTCACTATATTGCTAACCTCATTCATGTGTTCGGCCATAGAACCACCATCCTTCAACTTAAGATTCACAAGTCGCGTTATCAGAAAAATTTTATTACCGGCTGTCTTCCTCTCATACAGCCCTTCTAGTTTCAGCCATAGGCTAGCGGCTGAGGTTTCCGTAGACACATGGTGGAACACAGAATCATCCAGCCATTGTCTAATAAACCTCACTGCCTTTTGGTCCATCTTCTTCCAATCATCATCAGACATATCCTTGGATTTTGCTGATATGCCTAAGATTGGAGAATATAGGTCCTTGCAATAAAGCAAGTCCTTCATCTTAGCCTTCCATATGGTCCAATTAGAACCATTGAGGCTGATCATCCTTGATGAGCCACCTTTTATAATTCAAAATCGATCCTACCCGTTCAATGAACTTAGCTCTGATACCACTTTGTTGGGGGCCTTGCACAAAACCTTAGGATCTAGCCTCCCGAAACAAACCAGAATTATGGAATAACAAAGCAATGAAATAAATCAAAGCATAAACCACACACCACACAAGAGATTTTTACTTGAAAAACCCTCAAAGAGGTAAAAACCACGGGACCTCATTCAGATCAACAATCCACTATGAAATAGAACGTTACAACCTTCTCCACTCACGCAGGAGTGGATAAATAATAAGAGAAACAAAGAAAACGGAGAGATCTCACTGATTACGAGGACATAGAAGCGTTGAGATATAGATTGCGCAGTAGATAACCTCCACGAGCATAATCTCCCTTCTATAAGCTTCTTCTCTCTCTTTTCTTCTTTCTCTCACCTTTAATAGCCCTAAACCCTTTAGTAAATCCCTTGTAAAGCTTTAGGAAACCCTCTTGTCATACCTAGAAAGCCCTAGGTACCTCCTATTTATAGTTTTAGGAAACTCTTTCCGCATCCCAGTTGCGAAAGGACTTGCGACATGAAAACCGCGTAAAATCTTGGGACGAATCTGCGTAACCTCGACTGGTCGTACCGAGTCTTCAACCGGTCGAGTGCCACCCACTACCGGTTGAGATCCTCCTTCGACTGGTCGAGCACCCCTGAGAAAAAATAGTCCACAGTCGCTGGACTTTAAGTCGTGCCATGATTCGACTCCACGACTGGTCGTGCACCAGCCCTCGACCGCTCGAGCGAGGCTCACGACCGGTCGAGCACGGGACAAAAAAATCCCATAAAAAACCTTCCAACTATCTACACCTTCAAAGATGACAAAAAAATCTATACCTCCATCTGGAAACCGCACGATGGCAAGATCTTCGCATGTGGTGGCCAAAAGATCTTCTGCATCAATGACATCCGCGTGCCATGTTCCATCACTATAATTGGATTTGATTAATATTTACGTTCTTGCGACTGGTGCAAATACAATGACAACTGCATCGCCATCGCCTCTGAATTTGATGGCTGCATCGTGACATCAGGCACACCGCTAGGGGTGTACATCGAGTCGAACCGAGTCGAACTGGCCTTAGTTCGACTTGGCTCGAACACTGGTTGACCTCAGCTCGAACTCGACTCGACTCTGTCCTCGAGCCTAACTGGCCAGCTCGGCTCGGTTTGGTCAGCAGCTCGGGCCAAGTTCGAGATAAGATCGAGCCGAGTTCGTCATTGATGCATTTCCACAAAAACCCACTATTTTACAAACAGAGGCAATGGTTTTACAGGTGTTTGATTTTACAAGTGTTTTATCAAACACCTTCTAAGTAACATAAAAATAAATTAAAAAAAAAAAAACAGAGAGAGAGAGAGAGAAAAGGTATTTGTTTAATGTACATACCTTGCGTGCCACCGCCTAAACCTTCCTTGCCACCAACCACATTTTGTTGAGTCATTTTATCAAACAGTTGGTGAGCAACATCAATGGCAAAGTAACTAAGTCACCAAACTGGTTCGATCCGAGCTCGATTTGAGCTAGATTCAATCCGAGTCGAGTCGAACTGGGGTCTGCTCGAACTCGGCTCGAACTCATTTTTGAGCTCAAAAAATCAGCTCGACTTGACTCGAACTCAGCTTCAAATCGAGTCGAATCGAGCTTTTTCGAGTCGAGTCGAGCGAGCTAACCGAGCTAGCTCGGTTCGTGTACACCCCTACACACCGTCGACCCTTACATGGTTCATGATGTTGAGCCTGACAAAGTCGTCAACACAAATAGTCATCGCCTTAAGAAGGTGAAATTTTTGCCCTACCAGGAATGCCAAATCACATCAGTTGGTGGTTTGTATCACACCATGCAATCCACTTCTCAGTCGGGCCCACTTTCACTTCCCCATTTAAAATCTTGAACAAAGGAAACGGCGGGAAGAAGCAAAGAAGTCCTCGCCTGTTGCAACAGAACTAACCGAATAAAAATCAAGATCAAGAACTGCTGCTTCATTACTTCATTACCCAACCTGATCACATAGAGAGAGAGAGAGAGAGAGAGAGAGAATCATGATTTCCTTCAAAACCGACTTCCATGGTCGTGACGTGAAATTCAGCCCCTTCCATCCAAACCAAACACAAAGGATAGTGTTTGGGTCAAAGGTTGCTACGGCAAGCTGGTTTGAATGTGTTGAATTAATGCACTTGAAGAGAGATACATGTATTTGTTCCAATACATGTAACTTTTTGGAATACATGTATTTGTTGCAATACATACATGTATTCATGCTTAGAATTTTGTGAAAAGGTTCATGTCTCTTTGTTGAAGAGTCACATGTCCCTTAGTTTTTCATGCATCTATTAAATAGATTTTATTTGTTGAATGTATCTAAAAGTGTTGAGGGTCAATTATTTCATATTAGACCCCAGTTATTGCCTAATTTTACGAGCATGATACCGTTTAACGCCATATTTTAATCGTGTTTGTGTTGCAAGGTGTATTTAGGAGCCTGGACTGAAAAAGGGTCTAAAAGCATGGATTTAATGCTCTAAAGTGACCAAGGCAAGGGACGGATCACAGGGGACCAAGATCGAAGAATTTACACGCCAGAAATTTGAGAAAAACACGCCACTCACGTTAAACGGGCCTGAAAATCATCCAAAATGCAAAATCATAAGGTTCCCACCATCCGTTCGGCTCGAAAGTTTATATATGGCCGGAGGACCATAAATTAACCATACACATCAAAATTCAGCCATTGGATCCTTATGGAAGTGGTCCAATGGACAGATCGGCCACCAAATCTCTGATTTGGGGCCCGCTTGATATCTGGATATGCTTCAAATTTGGTCTCAACCCTTCAATTTAGATGGAAAGGTAGATGGACGGAGAAGATTTCTCATAAACATCATGAAGGGACCCACCTGGAGGATGTGCGTGTGCATAGCACACATGCACACACCGTGCACCAAATCAGGATTTTTGGTCAACGCATGCTGACCCAAGTCCAATTCAAATACGGAGATCTCTCTCTCTCTCTCTCTCTCTCTCTCTCTCTCTCTCTTTGTTTTCTTCCGTTCGCAATGGACAGACCGCATCCGTTTTGAGAGATATTGTGGGCCACCATCATGGCCCACGTAGATGATCCAGACCGTCCATCTTGTTCGAGGCCCACTCTCATCCAAGCCCTAACTAAAATCACGTGATACTAGGCACGTGTGGGCGCACGATTCCCAACAACAGAAGGACCTCGGCACTGCTACATTAACGGACAGAGTCTGTTTGGGTGACGTCGTGGCCCACCAGGACTGATTGATTGGAAAATCCAAGCCATCCATCTGTTTGGCCATTCGGAACCGACCATAGGACATTCTCCCTTTGTGGAAGTGCATCTTTGTGCACGCACCAAGCCAGCAGGATTCCTGCCTTTTTGGTTACGCAAGACAGCTGGCTGCTAACGTAACTGGCTGAAAGAAAAAGAAAATGGAAAGTAATTTCGCAAGAAATCCCGGAATCAATGGGATTTCCCATTGCGCATGCGAACAGGGCAGCCTTGCCGCTGTGACTCGATGTGGTCCACCTCTGTGATCGGTTTGGGTATTCCAATTCGTCTATCATGCTCAGAGGATAGGTTCAACCCTAACCTAGCTTGTTTCGCACTTAGAAAGCACCCACCGCGCACGCAAATCAGTCTGCAACCGGTCCCGTCATAAGATCTTTTGCTCAATCTATTTACGCATCTTCTCTTTTTGCGCACGTGATTTCCTTCACCGATTGACACAAGCCAACCGACTCTATCATGTACATCAGCCGACCATATTCCCTATAAAAGGAGGAGGAAGACAGATGAGAGATCATCCAAGCTTGGACGTATGGGGCAGCCATGGAGGCAAGATGGGCAAAGGGAAGAGAGAGAGAGAGAGAAGGACCGGTTGGTTTGCTTGTGTTTTTGTTTAAGGGATTTTGGCTAATCATGTCTATATATGACAAGCTAAACCTCTTAGCTAGGGCTAAGAGGTGAAGCTTGTAGCGTGATTAGGATGGTTGCTTTGTTTTGATTCATGCTTTATTGAACTCTTGTGGATTCTAGTTTAACTATGAAGGTATATTTTTAGTTTTTAATGGTTTGGTGTGACTTAAATTATAATGGATTTGCGATAGCTTTAAGTATGTTTTTCATTAAGACCCATTGTTCACCATCGGTGGGGTGATGGAATCCTTTCTAACTTTCACAATTCTCTTATGATTGACTGTGAAACTGGTAAATTGTTGTTGTTTGCTATCGTCTCTTGGGCATGGTTAGGTGACGGAATCACTTCCAAATCATCACCATTCTTATTTATTGATGATTAGATCCGTGAGACGTTCAACGATCTAATAAATCTCTTCTTACCAACTGGATAAGATAGGACTCCGATTCTAATTGTGTCCTTGAATCAATGTAAGGTAGCTTCACAATTACTACAAGTGGATCCTTGGCACCCTAGTTCCCACCTTTATTTTTATTAGTTTTTAATTAATCTATTCACAATTATTCTCTAAATTTTCCTAATTTAGATTATATCTTCACCTAGTTCTAATTCAAGTTACTTTCAAATTACGTACAAGGTTCAGTCCCTGTGGATTCGACCTCGGTCTTACCGAGATTATTACTACATCACAACCCTATACTTGGGATGTGAACAAAAAGCCTATAAATATGTGTATGGATTCCATTTTTAAGTATAAAGAAGCAATACAACAAAAATCAATATTCTCCTATTCCCTTCTAAGTTATTTTTTCTAAGTAAAAAGGTTACAAAGTGGTATTAGAGCTTAGTTTTAGGTCTTGACTGGGTGTTAGAAACTTCTAAAGAAGTAGAATCGATGGCAATGAATGATGCAATGATTCACCCCGCAATTCCCATTTTTAGAGGGGAGAACTTTGATCTTTAGAACATCAAAATGAAGACATTGTTCCAATCTCAAGGGCTATGGGAGATTGTTGAAACCGGTTATCGAACTACAACCGATCTCACATCTCTCTCAGCCATACAACAAGAACAACTGTAGGAAAATAAGAAGAAAGATGTGAAGGCCCTCTTCTTCATCCAACAAAGTGTCTCTGATTCTATCTTCTCTAGAATCATTCCATCTCGAACTGCAAAGCAAGCTTAGGATACTTTACAACTGGAGTTCAAAGGTACGTCTAAAGTGATTGCTATCAAGTTACAAACTCTACGGAGGGAGTATGAAAATTTGAAAATGAAAGACCGAGAAAAGATGAAAGATTATCTTTCACGAGTGATTGAAGTAGTGAATCAGATTAGGATCTATGGAGATTCTATTTCTGATGAAAAGGTGGTTCAGAAGCTTTTAATAAGCCTCTCTGCAAAATACGATGCTGTTGTTGCCGCAATAGAGGAATCTAAGGACCTTTCAACCTTATCATTGGTTGAGTTAATGGGCTCTTTAGAATCACGTGAGCAAAGATTGTTGAGGCGTGAAGAAAAATTAGTTGAAAGTGCGTTTCAAACAAAACTTTCTATTGGTTCACAAAATTATTCCGAGAAGATACAAGCTAGTCCCGGAAATAATCAAGGTAATTACAAGAAAGGTGGAAAATCGATGCAAGGGAAATGGCAAAATCGAAACAAAGGTAAAAATTCAAATCTTACCTGCGACTTTTGCAAAAAGTTTGGCCATATTAAAAGCGAGTGTTGGAATCTAGGCAAACCTCAGTGTTTTAATTGTAAAAAGTTTGGACATGTAAAGAAGGATTGTCGTTTCAAGGACAATCAGCATGCTGCAAACTTCTTTGAAGAAAAAGTTGAAGAAAATATGTTTTTTGCATGTCAATACTCACTCACTCAAACTGAAGACACATGGTATTTGGACAGTGGATGCAACAATCATATGACAGGTGATGATCGTATATTCAGAAATATCGACTCATCCGTCAGATCTAAAGTCCATATGGGAAATGGTGTTATTGTGAAAGCAAATAGAAAGGGGACAATTGCCATTGAAACCAATAAAGGGGTCGAGTAGATAAAAGATGTTTTACTTGTTCCTAACTTGGATCAAAACTTGCTAAGTGTTGGACAACTTATTCAAAATGGGCACTCTATATTCTTCAAAATTGATTCTTGCATTATCTATGACAAGAATGGAACAAATCAAGTGATCGCTAAGGTGAATATGGAGAAAAATCATAATTTTCCTATTAAGTTGCGATATTCGATTGATTGTGCACGAAAAGCCGAAAAACTTGATGAATCTTGGCTTTGGCATAAAAGATTGGGACATTTGAGCTTTCATGGGTTGAAGTTGATAGATCAGAAGAATTTGGTAGATACTTTACCATCTGTCGAAATTAAAAATGACATTTGCTCGGGTTGTGCATTGGGAAAGCATCATCGTGCACCTTTCTCAAGAAGCACGTGGAGAGCAAAGGCGCCCTTGGAGTTGATCCACACTGATATTTGTGGAAAAATGCAAACTCCATCACTTAGTGGAAGTTTGTATTTTATCATCTTTGTTGATAATTATACAAGAATGATGTGGGTGTACTTCAAAAAGCAAAAGTCAGAAGCTCTTTCAATCTTCAAGGGATTCAAATCACGAGTTGAGAGACGAAGTGGTCTCAAAATCAAGATGCTGAGAAGTGATCGTGGCGGCAAGTATGTCTCTAAGGAATTTGAGATATATTGTGAAGAAGAAGGAATTGAGAGGTAACTGACTGTTGCTTACACACCTCAGCAAAACGGCGTTGCAGAACGAAAGAATAGAACAATTGTCGAAATGACTTGTTCTATGTTGAAGGAGAAAGGCATCCCAAATACTTTTTGGGCTGAAGCTGCATCTACAGCTGTATACTTGCTTAGTCGGAGTCCTACAAAAGTTGTGGATGGCAAAACACCGATTAAACCATGTTCAGGTCACAAGCCTTCTGTAAAACATCTCAAAATTTTCAGTTGCATTTGTTATGTTCATATTCCATCTCAAAAGCATCAAAAACTTGATGAAAATCTGAAATTTGTATTTTTATTGGTTATAGTACTTCGTCGAAAGGTTATCGAGTATATAACCTTGAGACGGGGAAGCTAATGATTAGTCGAGATGTTTTGTTCAGTGAAAGTAAAGGATGGGATTGGAAAAAGAAAAATATACAAGAACAAGCCGTTCTTATACAAGAAGATGAGGCGAAAAGCACTCAAGATGTGGAAGAAGAAATAGAAGAAGAAAATGATGAAGAAGAGTATGGACCCACAACTCTATTCTCTTCACCAAAAGCTACTCCATCTGCATCATCAAGTTCTCCATCAACAACTTTGAGTATTTCATCCGAATCGCCCCCGAGAAAAATGAAGAGTCTGAGAGAGACATCTATGAGCATTGCAATTTTTCAGTTGTAGAACCGGAAAGCTTTGAAGTTGCAGCTCAAGAAGACAATTGGGTGAAAGCTATGTAAGAGAAAATTTGCATGATCGAGTAGAACTCTACTTGGGAGTTAGTTGATCGTCCAAGCGACAAAGATGTTGTTGAAATAAAATGGGTTTACAAGTCTAAACTCAATTGAGATGGCTCAATACAAAAATATAAGCAAGGCTCGTTGTAAAAAGGTTTTACACAACAACCATGCATCGATTATAATGAAACCTTTGCATCAGTTGCTCGATTGGAGACTATACAAACCCTCATTGCATTTACAGCTTAAAGGAAGTGGTCCATTTTTCAGCTTGATGTCAAATCAGCCTTCTTGAATGGTGTCCTCGATGAAGAAATTTATTTTACTCAACCACAAGGATTTGTGATGGAGGGCAAAGAAGATAAAGTCTATCAGTTGAAGAAAGCGTTGTATGGACTAAAGCAAACGCCGCATGCTTGGTATAGCCTAATCGATGGTTATTTTGCCAAGAATCAATTTCATCGGAGCAAGTATGAGCCTATCTTATATGTCACAACTAAAGGTACATCTATTCTCATCGTATCATTGTATGTTGATGATTTGATACTCATGGGAAATGATCATAGTATGCTCCATAAGTTCAAACTCTATATGATGAAGACATATGAGATGAATGATCTTGGCATGATGCATTATTTTTTGAGAATAGAAGTTTCTCAAGATGAAAATGGAATCTTCATTTCTCAAAAAAGGTATGCTGAATCTATTCTTGCAAAATTCAGCATGGAAGGATGCAACCCAGTTACTACTCCTCTTGTAGTAAACGAGAAGCTGATAAAAGACGATGGTTCAAAAAATGTGGATGAATTATTGTACAGAAGTATCGTTGGAAGCCTAGTGTATCTCACTACTACTAGGCCTAATATTATGTTTGCTGTAAGTTTACTCTCGAGATTCATGAATTGTCCAAAGCAAACTCACTTAGGAGTTGCAAAAAGGGTGTTACGATACATTCAAGGATCATTGGATTATGAAATCATGTATACTCCTATTCCAAACTCAAAATTGGTAGGATATACAGATAGTGATTAGGTAGGATCCATAGATGATATGAAAAGCACATATATCGGAATACACTTTCTCTCTTGGATCCGGGATATTTTCTTGGGCGTCAAAGAAACAAAGTACCGTTACTCAATCTACAGTAGAAGCAGAGTATGTGGCGGCATCTCTTGCAGTTTCTCAAGCAATATGGTTACGAAGAATTCTTGAAAATATTGACGAAAAGCAAAATGAAGGAACTAGTATATATTGCGACAACATGTCAACCATTTCAATTGCAAAAAATCCAATATATCATAACAAAACGAAGCATATTGTGATCAAGCATCACTTCATCCACGAAGTTATTGAGGGTAGCGAGATCAAGTTGAAGTATTGCAAGATGGAAGAACAAATGGCTGACATGTTCAACAAGACACTCCCTAAAGAATGTTTTTATCATCTTCGAGAGATGTTGGGAGTAATTTAGAAAGTGCATTAAGGGGGAGTGTTGAATTAATGCACTTGAAGAGAGATACATGTATTTGTTCCAATACATGTACCTTTTTGGAATACATGTATTTGTTGTAATACATGCATGTATTCATGCTTAGAATTTTGTGAAAAGGTTCATGTCTTTTTGTTGAAGAGTCACATGTCCCTTAATTTTTTATGCATCTATTAAATAGCTTTTATTTGTTGAATGTATCCAAAAGTCTATAAATATGTGTACGAATTTTATTTTCAAGTATAAAGAAGCAATACAACAAAAATCAGTATTCTCCTATTCCCTTCCAAGTTATTTTTTCTAAGTAAAAAGCCTACAATAGCCTACATGATGGAAGGGGCTGAATTTCATGTCACAGCCTTGGAAGTCAGTTTTGAAGGAAATCATGATTCTCTCTCTCTCTGGTTTGGAGATGAAGTAGTTCTTGATCTTGTTCTTTTTTCCGTGAGTTCTCTCTAGTTTGGAAATACAGAATTAGTTCTGTTGCAACACGAAAGGTGCTTTTCGCTTATTCCCGCCGTTTTGTTCGTTGAAAACGAAAGTGGGCTGGGCTAGGACTGTTCATGGCAGTCCAAGGCCACACCAAAGTAGCTTAGCTGGGCCGAGGTGGGCCTACTCCAATACATAAGCATCTTTGTTCAAGCCCAGCCTGCTATCAAACTGCCGATTTCAATGGCTTTAAAATGATAATCAATGTGTTTGCCACGTGTACACCGGGATGTGTTTATGTGTGGATCGTTGCACTCTTTTTCCGGTGAATTCACTGAGATTTTAAGTTGGGTGAGAGCTGAACGGTGTGGATCTGGGTGTTGCTATAACTATGTCAACTACCATGGATAAGGGAGCACCGATTTTAAATGGTGGTGAACAGTAACGGGAATCTAGGTAGGGCCGTAGGAGTGAAAGTGGGCTGGGCTGGGACAGACCCTTGGGCTTCGATTGGGCACAGGTTTTGCTGTTGGAAACTTGGAATTGCCCAACACGGGCCTCAGCTATCAAAGTTGCGCAGTGGGCTGAACGGGCTTCAGACTGGTCAGAAGGCCCACTTTCACTTCTCCAATCTTGAACAAAAGAAAGGGCGGGAAAAGGCAAAGTTGTCCTCCCCTGTTGCAAAATAAAGAATAAATATGAAGATCAAGAACTGCTTCTTCATTACATAATAAAGAATGAAAAGGCGAGAAGAAGCAAAGAAATCCTCGCCTGTTGCAACGGAACTAACACAATAAAGATCAAGAACCGGACCAACAGAATAGAGATCGCACCAATTGGATTTAAATCCAATAGTCACAACCCTTTGTGAAAGGGTGTTTCTATACCCTTAAGGGTGTCTTCACAAAGTCTATAAATAGACTTTTGATTTTAAGTTTTCAAATGGATTAGAAAATCAGGTTTCATCTTAAAAATGTCTTCAAGTATTTTCTAGTTCGGGTTAAGACTACAAGTGGTTTGAGCCCGTGTACAGTGAGTGCACCACTGGGACCGGGTCATAGTCGTTGTATCCTGGAGGTCGATTGCTCTGGAAACCTGTTGCACTTGGGACGCTGTCCAAGGGGAGCAAATTCGATTTCAAGCCGAGTGACTCACGTCACGCCTCGACTTATACAAATTGATAAATTTTTTAACTTTCTTATTTTAATTTTATATAATTTAAATAGTTTTCCAAACTCCAATTTCCAACAATCTTGAAATCGAATTTTGGTTTGGAAAACTATTTAAGAATTACGGTTGCATCTATTTGGTTGGAATAGTCTAAAATGAAACCACACCAACTCAATTTGTGGGCCATGACTCATATAATATAGAGTTGTCATATCTCACATAATGGTCAAGATCTTGTAGATACTTATTATGTAAGTTCTTTGGACCACATGTACAAAAGTGAACGTATGCACCAGCTAAGTAGGATATACACTGATCTTAACATATTTGGTGTACATATTTTCTGAAACCCTCATATATTATCTAATAGTTAGGATCTTATACATATTTGGTGTACATATTTTCTGGACCACCTGTGCAAATCATCTAAAAGGCTTATATTTATGCACTGATGCTATAGCCTATTGATTGTTTTTATGTTTATGTCATTGACAATGTCAATCAATCACACACAACAAGATCAAGTCATATGTGGTGCCACACCAAGTAGGTATCCACTAATATTCACCATTTGTGTACAATGAGGATTGATCTGGGATGTATATAAAACTAGGATATCAAGGTGGGACACAAGTATTAGGAACTTTTTCAACTACCATGCATGCATAAACAAAGAAGAGCCACTTTCATATAGAATCTTTAAAAAATAAATGATGGGAACCATGTGAACCAATGATGGTACTATATACACGAACATTATCTTCATCAAGTGCAACACAAAAAAAATAAAAATAAATTCTGACTGATCAAATATCCTCAACATGCACAACTTTCTTGTGAAATTGCATTTGAAAGTTCTTTTCAACCTGTAATTTTTCACTCTTTTAGGACATATTGTGATCTACGGTATTGTAATATTGATATGTCTTGTTTATAATGAGAATTGTTAGAAGAATGTTCTGGATAATCATGTTGTGATATGGAAGTTGTTGAATATGATTTACAAGATCTTAATCTGTTGCCCCATTTGCAATTATCTGCTATTTTGAGTACAACGTCTTTTGTCAATCCTAAGATTCTCCAAAAATTCTATACATAGTATGATCCAACGTTCGAGTCAGGTTGTGGTTAATACATTACATCTCTAATTATGAATTCATTTCAATCTCTAATAATAATTGTGAATGTGGGGGGATTTAATGGCTCCAAGGCCCTAAGATTTTAAAGAGAAAATAAAAGATTTTCTCATTTCTATTTTCATCTCCAAGGTTTTGTACGGTTAGGATTATTCTAATGTCTATTCTCTAGTTGTGTCCATTGTTGAACTTTTGCATACACCAAAATTCTTGATGCTTAATATTCGTTACATACATCAAGTGTGTCCTTTGATGTAATGTTATGGGGTCAAAATATCATGTTTGGATATCTGATTACTATATAATAAGAAACGGTTCATGTAATTAATAATAATAATAATAATAAAAAGGTTTATCAATCGATGGCTGAGATTATTATCTACTGTCCACCCATAAGAGTCTACTAGATGAACTATCTGGATCACTGGGGTGATGCTCTTATCTTTATAATGAAATACCGTCTTGATCAGGTATCGATTCTTGCCGAAACCGTATATTAGGCACAAAGTTTATTAATTGGATGGTTACGATCGTTGGTGCAATTTTGCAAAACTGGCCATTAGATAGTCCAAATCGACTCAATGTATTATAAAAAATTTATCTTAAGAATTTTCAAATAAGCGGTCAAGATCATCTCTTGGTGGGCAGAAGGAGCGAATCCCTTTAAAAACAATATCTCCACAATTGTTGTTATAAACTGCTACAGGAGTAGTGTACATCCTGTTTAATTTAGTATAATTTAAGTTATGTTGATGTTAACATGCAGTTGAGTGATGTTACTCATGACTCATCAATTTTCTTTGTTGATTAATTGAGAAATGCAACACTCTCAAACAGGAAAATATTCTAAAAGTTCTCATGTTAGTACGGTGCATGTGTGAGAGATCCCGACCATCTACCTAGTAGGGCTATAGATAAATAGGCTCTGTGTAAAGGCCAAACATGAACGCTGATAAGAAAGACATTCTCTTACAAGTATATATGATGAGTGAATTGGCCAAATGGGACAGGACATTATCTATCATCAAATGCATATATTACTTAGATCGGATCCCTCACATATGTGTGGCAAGTCATGTGAAGTAGCCATAACACTTCTCATTACTGGAATAGTTTTCTATCACATGATTTCATGCTTACTTGGAATTATAACTTTAGATCATCTTTATGTTATTTATGGTGCCTACTACATGCATAGAATCCATGATCCAAAATATCAATCTTAATCATGTCATTTATCATGTGGTACATGTAAGAGTGAAAATATTATTTATTGGGTTTTGCCTTTAATGGCCTAAATGGAGGGGTATTCATATCGGACACATGACACATGTAGATGATGCATCAATGTTAGTCATTGATGGAAGTAACATCATGTGAAGGTAGAAGGTCAAAAGGTGAATAGTAAAAATAAAAATAAAAATACTCTTATGGTTTTCAACTAAGGGAATTCGTTGGAAAGACCCACAAAATGCATAGTCTGAATTCACTGCTAAATCACAATTAGATTATAGTTATGTACAATTCATTTTAGATGTGGCTCATCATCAGTTGTTCTATAAAATGATGGTTCTCACATGCCTTGATTGGAATGACTTCAATGGACATGATCAAATCGATAATTAAGTCAATTAAACCATGAGACTAGTTATAACTGGTAAGATCCAATACTTTTTAAGAAAATATTATTTTCATCCAATCATATGCCAATCTAGAACACATGTGTTAGATATAGTCAATTCATATGATAGTTCCTATGAAATCCTCAAACTCAAAATTTGGTTAATAGGTTTATCAGGTAGGCCATAAATATATCTATCTAGGCTAAATCTGAAATTGTGGGGGTGCACTTGAATGCATTTAGATAAACTACTTAACCCATGGAGTACAAATTTAGTCAATGAATATTTGATAAATGGGTTGACATGAAGATTTGTACCAAGAAAGGTATATGATGAATGTTGTAGATCAATATGCACATGTGTTACATTGACATCATGTAAGTTTTTTTAAAACAAGATATCTAGAATCAAACTGATTACATGTTTTGATGATCTAATTGGTAGCCATCGAATAAATGGTCAGAAAGAAAATTGTTAGTGGTTTGAATTCAAAAGATGATTGTTGAGTTAATGGAATTTTCAGGCTATATTTTATTCTCATTGGAAGCTGGTTTTGGACATTTGGGATTGGTATTCATATGAGACTATAAGTTCATTTGATGAACTATGTTGTTTTACCATCAACAAATGTATTTATTGGCCAAATTTATGCACCTTTGGAGCCCATTGTTCAATCCATCGATTAAGATACTTGATAATGAACTTGGACATATATGCAGTTACTAAATATCCATTGATTGTATTGAATTCTAATCACTAATTGATAAATTGGTCAACCTTTCATGTGTTAGGGAACATATGATAACATGATTATGTTGCGATATGATTACATGAAAGTTATACCCTATTTTAATTGTCATATGTCTATGCATGACAGATTACTCCAGCCTATTTGTATTGTAGATACAATGTCGATTAACTTTAACACCAGTTAGTTGAATGGTGGGCTAGTGAAGTTGCTTGAATTATAAGAGTACATTCAAGGCTAAGAAAGTTGGTTATATTCAGAGCCGGTGATACAACAACTATCATAATAAAAGTGATGCTCAGTATCTGTTACTTAATGGAGTCATAATTGTTGACTCAGTGAGGTTAGAAATGAGTTCAGTACGCTTTGGCTTAAGATATGAATAATCAAAGAGACTGCAACTGACTGTCAAAGACTTGATTGAGGAGCAAAAGCAGGAATCAGCATAGGCAGAGACTCATTTATGAGTAGCTAGTTGGTGAGGCAATAGCTTGCCAATACGATAATCCCTAGCTAATCTGAAAGGATGATTAGCCACAATGGGAACTAAGACGGGTGGAGGTAAAAGGCCTACGGGTCATAAATCCTCTGACCAAGTGACTATCTAAAAGATTAGTCAATGATACATCGAAGGGAATGGGGCTGAGCCTAATATATGAGCTACCAGTGTTGGCAACTCAACCTATACGAGTAGAGATCCTATTAGATAGGTTCAATGGGTAAACAACAAGACACGAGGTAGACGATTGCACTGATGTAAATGAGCCCCTTCTATGGTGTACAGTGCGAGCAGCAACGCAGAAGGATGAGTTTTTAGAACTCTTAATGAATCCATAGCCATATATTTGTTGGTGTATACAGTTGCTGCATACACTTGATGGAATTCACTTATATGGGTGTGGAGGTGGAGGCCGCTTCCTATGAGAATCTAGGCGAATTCTCTAGAGCACTCATGAAATCCAGGTAATGGTGCATGGCCGAAACGCACCGAACCGCAGAATCACTTGTAGCGGAAAAGTTGTGTGAGTGGCATGTACTTGCGATCTACATCAAAAGGAATCAGGTTCAAGAATATGGTGTCACCTGATTCCTGTAGACTCGTCATGTTTACTCTAATGTCGGTTCAAGTCTATGGTGACACCGGCACCATTGCACAACTCTTCCATCTTAACCTGAAATGTCAAAAATTTTGAAACATGTGGGGGATTGTTGTATTTTAAATTATTTTAAAATAATTTAGTGTTTCAAAATATCCTATGGATATGTCTTTTCACTGAAAGGTCATATCCTTTCAATTTTTGTTTTGAAAAGTTGTGTCTTTTCACTGAAAGGTTATATCCTTTCAATTTTTATTTTGAAAACATTGTGTCTTTTGGAACCTAAGGGTCGCACCAATTGGATTTAAATCCAATAGTCACAACCCTTTGTGAAAGGGTGTTTCTATACCCTTAAGGGTGTCTTTACAAAGTCTATAAATAGACTTTTGATTTTAAGTTTTCAAATAAATTAGAAAATCAGGTTTCATCTTAAAAATGTCTTCAAGTATTTTCTAGTTCAGGTTAAAACTACAAGTGGTTCGAGCCCGTGTACAGTGAGTGCACCGCTGGGACCGGGTCATAGTCGTTGTATCCTGGAGGTCGATTGCTCTGGAAACCTGTTGCACTTGGGACGCTGTCCAAGGGGAGCAAATTCGATTTCAAGCCGAGTGACTCACGTCACGCCTCGACTTATACAAATTGATAAATTTTTTAACTTTCTTATACCACCAACCCCGTCAGTGAACTCCAGAAACACACCATCTCCATCAATTGCATCGACTGTAACCCCATTCGCGGCGACTCCTTCCTTCAAGATATGTTCCACAGATCACCCCATCGATGTCGGCACCTTCGAAGAGCACAACTTCCCCATATACTCCTCCGTCTGAAACCCCACCATCCCGACATCTTCGCCTCAGCTGGCCGTGACGACATCCGCATCTACGACATCCGCAGGCCACGATTTATCGCTGCCACCGGCTCTCATTCTTATTTCTTTTCCAGCTACTAGTGCACCCACAACGAAACCGGCATCACCACCGCTGCCTATTCTGAGAACTACATCAGGTATGGGATATCAGGCGTATGCTTACCCCTTAGCATTGTCACTTCTACAGTCGTCAACACGGGTGACATGCATACGCTTCAGAAGTCGCGTCTTGTTCATACAATTCGGAGGTGGCGTTGTGGGACCATGGGGTGGAAGACGGCCCACCAACTGAAATGTATGTTCATCACGGTGGGCCTGTGTATGGATTGGATATGAGCGTCCATGTAGAGGGTCTCATGGCCAGCACCGGACTGGATGGCGTTGTTCATGTCTGGAAGGACACGATCCCACTGAGGCCGGGGCTTGCACCGCGGATTTGAATGCCAAGGTCCTTTCTAGCTCCATCGGACGCTGCAGATTTGAGTAGTAGTGGTGCGATGGGATCCCTTCGAAGTAGTTAGCTCTTGTTTTCGTTTCTGTTCTTGAAGTTGTACTCTAAAGCCGATGTGGCGATGTCTGAAATCATACGGTGTTTCTTCTTCTTCTTGAAATTTTGCTTTCCTCTTTAAGACAAATCGTACAAAGAACTGCACGGGTTGGATCACCTTGGTGGATTCATGATTGTGTGCCCACTTTGATGAATATGACTTACATCCATGCCATCCATCCGTCTTGAAAGTTCATTTTAGGACATGATCCAAAAAACGAAGCAGATCCAAATCTGAGAAGGACCACACCACAGGAAACAGTGGTGATTAACCATTAAAATATTTCTGTGGGCCACGAAAGTTTTGGATCAAGCTGATATTTGTTTGGTCCCTTCATCTAGGTCTTTGTGACCTTTTCAACAGGTTGGATGGAAAATAAACATTTCGGTGGCCCCTAAGAAGTTTTAAATTTTGGATATTCAATCATCACGGTAGAATAGTCTTAGAGATCAAGTCTCCAGATCAGATGGATGCGATTGATGAGGGATGGGATTTTTGGTCCACAGCAACCGGCCCAAACCACACCTGTGTCCCATATGGACCAACTTTTTTTTCCACGACCGTACATATGTTCAATTAATTGTGGACCACCGGACTAGTGGACGGACCTGATTCCTGAGATATGTTATCTACGTACTGGTCTTTGAAAGTGAAAATACCTAAGGCTGAAATGAATTAAGCAACAGTTCTTATCCCAGTTGTCTTCCTAGCTTTCGGTATGAAATTTTTACTTCATCTGCAGCAGCTTGCTTGCTTTCCATCCTACAGAAAGTAACACGGTGACCAGAATACTCATAGGCAACAGGCCGACGTTTGGTGTCTCCTAGGACATTTCCATGTTGATCTCCATGGCTAACCCAGATTAAGCTCGCATTGTTACGGATCTTTTGGGTGAGGTGAGATTGGCATTTTGAGTTCCTTAGGCTCTACAGATTCAAATGTGTGGATGGGCCACGGCTCGTCTAAGTGGACTGTTTCTTTCATGCCATTTGGCTGTAATGGTCGCCATGGGGCGGTTCGCTTGCCTAAACAGGCTTTGGTTTGGTCTTGGACCTATCATCTTGGCCCGTGGGCTGAACTTGGGCTTCTCATGAACGGCCCGATCCTTTTTTGGGCCAGGATTGGGCTCAAGTACAAAAAGGCCTACCCAATTCAGACCAACTTTATATGTACATGTGTCACATCCTATAAATATGTTATTCTAATCTTGGGCAATGCATCCATCTTAAACATAGATTGTTGGTTTCGCACCTCTAAAACATCTATTACTTTGTGTGAGTGTAGCCCACCTTACCAACATATTAGTTATGAAAATTCTTGTGGAGAGTAGAGATTTCATCATTTTTGGAGTCTGATCGTGGCCTGACCAATTTTTTAGGCTTGGTTTTGGGCCTGCTTGATAGGCCCAAACTGGGTTCAAGCATCAGATGTGAAGAGACTGTTTATTTTCCAATTTACACCATAAATGCAGTGTAAATGAATAATTATTACTTATACTTGTAATTACCTTCTGCAGCCTCTACTTGATGTTGACATGTTGGCATGTTTTTAACACTATTATGTTAATTAAAACCGTGAAAGAGGAGACTTTCCCACTAAAATCTATGGAGTCCACTGTTATAAATGTCTGATTCACTCCATTCATCCATTTTACCTGCTCAATTTTTAGCATGAGTCTAAAATGAGGCAGATCCAAAGCTCCAGTTCACCACGACACAAGAAATGAGGGAATCGAACACCCACTATTCAATTCTTCTTGGCGCCACAAAAGTTCTAGATCAAGCTGATATTTGTGTTTGCCTTTAATTCCCGCCCTTGTGACCTTATAAATAGGTTTGATGACAATATACATCCCCGTGGGCTTCATGCTCATTTTCGCTTTTAACTGATGGTGTTCAATTTCCCATGTTTCCTGTTGTGTGGTCCACTTGAGCTTTGCATCTACTTCATTTTTGGACTTATGCCCTAAAATGAGCAGTAAAATGGATGTACAGCATGGATTAGACACATATAATGGTGGGCCTATAGATTTTAGGGGCACAATTTTAGTTCAGCTCAATGTATTCATACGGTATTTGAGGCCTAATTATCCAGTAGTTTCCTCTCTTCAATTACGGTGAGAAGTTATCCTTACTCATTTACCGTACAAATTACAAAGCAAACATGCTATGGTTTTAAAATCCTCCACTGTTGGTGGATTCAAAATCCCTTATAACTTAAAAGTAACCATGCATGGTATATTTACAGGGTTTGAATTTAATTACTAAATTAACTTTAATATTTCTAATTAGCATAGGTATGTAATGTTTGGTAACATTAGTTATAATAAGCCCATTGAAATATATACTTTGCCTGAAAATGGTGAACTTTCAGGTCTTAGATGGGCCACAAGCACAAAATTACATCCAAGTGACTAACTAATGATTTTTAACTACTGATTTACATGGATAATGTTTGGATGACGTAGATCATCTTATTAAAGTAATTATGATAATGCAATTGATAATTTAAATGTTTTGGGATGCCATAGCTCTCATTACTCTTACTCTGGTACCTAACATATAAAGGGGTTTGAAATCCCTGCCAAACATATAACGGGATTTTAAATCCCCTCAAATCGATGGTGCCAAATTACCGGTAAGTGCTGCCAGCGGATTAGCTTGTGTACACACACCGCCGACTTGGCTAGTGGGTTGATGTCACCAAGTTTTGTGCGTCTCAACATGGGGTATGTGTTATAACTGCCCATCCATGTGGTAAGCTGGTTGTAAGGCTTGGGCAAAAAATAATATAGATCTAAAAATCAAGTGGACTACATTCCAAAAACAATGGGGGATTGAACGTCTATCATTTAAACCCTTTCGGGGGTCATAGAAGTTTTGAATCAATATGATTTTTTCCTCTTCATCCACGTGTCTCTGTGTGACCTTACGAACGAATCGATGGAAAATAAATGTCATAATGGAACCTAAGAATGTTTTAACTGTGAGCATCATTGTCCGCGCTACCATTTGTGGTGCGGTTCACATGAGCTTTTGACATGACTTATTTTTTAGCTCGTGTTTTAATATAATATAACTAAGGACCTGTTTGGATTCGTGTATTGTATTGTATTGTATTTGGGTACTATTCATACATATATTGGACTTTTTTTAGAATACATCAAATCAATTAGATACAAATCAATGTTTGGATTGGAGGTATTGTTTGACATAGTATACAGTACCTTATACAGATCAACGTTTGGATATGAGGTATTATGTCTGCGTATTGTACAACCGTACAAGTTTCAACGTATTACATGTACGGATGGTCAACCCACATTTGGGAAGCAATTTCTCTACCATATATCCGATTACAAGAAGCTCTATAATTTCTTCTACGGTGCCTCAACTAAAATTCTAGACGAGGCGGAGAAGTTGGGAATCAAAAGAGATGAAGCATGCCATAATATCCTCTTCGCGACGTGTTTTAACACATATATAGTGGGATGAAGGTGTTATTCCCAGGGATATTGAAGTGGATCTCTATTGTGGGACCTGAGCTGCACAAGCAGCTTGCAGATGAAATCCAGTCTATCGTTAAATCCAACGACGGGCAGGTACCGTTAGCGGCTATTTGGAAGATGCCTTTAACGAAGTCCGCTATTTATGAGGCTTTGCGGATTGAACCACCAGTTATGTTTCAGTATGGGAAGACGAAGAAGGATCTGATTATCGCGAGTCATGATACAGCGTTCGAGGTCAAGAAAGGGGAGATGATTTTAGGGTTTCAGCCATTTACGACGAAAGATCCAAAGATTTTCAAATATGCTTAGGAGTTTGTCGGGAATAGGTTTGTTGGGGATGGTGAGAAGCTGCTGAGGTACATGCTTTGGTCGAATGGGCCAAAGATAGAGAATCCAACGGTGGGAAATAAGCAATGTCCTGGGAAGGATTTTGTTGGGTTGATTGGGAGGCTTTTGGTGATTGAGTTATTCCTTTGTTATGATACGTTTATAGCTAATGTTGGGACTCAGCTGTTAGGGTCATCGGTGACGGTGACGTCGTTGACGAAGGCCACCTGAAAGTTGTAATGTTACCGAAAATGTGGTGGGTGTGTCAGTCGCAATGTATTCTCGAGAAGGATAAGACAGTGCAGTGCAGTGATTCGGGAGTAATGACGGTAGGCTTGAACTCTGAAAATACTATACCGCGGTTTCGATTTTTTGGAAATGGACTGAAATCGCGTGCATAGGATACGACACTTGTACGCTCCAATCCAAACGCTGTATGACGGGAATATTTGGGAATATTCAGTTATAATACATTACAACGCACTCTTATATGTGAATCCAAACAGACCCTAAACGAATGAAAGGTGTGAATATATTAAATACATCATTACGAGGCGATTTAACTTTGATGTACTGTGCGTCGTTGGTACAATCCGGAGCTGAGGAGCAGAAGCGGTAGTCTTCGCAAGCGGATTGGCTCGTGTACCTCGTATTCGTCAGCAAGTTTTGTGGGTCTGATCACGAGGTATGTGTTATATCCAAACCGTCCATCCATCACACGAGATTGTCTTAAGGCTTGAGAAGAAAAATAAGACAAATCTAACTATCAAGTGGACTACACTACAAAAAACAGTAGGATATTGAATGTCTACATTGAAACCCTTTTTCAGGTCACAGAAGTTTTGGATTAATATGAAATTTATTTTTCCTCTTCATCTAGTTCTTTTTGGCCTCATGAACAGATTGGATGGAAAATAAACATTATAGTAGGCATATGAATTTTTTAATAGTGGAAATTGTTACCTTCGCTGCTATTTATGGTAAGGTTCAGCTGATCTTTGGATATAATTCATTTATTTGATAATGCTCTAACATGATGTCTCAAAATATATGGAGGGTGTGGATATAATAAATATATAATTGTGGAGCCCACGAAATTTTGATCTACTTTCAACCGTTAGTGCAGCTCGAGCTCGAGAAAAGTCAGTGCTCGTCTTTGCAGGACATGTACTTACAGCAGCTATGTAGCTGATGTGAGGTATATCAGCCAATCCGCTTCCGTAGTCTTCTCATCATACTTGTGGTGTCTGGTACGGAGATGGATTGTCTAGTGTACCATACACCAACTACATATCTCGTTAGCAAGTTCTGTCGGTTGAGGCATGTGTTGTATCTAAATCGTCCATTCATTTCGAGAGCTCCTCTCCTGACTTAGATGAAAAAGTAAGATAAATATAAAGATCAAGTAGCATTGAACGTCTACCGTTGAAGACCTTATGGAGTATGATGGGATGAAAAATAAACATTATGATGAGCCTTATGAAAATTTTAACGTGAAAATTATTATCTCGGATGCTACTTATGGTGTGGTCCATTTGATATTTGGATAGGATTCATTTATTAGACAGTACTATAAGGTGATATTTAAAAAATGAATTTACATTATGGATATAATATGTAATACTACAACTAGAAGTTTGAGAAATGCCGGCGCTCGTCTTGGCAGGACACGTCCCTCCCCTAGCTACCTATAGCTAGTGTGTGGTACACTAGCCAATTTGCGTTGGCGTGGCACACCGTACACCCCTGCAAGTGGATTGGCTGGTGTGTCACGGTGTGTTGACATCATCAATTTTTAGGAGTCCCATCATGAGGTATGATTTATATCCAAACCGTCCTTCCACTTGTTGAACTCACTGTAACACTTGATCTAAAAAATAAAACAAATCCAAAAATCAAGTGGACCACACTATAAAAAAGAAGTGAAGGATTGAATGCCTACCATTAAAATCCTTCTGGGAGGTCATGAAATCAGGGATCAACATTATATTTATTTTTTCTGTTCATGGGTGACCTTATGAACCGATTGGATGGAAAGTACGCGTTACGGTGGGAGAATCACCGTCTCACTGCTATTTGTGGTGTGGTACACAGCCTTTTAGAGTACCATCAGCGCTCCTCTTCCCAACGAAACCTACCCACATCAGCTAAACTGGTGGTGTGCAGTACACCAGCCAATCCGCTTTCCAACCATCCGGTACAGGCAGGGATAGTACCTAATCCGCATCCAAGTAATGATGTCCACAAAGCCCAAGAGAATCCTTGCAGAGCAGCCGTATCTGACAGCGGGGCCTCTAGGCAATTGCAAGGCAATGGAGATATTATTTCTCCACTCCCCATCAAGAGGCTAAGCTTGGAGGTGGTGTCTAGGCAAGGATGGGTACACGGGAACTCGATTCCTCTTTTGTAATATGTATAGGTTGATCATTGTACTTCTCTTCTTTCTTTCCTTTGCGAATTATAAGGCCTTGAATTTTAGGATGCGTCTATCCAAGATGCCTAGTCAGTGTAAGTGGGGTCCATGATTTATTGATATATAGATTGTTCATGTCAAAGATCCTAGCCATCCAACTTTTGACCTTTATTCCATTTAGCCATTCTAACCATCCCGGTCAGAAGAAGTGGAACTCGATTCTCACCACCTAAACATTTAAAGCAGGTAATGACTTTTATGGTTCCATGATACATGAATATGTTTTAATATGAGATCATTTATGTTTGGAATTTTAGTAGCTTTAACTGTTCATGGGAACTAGTTAGGTGCTATGTGGAAATTACCCCAATTCATGATCCCAATTCCATATTGGAAGTGGCTTAATTTGGAACCGTTCATCCAGCAGGGCCCTCTGCGGATGGACCATTGTCCTAACAAAAGGAAATAAACATTTGATCACTGGACTCCCATGCAGTGTTGACTATTTTCTTCAACCATCCATTATAGGCCACTGATTGGATGGATGGTGGCGATGGTGCTACTTGTGTATTTTGCACCTCGCCCATCCACATATGGGCCCACCCACGAACTGTTCAGACCATAGTGGTGGGCCGAACAGCTTCAATGGTAAAAATTTTAGTTGCCATGTCCCATGCTTGTCCTGTGCAGTGGGCCCGCATACATGAGTGGCTAAGATGAGAAATTTGGAGTTGATCTATCCAGCAAGGACGCGGATTTCCTGCGAAAGCCTTTCGCAGGAAGTTCCTGCGCAGGAAATTAGGTGGGGGCCACTGTGATGTTTGTGAGAAATCCTCCCCTTCCATCCGTTTCCTGAATTCATTTCGGGACAATGCGGACAAGCTGACGATAAGCTTATCGTGAGGTCGAGCTGTGTGGGCCCCACCGTGATGCGTGTTGACTATCAACACCGTGCATTTGATGGGTACCCTTTAAATTATGGGATATCCCAAAAACAGCCGTATACGGAACTCAGGTGGGTCATACCATTTAAAATTATGTGAAGACACCGTTAAAACATATAAAAGCACTTGATGGGGCCCACCTGAGTTTTGAATGCGCCTGAAACGTGCTCTGAACCCTCATTCAAGTGGAACACACATAATGGATGGGCTGAATTTGCAAACCACATCTCGGTGGGCCTTCAAAAACGGTTACGCATGTTTTAATGGTGTACGGCCCCACTCCACTTCCTATGTGGTGTGGCCCAAACAAGTCACAGATTAACTTGATTTTCGGACCTAGCCTCGCGATGGAATGGTGCATCTGACTGATGGGGTAGATGTTCAAAACGCATCACGGTGGGGCCCACACAGCTCGACCTCATGGGACGGACCGTGAGCTCGAGCGCATAGTACCTTTTCCCTTTTAGGACATGTTAAAAATGAACCTTATCTAAAGCTTGAGTGAGCCGTACTAAAGGAAAATGTGGTTAGGGAAATTCCTACTGTTCAACAGTGATGTTTAGATGCCATCCACACCGTTAATAACGTCATTCCTATTGGGATGAAATGAAAACAAAAACGTTAGCATGATTCAAAACTTCTGTGGCACTACAAATATTTCAACTGTGGACATTTAATTATCACGTTTTTAACTCACTTGAGCTTTGGATACCGTTCATTTTTAGTAACACGTAGTAAATAAACTCACAAAATGGATGGATGGGAAGGATTTCTCACAAACATCACAGTGGACCCCACCTAATTTTCCAATGCAGGAACTTCCTGATAAAGGCTTTTGCAGTAAATCCGCGTCCATCCAACAAACGGTGCCGTATGTATGCTCTACATCTGGGTAGGATCATGACTAATCGGTACATGATGGGCCCGTTGGGTTTGTGGCCCGAATTATCCATTACGTCCGGCCAAAGCCTTCTCAGGAAATTTTTGTGGGGAAATAGGTGGGCCCTCTATGATATATGTGAAAAATTCGTGGGCAAATGAGTGGAAATCTGACATATTTTATTAGCTTGAGTCTTTGGAAATGACGTGGACAAATGAGACCCAACATCACTAGCTTGAGTCCTTAGAAATAAGCTTGAAAATCTGATACACTCAATTATAATTTATAAGTAACTTATATATTGATCGGGTTCGGGTTCGGGTTCGGGTTGGGTCAGGCAACCCGAGACCTCAATCCAGGCCCAACCTAAGTTTTATCGGATTGGTGTTTGTATAGCCCAAGCTTGAGATCCAACCCGATATATCTTGCTCGAGCCCAACATAATGTCGGATTGGTCACAGGTCGGCCAAGTTGAACCCGCCCAACTTTCAGCCCTAATTTCAGCAAGCTTATTACAACCATTGTATCAAACATTACATATGACACTAATTAAAAATATTAAAATTGATTAGTAACACACACAAATACACACACACACACACACACACACACACACATATATATATATATATATATATATATATATATATATATATATATATATATAAATCATGCATATAGCTACTTTTCGGTTAAAGTTGATTCTTAGCTTTGGGTGCCAAACCCAATAAGATGATTTCAAATCTAGGGCTCCAAATCCACGTTCCCAAACAGGCCCAAAGCTATTCGCCTGAGGACGTACTGAGGTGGTGAACCGTGGCACGCGTGCCAATGTGTGCAAGTTGCACGAAATCCGAGCCACGTAAGCGGTGGGAGGGGTCTACTCATCTGCTATTTCCACTTGATGATTTTCTTTCTACCAACCGTTTTCCTGGTACGTGGAGTATGAGCCATTGGTGATTTTCTTTCTACCGTCCGTTTTTCTTGTATTGTGTGCCCAGGTGATGAGTATATTGACCA
The DNA here is from genome assembly GCA_021015155.1 of Magnolia officinalis. NCBI lineage: Eukaryota > Viridiplantae > Streptophyta > Magnoliopsida > Magnoliales > Magnoliaceae > Magnolia > Magnolia officinalis. Next base: position 8,590,200 of record JAJHSJ010000005.1, read on the forward strand.
TATTTGTGGGCCAGGTCAGGTTCAAGGTCGAGTCCATCTATTTACTAACCCAGTCTTGTACACGTGAGCCACATCGGCACGTGTGACGACGTAGCGTTTCTTAATAAAAAAGACGTGTACAAATCCAAGAAATTCATAAAGTGGAAATATCGCAGGTGCAATCCCAAGAAATATATCCAGTGGAAACATCGCGTGTAGTCATATTTTCACCACAAAAAGAAAAAGGTATCGTCCATAACCAATACTCCCATGCGATTATCGAATCTGATACACTGCATCAAGGCCTGGCATTTTAGTGATCATGTACAAAACACATGGAACACGTGTATGATGATCTGAACCATGAATCATGTGAGATCTACCATTGATTGACTACTAACAAAAGATTTGCTTCAATTGTCTATTTTTCCTCTGACTATGAGAGATTTCTGACTGCTGTCTTAGTTTCCACTTGCTTGCCACAGGCCAAAGGGTTCAGATTAAAAAAGAGGTACTTATTAGGAATATGGCCCATTCATTAACTTACCCACCAAATGAACGGATTGGATCTAGTACATGTTTGAGTGAAGTGGAAGCAGGGTACCCATCTTCCCAGCCTCCAGAGGCACTCGATCGGATCCCTTCAAAAAATTATTTTGATTTAAAGATTATTAGCAGATATGGGTTGTTGTCAGTTCGGGGCTGTTTTTTAAGATGAGGAAGGTTCTTTCTAATGTCACTGGACCGTTCCTTAAGTGGCCATCCCTTTCACGGTCTGGTGACTAGTGTTATTATCTATATGGTAATTGTACTCGCTCGAGTGCCTCACATGCGCCAACGATGCACACGTGTTCAAGATCAGAGCTGTCATCAGGTGTCCAGACAACGGAAATAGGATGTGTAGAAATCTAGGCCTATATGATGTAGCAACTGGATTAAATAAATGAACGGTTTACAGAAATTGACAGATGGTTCAAATTACGTGTCATGAATGGCCCACCGGATCATCTTATTTGGCTGGTTTTAGATGTATGTAATCTGCACAATGAGGATAGCCTGACTGGCTGGTCCGGATATTACTCACGTGTGACTCGTCTCTGAACCGTGTGAGGCGAAAGTGCACCGGATGGGGTACGATCAACGTTCCACACCTAACCCTGACCAGTTACATCGAACACTCTGGTAGAGTATGGTGTATTATAACCAAGCATTTCCCCCTTTGTACAGGTGGCATGCATCCCTTAATCCGAACCGTCCAAGATGTGCTCTACTAGATATATTTGTCTTAAGCAAAAGATAACGCTTGATCAGGTCATCTCAATCGTCCGATGAATGGACCTTCTCTTGTTGAATTTGGACAGTTGACTGGTTTTTCCTATAACCATCCATTTGACGGGCGACGATTGGACGGTATGCGGCATCCACAGCCTGTGTGTGGTCCACCTAAGTCTGCCACAGCATGATATTGAGACGGGGATAGGAGGTGGAAAGTCGTTTGTAGCATTTATAGCTCCGCCATGCGCTGCGGAAATGCATAGCGACTCACAGCCAATGGAATCACACCAGCATTAACCACATTTCATACTGCTTTTGCAGACTCCTACATAAAAAAGCAAAACAAAACGGAAAAAGCAGACTATTCGCGCAAAGAGAATTAGTAAATACGTGATTCACTGCTCTTGTTCAGACGTAAGACATACTAGTGAAACCCAGACACTAATCATACGGGGCCCACCGTAAAATCCCAATGAGAAAAGATCGGTTGGTCTACTTATCATGTAGGTATGAAATTTTGTTCATCTTTCTTTCCTAGCCGTTCGTTATGTTCTATATTTGTAGCTTTCTGATGAATTAAACAATCTCTTTCACGACCATTAGAACATATTCTTTATGAAATATACGATGAATGGATCAGATCTCTTATATATGTTCTACAGTGGTAACTGTTCTGTGAATCTACTCGTCAACCTCTACTCACGCGAATCGCTTCTTGGTACGGTAGAAAAGATAGAAGTGAAAATCGGCTTCTCTGCTTAAAAAGGACAAGATAAGGTACGTGGGACACTCGTGCAGTACAGGCGTCTATCACGTGTATTATAACAGAGGTATACGTCGCGCAATGAAACATCCACGGTTTGTTGCGACTCCATCGAATATGTGGTTGCATTGTCTTTGAATAATGACCGTCCATCTGGCAGGCCTATTTGGGTGGCCTAAATTTACGAAAATAACAAACAGCAAAAGCACAATCCGAGTAATCAATAGTAGACTTAAAATGGACGGCCAGGATAAAATAACTATGACGAAACAAGATTCAGAAAGCAAAAATCCATCATACAAGTAATGGCAAGGATGCAGATGAGCCAGTGGATCTAGACCGTCAATCCTATCTCTCTACGTGTCTTGGCTACATAATTACAAGTGCTTTTGATGTGAATCGTGAAAATGGAACTGGTAAACGGTTAAATTTCAACAGGAAAACTGATGAACGGTATTTCAGTCCCTTTAGGACCCACTAGATGGGCGGCCTGGATTCATTGCTCCCACATACCACGTATCTGGGCAACGAAGCCACCTTCATGCTCCACCTTCAGAACTCCCACATATTACATGGCCGTATCTTTGCGCAGTATACGCGCGATTCCATTGCTCACGTGAAGGATCCATGGTTTGGTCATCCAGACCGTTGGTAATTTTATCGTCACCGTTGATCGGCTTCCCTAGAAAAAAGTATCTCCACACAGAACAATCTCAACCTTTCAATTTGTGGCTTACACATAGTTAATAAATATAATTACGACGATACGGTAAAAGGTCCTGATATTTATCGCTCCAGTATTCTGTACTAGTAACATGGGGATTTATGGGGAGCGGAGTTGGTGCGGTCCTTACCGTGGGGCCACCTTGATGCATGTATTCTATATCCACACCGTCCATCCGTTTTTAAATACCATTTTAGGGCATAAACCAAAAAATGAATTAGATTCAAATCTCACGTGGACCATATTATAGGAAACACTGGTAATTGAACGCCCCAGCATTGAAAGCTTCCCAAGGGCCCACTGTAATGTCTATTTGTCATCCAACCTGCTGATAATATCATATGAACCTGGATGAACGGAAAAAACTAAATATCAGATTGATTCAAAACTTCTGTAGTCCACAAGAAGGTTTTAATTGTCAATCAATACTATTTCCTATGGAATGGCCCACCTTAGATTTTGATCTGTTTCATTTTTCGGCTCATGATATAAAATTATCTGTAAAAAAGGATGAACGGCGTGGATATATAATACATACATCAAGGTGGGACCCACGTTAAGGGCGGGAGCGTCTTGGGTGAGGCGGGGCTGCACCTAATCCGCTACCCTTTTACGGCGATCTCTCGTCCCGTCGGACTCAACAGACCAATGGTCCGGATGACAGAACGATGGGCCCCACTTGTCAGCAAGGATGCAGGCACGTACGGGCCTATCTTCAAGTGCCAAGTACAAATGCCTTAAGCGTGTACTCTTCTTGGACGGTCATCATGCTGCGGAGCGTCCATGTGCACCATTCCAAAAATCAAGTGGTCCTTAATCAGGTCAGCAACACATGCGCTCTGCATGCTCGCCTTTTATTGATTTTACAGTCCATTTCTTGGCACACGTGTGGCCCATCTGATAAATTGAGAAGCCTATGATCAACCTATGAAAAGCCCGGATCCAGCACACGTGCGTCCCATGTGAGGCCAGTATCACAAAACCCAGATGGGACGGTAGTTCAACTGGGCCACAGAAAAGGGGAGCAATGGAGGACATTGGGAGAGTGACACCACAATGGGAATTGTCAGATCGAATGTAGGGTGGGTCCACCGTGTTAAGTATATGCCAGCCAACCAATTCATCAGGATACAAGGACGGACCAAACACAGGCCATTGAAAGAGATAGGTGGGCCAAAAGATGTGAATGTACATGTTTTAGACATGATTACACATTGCATCCTATCCAACTACAGTTTTGCATACGAGTTACTATTTGGATGTGCTGTTAACATGAGTAGTACAACCGATTCACGATTTGAATTCCAAATATTGTTGATACGGAAAGCTGGTATGTACACTCCCAAAAACTCATTTGGGAGCTTGTATTTGGAATGCATGAGAATTCAAATTGGTGATAAGACACTTAGATCAAGGTGATTCCAAATTTTAGTTGTGTTTGGCAGGTTACAATTGAAATGCACCCGAACCCAAATCCTCCATTTGGGAGCTTGTATTTCATTGGAATTCTTTAGTACATTTACAGGAATTGAATTTGATTAACTAATTAACTTTAATATTTCAAATTAGTAAAATATAAACTCTTAGTAAAAAACGAAGAAATTTGGAACTTCAGGTGGGCCATTAATGTAAGGATAACAAACAAGTGTCTCACATATTTTAAAAGTACGTTTAGATGGCCAACATTTGGAACCTCTGGTGAGTCATAGACGCAAGGATCACAATCGCCAATACACTCATTAGCATTACACATGTGACTTTGCTACCTTAAAAAAGGAAGCCAATAAGGCATTGAACTCTCATTACACATAAATCAAAATAAAAAGGTGAGATTTCAAAACATATTAAAAGTGTGTTTTAAATACCTTCAATTCCATATATATTCAAATACACGGTGCTAAATAATAGATTACAAGCAAAAATTTTCAAACACACTTAAATATAAGGTGTTAAACTACTCCTAGAGAGTGAAACAAGAGAAAGGGATTTGAAGAAAATATTGTTGATAACTTTTACCATTATTAGATATTTCTAAAGTACACGCAATGATCGAACTCGCTTCTGATAAACTACTGGCTCAACATAAATGAATCGAACTTTTTGTACCACTGCCTATATGACTGTTTCAGGCTATACAATAATCTTTTTAACATGTAAACCTTATTATCTACTCCTTCCACCTCGAACCTTCAGGTTACTTTATATAAATATGTTATTCTAGTTTCCTGTGTAGAAACGCGGTATTCATATATAATGTTTCTATTTTAGATTGTATCAGGCAATCAACGCCAATATGAATATAATAGATACTTGATTGACCATAAGTATGAATATCTCAGCGAAGTCGACACCTTTCTTCTAATCACAATCTTTTGCTACCAGTTTGTCCTTGTACCTATCCAGTTTCTTCTGAAATATTCACTTGCACCTGATCACTTTCCTTCAAACGGTTAGCTCCACTAGGTCCCATGTTTTATTCTTGTATAGAGAGTTCATTTCATCATGTATTACCGTCATCCACTTTAGCATCTGTGTCATCTAATGCTTCTTAGAAGATAGACATATTACATTCATTTGTAATGAAGGTAAATATAACATTTGAATAATCCATGTATTTCAATGGTATCCTACGATCTCTTAGTAGATTTCCCCTAACAGGTAATGGCGCCACGTCTTCCTGTACCTCTATTTGTGACTCAACTTCTACAAGTATTTTAAGTTTATCTATTTTAACATCAACAATCGATTTTTCCGTTTCCTTGTGTTAATCCTTTTGGAACAAGGAACCCTCATCGAATTTGACGCTCTGAGTAAATATGATCTTACGTGAAATCAGATCATATAGTTTGTATCATTTCACCCCACCACCATAGTTGACAAAAGTACACTTTTTAGTTCCTTGGTTTAACTCATCTCTCAACTAACAGTATATGAGAGTAAGCATTACAACCAAATATGCGCAGCCCCGAGTAGTCAACTTCCTGATCACTCCATACTTATATTGAAATTTTATAATCAATTGGTGTAGACAGAAATCAATTCACTAAATAGCAAACCGTGCTTATGACCTCAATCCATAACTTCATGCTCAATCCAGCATTACTCAACATACTTATAATCATTTCTAAAAAAGTCTGATCTATACGTTTAGCCACACCATTGCATGACTCATTGTGTTATGCCTTACGATCCCATCATCCCTGCAATACTGATTAAACTCCCTAAAAGTAAATTCTTCGTCATTATATGTCCTTAGAATTTTCACATTTTGCTATGTCTGCTTTTCAACTATTGCCTCTCATGCCTTGAAAGTAGCAAAAACATCATATTTATATTTCATGAAATAAACCTACACATTTTAAGAGAATCCGTCAATGAATGTAGCAAAGAATGACAACATTAGACACAATTGGATAAAAATTCTCACTTTCTTATTTATCTTGTTCCATTCATCATCTGTCATATATCTTGGCTGCTTCTTAAAGAGTGCATCACCAATGCTTATTGAACTAGGAGACCGGTCATCTTAACCTTACATAGTTTAAAATTATTTCTTCGAAAATATTTCTCAACATCGAACTTTGGATTAGAAGCCATTGATACTATGCTTTCATATTTAATATGCTTCCCAACATTAAGCTCTGATATCACTTATTGGGGAATCGCGGAAGCACGCAGAGATGAATCAAGCAAAGTATTCCAATTGCACAATCAAGTCCAATCACAAACACTCAGAATTTAATGTGAAAAAATCTTTATGAGAAAAAACCACTGCACAAAGCGTCAATAATGCAATATGAAAGCAGAAAACTACAAGAGAGAGATTATTCGATTCGAACAAGCCTCGAATCTCCCCAAGCTATGTCTATAAAACCCTTATAAATGAATTTAGAAAACCTAGAACACCTCTATATTACCCCAAATCCCAATACACCTATACATATATAGCCTCTATAAGAATCACAATCGAAATTGGAAACAAATCCCGCACTGACATATACAATTCTATGCGCATGCTCGATGAGACCTTCGATGGCACTTTGATGGCATTAACAGACTGTCGATAGCATCAAACACCCTCAATGTCATCAAATATAATACCAAAACATTCCCGCAATTAAACATAAAATTTTCAGATTTTTCCGATGGCATCGAAGTCTACTCAATGGCATCGAGCTGTTATCGACAAACTTATTGATTTTCAGATTTTAAGACATCAACAATAGTAATAAATTTCTACCTATCCTAACTATTCATAAATTGGTTTATCCTAATTTATCTCTATGAATCTTTTAGTATAATTTCTTAAAACTTCTAGACATGTTTTCCTTTTTTTTTTTTCTTTTCTTTTTCTTTACCATATTTTTTAAAAGATGCCCTTACAAACTCATACAATTACAAAATTAGATTTACTTCTCAACACCATCACACAATGAGTATACCCTGGCGCTCAATTCTATAATAACTACTCTGTACTCAACGAGCGTATCAAAGTTTTTCTGATTATAAAAGGAGAGGAAGAATACTCCAAAAGCTAGACTGCAACTTGGATTCAGGTCAACACGAACCCAACTGAACCAACCTGAGTTCGGGTCAGGTTGGGTTGGGATATCAAGATTCTCCGGTTAGTTTCGGCTCAGTCCAATTTGAAATGTGTTGGGTTTGGGTTGAGAAAATTCGGTTCAGGATAGGTCGTGTTGGAAATAATCACACATACTTGGGTTAGTTCGGATCAGGAAATAATCACACATATTTGGGTCTAAGCTGGGTTGAGCACCAAGGAATTCAGGTTATGTTTGGGTTAGCATATAAGGTTAGAATTCAAGTCGGGTTGGGTTGTGGGCTGGATACTCCTTAAGTTAGGTTGGACTCAAGTTAACCCTTCACCCGTTCCAACTCGCCCGAGCTGCAACCCTACCAACAGCCGCACAGGCATCTAATTACTTTACAAAATTACACAAATACCTGTCTTTTGTCCAATCTATCTTATTCCTTCTAATAACCCAAACAGTCAGAAAGTTTGGTCTCTCACCACTGGCGTTATACATAGCAGAGATGATAGTTCATCACCCATTTTCCTTATATATATATATTAAAAAAATAAAAAAAAAAGCCTACTCGTAGGGCAGTCCTAGTCCAAGTGGGCAACCGAACAGTAGGTGAAGCCTTCTTTATTTCTTTTGAATTCGAGCCACTTGCTATGTTACTTTTAGCCATTGACTTGGTAAATATTAAATGGAAGGTGTGGATTGCTCGGTAAATCTGGTTTTAGAGATATGATCTATCCAGGATTCGTCCAGTACTATAGAAGTCACGAGTCACTGGCGTTTCCAAGAAGGAACTATCACAAGTGTCTAATTCCTGGAGACGTGGAGAGAAGCCACTACTTTCCAAATCAATGGACAGCTGTTTGTCTGATTTAACATGTGGGTGTGGCTATCTAATTACTAGACTCGTCCCATTTTAGTCCCAGGTTAGTTTAGATCACACCCACATCCATACCTCAGGTGGTGGTAGACTGACTGAAAGATACCTCGTTTCACCACTGAGGTCTTGACATTGATTCCCTGGTGTACTAACAAGCTAACCTTTAAAAAAAAAAAAAAAAAAAAAAAATTTAAAAGAGGTTAGTTTAGATCATGTGGCCCACCTTTTTCAGCGGCGGGAAAGAAGACATTAGTGTAAGATTTGGAGATAGAGGAGAGGGAAAAATTAAAAAAAAAAAAAGCTATACAGAGTAAGAAACATATGCAATCAGCAGATTTATTATTGGGAAAGTAACGTGATTAGAGACTCAATGTCAATCACGCACGTCTGGTGATTGAGGATACGATTACGAATGACCACTTGGTGGGCCCCTATGTAGAACAGTCCCGCTGCAAATCTCACAGATGAGATGGTCATAACCGGTGGGCCGGTGGTCTGAAAATGGTGGACGCGGCATCGGTGGGCTCTTAATGTGGTTCCCACGGTGATGTATGTGTCTTATATCCACTCCGTCCATCCGTTTTGCCAGTTCATTTCAGGCAAGAGCCCAAATTTCAGCAGATCCAAATCTCAGGTGGGCCATACTACGAGAAAAGTGGTGATTGAATGCTCACCGTTAAAAACTTCATGGGGAACACCGGAATGTTTATTTGACATCAAACCTGTTGATAAGGTCCAACAGAATTAGATGAAGGGACCACACAAATATCAGCTTGATCCAACACTTTTGTGGAACTCAAGAAGTTTTTAATGATCAATCACCACTGTTTCCTGTGGTGTGGTCCACCTGAAATTTGGATTTAATGAATTTTTGGAATCATACCATAAAATGACCCGTAAAAACAGATGGACAGAGTTGATATAATACATATACATCAAGGTGGGCCCCACAGTAAGAGATCCACCAAAGCATATCTGAAAATGATGGTGAAATCAAACAATTAACACAAAAGAAAATAGTACGGTCATACACCTACATTTATATCATAATTACACTTATACAACTATTAAGCTGTGAGAGCGGTGGGGCCCACCTGTATTTAATTGTATCCATTCAATACATAGATGGGTCCCACCATTTCGACTAATGAGAACCCCATATTAACTAATTTTAGTGCTCTCTAGAAGCACCGGACTGAATCTCTACTTTTTTATCCTTTTATTTATTCCCACTTGCACAACTGGAGGAACTACTAGATAAGACAGAGGATACGTACAGTACCCTCAGTCCCTCGTCCTGTACATGTGGGGACCATGCTTCTCTCATCAAGACCGTTGGTCTGGTGGGCCAGAATGGCCATGCTCCAAAATATCTCATAATGTCATTTCTGTGTATGTTGCAGAGTGCCTATCGAAAGCCACATTAGACGAACGATCCGAACCGTACATCCATCTGGGATGGACCCCACTTAAAGCAAGGCACGAGGATGCTGCACTTATCCTGCGACGAAGGACGACGAAAGGCCCAACTGGCCATTTACTGTGATTGGATAGATTCACGTTCATCCGTCAAGTTCCAGTATCAAAATCAATCGCCACCAGTCACAATCCATGCCAGATATGGGAAGCTAATCTTGAGAGAATCCACCCAAAGATAAGGCTGAGAAAATGAATACCAAGGAGTAAAAGGAAATTCATTTGGATTTTGGAAAGACTGTTGTCCAAAAACCCCATCGCTTTCTTTCATTTATTTAAATATATATGTTTTGTCTTTTTTTTTGTATGGATAGGTCCTGTCGAGGATGCCATAAAATAAAAAAATAAAAAAATCTGGAGACACGGTAACACAACCTATAACACGTGTACGGAGGTTGATGCTTGATAAACGATTAGTACATATCATCTTTGAGAAATGATCCTGTGCTCCTGATTACAATGGGCCACTTGGACAATCCAAATGATCAATCTGAACTGTTCATTGGGCGTAGCGTCTATTTAATGGGATGCCCTCTAAAAGTTACCCCATTAAGAAAATTCTAGGGGTTCGATCAATGTCCTATAAATGGACGGTCAAATCACTTAATAATAATAATAAAAGGTCCAACCGATAATTTGAACCATCCTTTCTCAATCACTTCTTTCAGATCATCCTACAAATCCAATTCTTGAATAGTAAAATGAATAGATAAGGCCAACTTAGTGGTGGATCAAATAATCCGATGGTTGTGATTTTCCATTGTCGTGTATAAATTAACGTGTGCTGCGCTGTTGATTGGAAGTTAGGATTCTCTATCGGATGTGATCAAAAGCAATCCTTGATTTAAGTGATCTTTACCATCTTTACATTTGCTATTGATCAGATAGTTAGAATCTTCCCATCAGTGTAAAATCTTTATATAGTCGCCCATGAAATGTGCGTGGCACCTGATGGACAGCCTAGATTGGTAGATTGGATCAGTTATCCATTTGAAATATTTAAATGCAAACAAATCAAAGAAAGTAGAAAGGAATAATTAAAGATTGGTAATTCCTTGTGGTAAAGACGAAAGATCTCCTTCCTAGTGCTCCCAACATTGTGAAATTCTAAGGAATCAGACATCATCTACTCATTTATCTGTACCGTTGCAGTAGTGGTGGAGATACGGTTAGGTTTTCTTCCAATGTGACCATGATAGTGTTTTCTATAAACCTTGGGTTAGATCATTGGAACCTTGTGATTTTAGAGGCTTGGCCCATTCAACATGGGTCCCATGATTTTGACGGTCTTGATTAACACTCCTACTGGGTGGAGGGGACTGAGATGTCTCTATCTAATCAACCGTGGCAAAGCACCATGTATCTAGTCCATTTTTATATATGTATGTTTGTTTAATTCTCCTATCTCTATCTTTTTCTTTCTATACTGCAATTATAGAAAGAAACTCGGTTTGATAGATTAGGGGCCATTATTGGTCTATCCAGGCCATTGATCTGATGGTTCCCATCATGGGTGGACCGTTGCCAAAAATCTCCCAAATCAGGATTCTTTGGTCTTTCCTCCAAGGAGTGTAGGCTGTAGATGCATTTCCTTTTAATCATATATTTGCATGTGATTAATGGGAAGGTTAAAGATGATCGAAGGGATTTCTGGGATTGTCCAATACATGATGGGGCCATCAGATCAATGGCTTGGATAAAACAAACATGGCCCTAAATCTACGAACTGCATTTTGGTTCGTCCCCTTCTTTCTTTATTATTTTTTTTCTTTTTTTAAACTACTAAAGTCATTTGCACGAGATTTAGTTGGTAATGTTGGGTCGCTCTACTTTATTTATTATCGTCTTTTCCTAACCATGGGTCCGGTCCTTGTCTCGAATGATCTAGACCCGAGTAAAGGTGAAGGAAATGAGCAATACCTGAGTTTCCAACCTGGACAAGTGTGCTAATGGATCTAGTGATCTACACCATTAATCTGATCACCGAAGAGACCGATGTGGACGGACGACGCTCAACAATACTTCATTTTAGGAGAATCCAAGCCATACATACATCTTGGGGTTTTTCCTAATAAGAGTGTGGACATGATCTTGATTTCCCAACCTCGTATTGGAGATAAACCATACTATTGTGGATATTTTTGGGGCAACATGGACCACCAAGTGAGATTACGTAATGGTCACTCTGTATGCTTTTATGGTACTGAGTAAATTATGTTGGGCCTACTGTAATATGTATGTGGTTTATCCATGTCATCCATTTATTTTCCCCGCTCATTTTAGAGGTTGAGCATAAAATTAAAGCATATCAAAAGCTCAAGTGGACCATATCACAGGAAATCATGTGAATGATGGTGGAACCACCGTAGAAACCTTCTTGAGGCTTATTATAATGTTTATTTGTCATCCAACATATTCATACACACACCATCAAAGAAAAAACACAAATATCAACTTGATTTAAAACTTTTATAACTTTTAATAAATTTTTAACAGCAGATGTCCGATTCACACTGTTTCCTATAACATGGTCTACTTGAAATTTAGATATACCTCAATTTTTTTCAGAGCTCAAGCACTAAAATTAGATGGTAAAATAAATAGACATGAGTAGATAAATATACATAAATCAAAATGGCCTCACAGAAATTACTAATTACGCTGAGTTACTCCGCACGCAATCTGCTATTACTTCGCGCAGGCAGGTTGGGTTTGTGAGAACCCAGCATCAGGTTGGCCACACTGTTTACATCTTTTTGCCCCACAGTCACGCTACTTTAATCCTCAGGTGGGCCACACCGTTTAGATTCTGATTTAAAAAAAAAGTCAGGCTGTTTTATTTCTCAGGTGGGCCATGGTTTACAAAACAAATGGACGACTAAAACAATTGTTTTTAGCCATTGTATTGTTTCGTGCACCGCCCTACACGGGAAGAGCGAAACGGCCTATATTTAGGCCAGGAGGAGATGAGAGTCAACATTCTAGATGGGCTAAAACACAAAAATTTCACTGCTTTCACAACAGTAACCATCGAATCAACTGACTTTTGTGGATTCGATTTGAAAAACGTAGTCCATTTTTGTTTTAATCACCGACTTGCATATCATCACTGTACGGTTAAAGATAGTTTGATTATTGTGAACGGATTAGGTGTTACCCTTACCGCCGGGCCATCTTGATGATATGTTGTATATCCACGCCATCCATCCGTTTTTCCAGCCCATTTTAGGACGTGGTCCCAAAAATTAAGCAGATCCAAATCTCAAGTGGACCACACCACAGGAACAGTGGTGATCGAACACTTACCATTAAAAAAATTCCCACAGCCCACTGTAACCCTATATGTAAAGTTTATTTACCATCCAACCGTTGATAAGGTCAAACAGTACTGGATGAAAGTAAAATACAATGTTCAGCTTGATTCAAAACTTCTGTGGCATACAAAAAGCTTTAAATGGTCATTCACTACCTTTTACAGTGGCGTGGTCCACCTTAGATTTGAATCTTCTTAAGTTTTTGGATAACGTCCTGCAATGATATGAAAAAAATGGATGTACAGCAGGGATATTCAACAAGTTTGGCCCCACACGGTAAGGGTAATACCCACTATGGTGTTTTCCGGGTAACAGCTACTCCGCTCCCTAGATTATTGCGGCTGTTAAGAAAGTGGTCCAATGAAAAGATCCGGATAATTCTACATACAGACACGTGTATGGTGAAAATGGTGGGAACACATCATACTATTCAACGGAGCCAAAAAAAGGACAGCTGACCTGAAAGTTTTCCAGGTCAATACAGGGTACATACCTGTCAAATCCCAGCCTGGCTAAAAGATTTATCTTGCCCATGTACTCCACTCGGATAATGGATCACGGTTTGTCCATGTCCCATTACATTTTGGAAGCGGATTACATCCATGTAATCCGCTTCGAAAATGTAATGGGGCAATAGACAAACCGTGAGATCCATTATATAAGTAGAGTACACTTATCCACTTCCAATGTAATTGAGGCATGGACGAACCTTGAGATCCATTATACAAGTAGAGTACACAGGCAAGATAAATCTTCATGCCAGGCTGGGATTTTGACAGGTATGTACTCTGTATTGATTTGGAAAACTTTCAGGTCAGTTGTCCTTACCAAGGGGTCCACCTTGATGTATGTATTTGTATCTAAGCGGTCCACCTATTTTTTCATATAATTTTAGTTCATTATCCAAAATAAGTGAAGTAAATTCAATTAATTATCAAGTGGACCATACCATAGGAAACAATGGTGATTGACCACTAATGGACCATGAAAGTTTTGAATCAAGCTGATAATTGCTTTGTCCCTTCATCCAGGTTTATGTGACCTTATCAACGGATTATATGGACGGTAAAAACTATGGAAACATTAAGATGCACCCTAAAAAGTTTTTAATTATAGGGCATTCAATCACCATTGTTTCCAGTAGTATGGTTCACATGAGGTTTGGATCTTCTTCGTGTTTGGGATCATAAACAATATGGAAAAATGAATAGACGGCATGGATGCAGAAAACATATATCAAGGTGGGCCGCATGGACTTGGGAAAGGCGGGGTCCCCTAATCCAGTCCTAGTTACATTGGACTCGGAATGCTTGCTCACGGAGGCAAATTTCCTGCCAAAGCCTTTATCAGGAGGTTCCTGCGAATGGATGATGCATGGTTGTGAGAAATTTATTTATTCATTCGTTTTCTAACTCATTTCAGGACATGCAACAAAAAATGAATTGTATCCAAAACTCAAAGTGGGACACGAGAGGAAATCGTAGGAATTCAGTGAAAACAGTTGAAACATTCTTACGACCATAAAAGTTGTCTAGTTATTTATTTTTATTTTTTCACTTCATCACAATGATAATGACCTTATAAATGGTTTGGATGACATATAAACATCAAGGTAGAGCCCAAGAAAATTTCAATGGTAGGTATTTCTATTCCCAAATTTTCATCTGGTGTGATCAACTTGAGTTTTGGATCCACCTCTTTTTGATCGCATGTCCTAAAATGATCTCGCAAGATGGATAGACAGGATGAATTTCTCACAAACATCACCACCCAACATCCTTGTGCATAAACTTTCTACCAAAGGCTTTTACACGCCCTCGCGCACACCACCGACCATCGTGATATGTATTACATATTACATACACACCATAAAAGTTGTGACAAAGTTGTGGGCACCACCTTAATTATGTATTACATACACACCGTACATTCCTAAACCCTAAAATAAATTACATCCAAATCTCAAGTGGACCACATCACAGAAAATGATAAATATTGAATGCCCATTAGTAAAAATTTCTTGAGAGCTTTGGATCAATTTGATATTTGTGTTTTCCCTTATTTAAGTTTGTGTGACCTTATGAGCCCATTGGATGGCAAATAAATGTCACAGTAAACCCTAGGAAAGTTTCAACATGGGTGTCAGTGTCCCACTGCTTTTTGTAGTATTGTCCACTTGTGCTTTGCATGTGCCTTAATGTGTTAGGCTAATGCCCTAAAATGACAGGGCAAAATGGATAGACAGTGTGAACATAGCACATACATCAGTGAGCCAAAGAACTTTGCCACGCCAACGCACCACAAGGTTGGTGGAGGGTGCTACACTAAGCAATCCGAGTCTACATCGACAGTCTGCGTGAAGGGGAGCGGATTAGTTGTTAACCCTAACCGTGTGGGCCCCACCTTGATGTATTTGATGTATATCCATGCTGTCTATCAGTTTTTCCATCTCAATTTTGGGTGCCATCCCTTATCTTAAGAAGAAAAAAAAATCTCAGCTGGACCACACCACTAGAAACAGTGATGAATGACCATTAAAAACTTTTTGTGGGCCGCAAATTTTGAATCAAGCTGATATTTGTATTTTCCCTATATCTACGTCTTCTTGACATTACCAACAGGTTGGATGCAAAATAAACAGTATGAAAACCTTACGCTGGGCCCTTTGGAATTTTAATGGTGAGGCACTCAAACACCACTGTTTCCTGTGGTGTGGTCCACCTGAGAATTGGATCTGCTTAATTTTTGGGACCACGTGCTAAAATTGGCTGGAGAAATGGATGGACAGCGTGGATATATAACACATCATCAAGGTGGACCCCACGGTAAATATAACACCAACTAAGGTGTTACCCGGGTAACGCCTAATCCCTAATCCGCTCCCCAGATCAACGGTCTAAATCATCTAAGCATGGGACCTCTTGGTTCGGTATATTCTAGTATCATATGATTTTCCTATTACACGCGTGATGCCAGCGGGCCAGTCCACTCATCCGTGAGGCCACACATGAACGATAGAAACAGAGTTGGTAAAAACTTACTGTGTCCATGATGCTAGCTGATGAATGGCGATCAATTGTCCCGATCTTTCACACGTTTTCCATATTAGCATGCCTGCTGCGTAGCCCACCAACCAACTCACACGAGCAGACATCATTAGATTTTCCACACGTCGATATATTGATGGGGCTCTCTTTCGGGAATTTGGCAAATCGTCCCCCGCCACCCACCCATCTGAGGTAACGGTCCCCACCAGGAAAGAGAAGCGGCAGTAAATATATAATATAAAAAAAGGGCAATAAAAGAAGAGAAATAAATAAAGTAGGCAAATAGCCAAGAAAGCTAAAAACAGAAAAAGAATACCAACAAAAGTTTTAAGCACGGAATGCTAGCTCTAAACGCTCAAAAATCTTCTAGGAAAAAAATTTCATACTCTGGCAGTGTGTGATAGATTAACACAACCACCCGGAAATTACTTAGAAATTGCATATATGGAATGAAACTAATTCAGATTAAAACATCCAAATCAAGGTTCCCAGTTTAATTTATTATATTATTCTCGGATTGGTGGGGGCACTCATACGATTAAAAATGAAAAGTGGGTTCCAATAGATTGTCGGTTTAGTTTGAGTTAAGCATACCAGATGTAGCCAGAGTACCGAGTATGATAAGCTGCCCGAGTATGGTATAAGTCCTCAATTTTCAAACACGTACCAATTAAACATGTGCGCGGGGTCCAGGATGTTCATCAGATGATCGCAGTACATCACCAGTCTGTCCTATCCTAGAAGTCAGGCCGGCCTGCTGGAGTAAAGAGGGCGACAAAGGTAAGCGGTTGCCTTTGATTTTCCTGACCATCCCACCTGGTTAGTTGGACGACCAGATTTTTGGATCAGGGAACAGTCACCGAGGGACCATCTCCCGGACCCGCACATGTCTGCCTACTAGGCACGTTTCTTGCGTTTCTGTTTGGCGCTTGAAGATGTGGCAACTGAAATTAGGGGAGGCGAATGGGTAAAGGATCACGATCACGTGGGCAGCATATGGCGACAAAACCCACCTGTTCCCGTTCGTATCTTCATCTTCATCCACAAATCCCGTCACCCGCCCCTTTCCCTTCACCCGCCAGAAGAGCGATATATAGAGAGAGAGAGAGAGAGAGAAAGAGAGATTTGCGATGGCGAGTGGTAGCAGCGGCACACACCTACACGACCTGCCGGACGTGATACTGTCCAACGTATTCGCCCTAGTGACATCGACCCGGTCTCGCAACGCCATGTCCCTCGTCTGCACCAAATGGCTCGCCCTTGAGCGTGCCACCCGCACCTCCCTCTCCCTCCGCGGCAACGTCCGCGACCTCTTCCTCATCCCCAACTCCTTCTGCCACGTCACCAACCTTGATCTCTCCCTCCTCTCCCCCTGGGGCCAATCCTTCCTCGACTCATCGTCCGATCCAGGGCTCCTCGCCCACCGGCTCGCCCAGGCCTTCCCTTCCCTCACCTCTCTCACCGTCTACGCCCGCACCCCTTCCACCCTCAATTTCATCGCCCCTCACTTCCCCTCCCTCCGCCACGCCAAGCTCGTCCGCTGGCACCAGCGCTCTGCCGCCCCCCTCGGCTCCGATTTCCACCCTCTCTTCGCCTCCTGTCCTTCAATCTCCACCCTTGATCTCTCCCATTTCTACTGCTGGACCGAAGATCTCCCCCCTGCCCTCCAGGCCCACCCCTCTGCTGCCGCCTCCCTCACCCGCCTCGACCTCCTTACCCTCTCCTCCCCCGATGGTTTCAAGTCCGACGAGCTCCGCGCCATTTCCCACTCCTGCCGCAACCTCCGCCATCTCCTCGCCGCCTGCATGTTTGATCCCCGCTACGTCGACTTCGTCGGCGACAAAGCCCTCCTCGCCATCGCCGCCAACTGCCCCCTGCTATCCCTCCTCCATCTCGCCGACACGTCAGCCCTGTCCGGCGCTCGCGCCGACCCTGAAGACGACGGCTTCACCCCCGAGGATGCGAGGATTAGCCGCACCACGCTCGAGGAAGTCTTCGCTGGGCTCCCACTGCTCGAGGAGCTGACCCTGGATGTCTGCCAGAATGTCAGGGATGCCGGGCCTGCATTGGAGACACTGGATTCCAAGTGCCCGCAGCTGAAATCTCTGGCGCTCGGGCAGTTTCATGGGATCTGCAGAGCAGAGGAATGGCAGTTGGATGGCGTCGCACTCTGCAAGAATTTGGAATCCCTGTCGATCAAGAACTCAGCTGACCTGACAGATTCGAGCCTGCTGGCTATCTCTCGGGGCTGTCTTAGGCTGGCCAAATTTGCCATTCACGGCTGCAAGAACATCACGGAGACAGGGATGAGGAGATTCGCAGGCATGCTCCGCCGGACCCTGGTTGATGTGAGCATCTCCTGCTGCAAGCATCTGGATGCGAACAGCTCGCTGCGGGCCCTCGAACCGATCCGTGATCGGATTCAGCATCTCCACATTGACTGCATCTGGGATGGCCCCCAAGGGTCGGACGGATTGAGGAAAGCCATCCATGGTTTCAATCTCATCGAATCAGGCCCATCCAGGCAGCCATTCTTCGACTTCATGGACACAAGGGAGAGCACCAGTGGATGTTGCGAGGATACAAAACAGAAGAAATGCAGGTACTCCCCAGTGGCAGACTGTTCTAATGAGAGTTGGAGCAATGGCAGTGAGTTCTGGTGCAGGACATGGAAACGGTTGCGTCACTTATCCTTGTGGATACCTGTTGGCGAACTGCTGACTCCCCTGCCATTGGCAGGGCTAGAGAGCTGTCCCGAATTGGAGGAGATTCGGATAAAGGTGGAAGGTGACTGCAGGAGGCGCCCAAAGCCGACGGAGCAGGCATTTGGGCTGAGCGCCCTCAGTCATTATCGTTATCCCCGGCTGTTCAAGATGCAGCTGGACTGTGGAGACGCCATTGGTTATGCACTGACCGCTCCAAGCGGGCATATGGATCTGAGCCTGTGGGAGAGGTTTTACCTGAGAGGGATTGAGATGCTAAACCTCAGTGAGCTCGACTATTGGCCTCCCCAGGACAGGGAGGTGAACCAGAGGAGCTTGTCTCTTCCTGCAGCCGGGCTGCTTGCTGAATGCGTCACACTGAGAAAGCTCTTCATCCATGGGACTGCCAATGAACACTTCATTAAGTTCCTACTCAGAATCCCAAACCTCAGGGATATGCAGCTGAGGGAAGACTATTACCCGGCGCCAGACAATGACACAAGTACGGAGATGCGGGTGGATTCGTGCAGTCGATTCGAGGATGATCTGAACAGACGGCAGATACCTGACTGAATCCAAAAATAAATGGTGCTTCCAACTCAATTCTTCACCTTTCTCCTCATACTTTGTTAGAGTTACATGCAGTGAGGTACACCAATTTTGAACTGATGGGAGCTTGAGCTCGGTTTTTAAGTTGCAGGGGATTTTCTCATGGTGTCCTTTTTTAGTTTGAACATAGTCCTCAACAGTTATAATGATCCACCTTTCTTTTGTTTTATTACCTTGTTTTCAAGAATGCTTTCTTAATGCTGCAAATCTCATGGCAAATTCGAGCATTATCAGAGAGATGGGATGCTTAGGAAAAATGAAGATGCTTAATAATCTCACTGTTTATAACAATGCAAAGGCAAAGGCACCGACAAATTTACAAATGAAGCTGACCCAAAGTTCAGTTTCTTATGCTTGCTAGACAATTAGAATCAGCAGATGGTGTATTCGCAGTCGAGTAGGCGGGAGAGGATCTCCTCACAGCTTGGTCGTTTATCAGGTTGTGCCCAGCAATCTGCAACAGATAGGTTAGAGCAGGCAATTGTGCAAGAATGGAGATGTAAGATGCTAATGTTGCAGCTATTTGAAAGACCTGAAATCAGCTTGCCCATTGGACCTTCAGGAATCTCCAGTCGTGAACCCTCATTGGCGACTGCATGAACTACCTGAACAGAACAGAAGAAAATTAATTATTTTCAATCTTCTTCCATTCTCAAGAAAAATCCAATCAACACATGATCCATGCATCACTTACTTGAACTGATGGTACACCTTCCCACGGTCTACTTAGTGTGCAAAGCTCCCACATTATCACCCCAAAGCTGAACACGTCACATTTTTCTGTGAAGGGTTCCTTGCGGATGAGTTCAGGAGCCATCCATTCGGGAGTCCCTGCAGATGAGGAATCTCTCATGGGAACCTCTGTCATTACTCGTGAGAGCCCAAAATCACC
This sequence comes from Magnolia officinalis, assembly GCA_021015155.1. Lineage (NCBI taxonomy): Eukaryota > Viridiplantae > Streptophyta > Magnoliopsida > Magnoliales > Magnoliaceae > Magnolia > Magnolia officinalis. Next base: position 8,610,408 of record JAJHSJ010000005.1, read on the forward strand.
GATCTTGACTGTCCAATGCTTATTCACGAGGCAATTTGCACTTTTCAGATCTCGGTGGACTATTTTCATGCGGTGCATGCACATCAAACCCCTGAATTCCAGCAGGCCACAGTGGATTATTACTGTGGATTGTCACAGAGAGAGAGAGAGAGAGAGAGAGAGAGAGAGAGAGAGAGATTCTTCCATCCATCAGAATAGAGTTCTACACCACCCAATCCTAACATAACCAGATAATTGTACAACCTTCTACTAGGCCAACTAATTCAATGCAGCCATGGGTGCTTTGCTGGTTCGAAAAGGTATTGCAAACAATGCCTACCGTTGTAAATGAGGCCTGGCTTAGTCATCCTCAATGACTATGCCCTTCATAGGCAGCCGAAATGGGTGACTCCTAGGCTAGTTATTTCTTCAGGTTGGTGCTATTGCTTACTGCAAATGAGGGGCCGTGGTCCTCACAACCTTTCTACCTCTGTAAGTAAGACATGCATATGGATGTGACAGGATGTCTCATTCATCAACAAGGTCAAGATGCTCTAATCAACTGAACAAGTAGGCATATTGATTTTTGTTTCTAAGAACATGCTTTAAATAGTGTCCACAAATATTTCAATGTCTTGGCAAGTTAAATTACGGCTCCGTAGGTATGTATTCATTGGTTACATTTAGCAACTGATTAGGAAAATTAGGAGCCTCTCAGAGCAGAATCACAGGAGAAAAAAAAAATGTCACTACACATTTGAGGTTGTAGATGGCACTAAAAAATGTCACTACACTTTGAGGTTGTAGATGGCACTCCCACATAACTATATAGACACTTTCTAGAGAACACAAGCAAGACACTGGATGGGTGGCAAATTGAGCATCAAGGCAGAAAAAGATAAAATCATAAAAGAACTCTAAAAAGATTAAAAAGAAAAAAAAAAGGTTGAACCCACCTGCATATATCACGGAGCATCTTCAGTCGCCGGCGCCAGCTGATTTTCTTCTGGCCGCTCATATGGATCAGATAATACAAGGATCCCATTTCCATGTATTCAGTAACCATTGACAAGTGAGGAGGCCTTGTGCAAGCACCCAGGAACAATATGACTGCAAGAAACAAGATCCAAGTGCTTCACAAATAAATTGATGTTTCCATTTCCGTATCATTCCACCAAAAAATCCAATCATTCCATAATTAGAACTGTCATATGCTAAAGGGAAGTATCTGACATAAACCAACATGAAAAGTGTCATTGTAGATGGAGATCAATTACCATTTGGATGTCGAAGGCGGCTGGAAAGAAACAAAAAAATAAGCAAACCAGGTCAGAGCAAGCAGAAAAGGGAAATAGGTGATCAACACAATTGTTTGTGGATCGGTGAGATGATACCTTAGAATAACTATTTCATTGCAGAAATCCTCCATATTCTCAGCTGTCAACTCTTGCTCCAGAAAAATTTTGACAGCAACATCTGTCCCATTCCATACACCACGAAAAACTTCCCCAAAGAACCCTAAAAATGAATTAATATACAAGTAATTAGCCTGAGAAACCACCATTCACCTTAGTTTTAGCAGTTTAAAAGTATTACCCAATATACAAATGAAGTGGCGTGACCATTTCAGCACACATGGTCTTAGCAGAGGTTAAAGTAAGAATTATTCAGCAGCCTAAAAACGTCTGATAACCAGATTTTAGCTATTCACTCCACTGTGAGAGTTGCTATCGCTGTTGGCTGCAGCTAGTTTAAAGTATTTGAACAATTTTACTACTGTGACTTGCCAATTAACTGACAGATCTAGACATGTGGCAGTCTAGTCCCAGGGAGCCAACACCTTGAGGTCTGGTGGCAGAGCACAGCAGCCCAAAATCACATGTTTGTTAGTTGCATGATATAATGTAGCATGTTAGAAGAAATGACATATTGGCACCTTCATGCATACTGTAGCATGTATAGGTATGCGTGTCTCCTCATCATCATGAAAACACATTCTTGGAAAATGTTTTCCACCAAAAGGTGGAACACTCCCAGTCAGGGAAAAATGTCATTTTCTTGGAAAGTATTTTCCACCCAAACACTTTCCAAGTAGCAAGCAGGTTGTGAAAGAGAACAATAATTTATTCAGAAAGAAAGATGGAGAAAAAATAAGGGTGATAATGGAGGATTGTCACCCCGATACAAAAGGCTGAGCCACTTTAACCTCAAGTAAACCCAAGAAAAAACTGTCAGCATGAGACCTCTAAAGTATAATCTCAACTATCCAAAAAATAGTTAGTCCTTCCAATTTAATGGACCATACAATTGCTATTGATATCAGCACGATGTGAGAAATCAAAACAAAAGTAGAAAAAGTTTCATTGATTGCAGCTCTCCTGAAGACAGAATATAAGTTTCAAAAGCAAGAATAGTGCTTACCGATCCCAACACGAGTGCCAATGGTTAGTTCTGAGAAATCAATATTCCATTCTTGAAAAGGTGACAGGGGCTTATTTAGAAATGATGAAGATTGCAACACTTTCTTCCATGTTGAGACCAAATCCACAGTTCTTAGAAAGGCTGAAGGTCCACTTCTCCCATGAGCCTGACCCCTAAATTCATTAGGAGATGAAGGTAATGAAATCGCCTTTTCCTTTGAATTTCTTTGCTCCATGAAAAGATTATATGCAGCAGATCTTTCACTGGATATTTCACCACGACCATCCTGATGGAAATTTGAGACGAACTAAATACAGATTATACAGGTACTGTCCAAGAGAAAATATCACAGCAAACACAACACCATGACCAACTACACAAAGGGAAACATGTGAAGCAACCATGGAAGTTTGGTCAAAAGATGAAGTCTTTTACTGAACAAACAGGAATGAATCAGTTTTACTAGGAAGAGGGAATACGAGGAGATAGCAAAACATTTAAGTAAAAGTCCACTTTCTACCTTGATACCATTGATTCAACAGACAATCTTCTATGCATAGGAAATAATGAATAAACAGCAATAATACAGGATATCACTTTACAAGAAGACGTTTTCTTGTTCAAGCTATACATCAAATTTCTCAAGGATAATAGGGATATAACCCAAGCACATAATAATGCAATTCTTGGAACCTTTTTTTGATATCAGAAGCATCTTAAATTATCCTGCAATCATGAGAAATCAACATCATCATCTAAGTCTTAGCCCAACTAATTGGGGTCAGCTACATGGATCATGTTCCATGTCAGGATTCATGATGAAATTCATGGCATAAGTTTCATGCCGGCCACCAACCTGACACAGCCCTTTTTATCCGGGCTTGGGACCAGCAATGACGGGCACTAAACTCACTTTCCACAGATAAATTTGTTTCACAAACAGGGGAAAACGTCATGTCTGTAGAAATTGATTCCATTTATACAGAGGATTCCACCAATCCAACACAGGCCCTAAGGGATCTAACTGGACCTGTTTGCCCCATAGTCCGATCAGGTAATGTACATGGGCCATCTGATTGGACTTTTAGGCCCCAAGTCCTATTATGGGCCACATCTTGTGATCTGATGGCTTGTGGAATCTACATTTGGATATCCTAGTATCTATTCCGAATGTGTGGCCTGGATGCATCAATCAAGCGAAACTCAGTGAACCAAACTTGAATCATCCGTATTTTCAAAGCACAATGTGACATAACTATCCGTGCAGCAAATATTATAAAAAGATCAACCATTGAAACGTTAGAATTCAACATAAATTATAGTTGTTTTTTTCCATATCTTATAAGCTGCTATAGAAACAAAATCTGGATGCTCGCTAGTCAGGAAGACCAAAACCAAAGGACTGGTCATGTGCCCCATCACAAAGTAATTAGCATTACTAATCAAGGATTGAGCAACAATTAATGAAAAATAAGGACAGAAACTAATTACTAAAGCGACAAGCCACTCTATGAGATGCTAGTCTGCTGCAAACAAAAAGCACGAAATACACAGGAAAATGCCAAAAACGACAGACTACAAGATCATATCATATCAACATAAATAAAAAGCAGTGCATCACAGAAATTATGCTCTGTTTTCCAAAAGCTTGCCCAGGTTATCAGAGGTCATCTTCTATTTGTCTTTGTATTCCTTTCCTTCTTTTTTCTTCTGTGAATTTCCAATACTAACCACTTTAGGCCTCTCAAACAAGAAAAAAGGAAAAAAAAATCTTTACACTCAAGCTCCTTTGACTGGTTATAATATTTATCAAGTTCTAATTCCAAGCAATTTACACGGATTGAAATGTCTTTTATGCAGAAAAGAAACACCCCCCCCCCCCCCCCCCCCCCCCCCCCCCCCCCAAAAAAAAAAAAGAAGCCCAGGTTATCAGAGGTCATCTTCTATTTGTATTCCTTTTCTTGTTTTTCTTCTGTGAATTTCCAACACTAACCTCTTTAGGCCTCTCAAAGAAGAAAAAAGGAAAAAAATCTTTACAGTCAAGCTCCTTTGACTGGTTATAATATTTATCAAGTTCAAATTCCAAGCAATTTACACGGATTGAAATGTCTTTTATGCAAAAAAAAATAAAAATAAAAATCTTCAATTTATCCCTGTATTTGTTTTTCTTCTGTGAATTTCCAACACTAACATCTTTAGGCCTCTCAAAGAAGGAAAAAAGAAAAAAAAAAAAAAAAGGGGGGGGGGGGAAACAAATCTTTACACTCAAGCTCCTTTGACCGGTTACAATACTTATCGAGTTCTACTTCAAGTGATTTAAATGGCTCGAAATGCCTTCTACGCAGAAGAAAAAAGAAAAAAGGGCACCATACATGCTTCCCCCACGGCCCATGCTTAAATACATGAGAATTTGAATCTGTATTTTTCCCAAGGTAAAGTAGGCAGTAGATTAAAGAAAGAAAATTTTTCTAAGGAAATAAGATTGATCTGGCCCAGGACCATTGGTTCATTCACCTGGTAGGGCCGGATCTGGAATGCACTTGAACCTGTCAATCAATTATAGGATCTCCTCCAAATAACACCCCAAAACCTTGATTGCTGAAAACAACTGGAGTATAGTGGATAGCAATTGTTACAGTATGTACGATTTTCTTCCTTTTAAAATTTTTCTTATTGAAATTGGCACAAGATATCGATTTTTTTCAGCGTATTGACCAAGTATCTCATGTTTTTTTAGTACTTGCAAGATTTCAAACCTTGCAAACAATTAAGTAAAAGGCCGATATTTATCTGAAGCTTCCTATCCAGCATGCGAGAAGTCAACAAGTTGCTGATAACTCATAAAAACAGCTTGCTTCAAAGACATGTACTGAGATGTCAGTTACATGGGAAAAAAAGAGAAAAATTACAAGGTTAGGCTGAGGAGAGCTTACAGTTTTTGATGGATCAGTACAATTGTTCTGGTCGTTAGCAAAATAAAAACCTGATCCATCATCACCTTGTTCCTTCAAAAGACGGTGTTGTTTGAGTGTTTCATTCATTGCACGCACAGCCCTAGGCACAAGTTCAAGGAGAAGACTATAAGCACTGAGCATATTATAAAAATCTAGAACATAAAAGAGAAATGATCAAGTGGACTGAGCACGTGCAAACCTTCCTGATTCCCATGCACCTAGGTGTATTTGGACTGTTTGGCATCCACATCACTTATCCATCCATTTTCGCCTGCCACTGACTATATACAGTTTGGACCATCCAGCCGATATGATTATTTCAAGGCAACCTACGAAGAGTAGATTGGACCTAATGGATGGTCAAGATAAGTGATGTTGATGCCAACATGTCCAAGTGCAACTAGGTGCATGAGAAGGTTTCCATACGCAGCCCACTAGATCATTTCTCAAACATGGATTAATAGGCAGTTCTCATCTTAAACACATCCACAGCATCAAAGTGGAAAAGGGACTAAAGAACATATGAGGTCAGCAATAGAAGATCGGCGGATAGGAAAACCCCACCAATAGCACCAGCTCCCAGAAGGATTGGAAAAGGGCACAAGGAAACCTATCAAGACTAAAGGCTTTATCTCTGGCTAAATCGAAAACCACGGCCTTAACTTCATCCAGAAGAAAAGGTCTCTCCAAGAAGGCCTTCTCCTCTTGAGAAATTTGGGAAAAAAAGGAAGATCATCAATGAAAGGTCTATCAAAGCCCTCGTCTGAGAGAAAATGGGTGTAATAGTTAACCACAACAATAGTAATGTTATCTTTATCACAAAGACGATTCCCATTCATAAGTAAAGAAGATATAGCATTGCACCTTGCTCTAGCACGCTACCCCGTGGAAGTATTTAGTGTTTTTATCGCCTTCCTAGCCAGATAGCTCTAGAGCTCTAGTGCCAATTAATTTCTTCCTTAATTCTAGAGGTATAATCTGAAGACAACTCATCTCTAAGAGTAGAATCCTCATCTAACAAAGGGCTCCCTTCCTCCTGGATATCTAGTGCTTGAATTTGCTCCAAGATAGATGTCATCTCCACCTCTCCGTTGCCAAACACCTCCCAATGCCACAACTTTAGTTTATCCTTAAGCATCTGCATTTTCTTAAGAAGGACAAAATCGGGTCTACCCTGAATAGAAAAGGCTGACCACCAGCCACTAACCAATGAGGAAAAAGCCTCCACCTCGAGCCAAGCTAGCACGAATCTAAAGGGTTTAAGGCCCCAATTAATTTCATTGTCTTCCAAAATGATTGGGCAATGGTCTGAGGTTGGCTTAAGTAGGCCTCTCTAGCAAGCTAAAGGGAACCTTTGGATCCACTCAAGGGGGGGGGGGGGGGGGGGGGGGGGGGGGGGGGACTAAAAATCTATCTAACAGAGACATCCAAGAAAGCACGACCATTCGACCAAGAGAATTTCATTCCCTCCATGGGGAGGTCAATAAGATCATGATTCCCTATCCAATTAGAAAAATCCACGCATACAGCCCAAGACTCTGGTTCCGTTCAGTTTTTCATGAAGAACACACACCACATTAAAGTCCCCTCCTATGCACCAAGGGAGCATCCATTCGTCCCAAATGGATAATAGTTCATCCTAGAATAATTCATAGAGCAGAAAACAAGTTGGGTCATATACCCCCGAAAATACCCAATAGATACCCGAGGTTACTTCTCAAAAACAATGTTTATAAAAAAAAATGTATCGGACCAATTATCCTCCCTGCTCAAGTAGCAAGGTCCCAGAGGACCAAGATACCTCCCAAAGAGCTAGAGGCAACAAGGGATTCCCATTCAATACCTTTTCGGCCCCTGACAGAACGAACCATCCTCTTATCCACAGTTTGCAACTCAAATTCCTAGAGGACAATCAAACGGGCCTTCGATTTGGAGGAAATTTCCTTAACAATGGATCGCTTATGAAGCAACCCAACCCACGAACATTCCAAGACAGGATCTTCATGGGTACACATTTCTACCACCTCCTCCTTGTCTCTCGACACGTGGGATGACCTCGTCCACCCAAACTTCATATACATCTAGATTCATCAACTCCCTATTACCTTCATGTAGTCTAAGAGAGCCCTTAGGGAAACCAAAAGATGGGATTCTAGTTCCCCTTTTAGCCATAAAAAAACAGAGAGATATAATCCTTGTCTCTTTCCCTAAAAACCACCGCGACAATCGACTGACATGTCAAATTGCGTCCTTAACCCACCGATTTTCTTTAATAACGGCAAGAAGGTTCAATTTGGACTTGGGTAACCTTGGCAGAAGGGGGTTGCCAGAGGGGAAAGAATCCTAACTAAAGTTGAAGGAAGCCCTAATGGGGGAGATCACCAAGGCATCAGTCATAATACCTTGAGGGAGCAACCCTAATTATGTGATTGGCAACTCCTCATTGGACAAGGACGGAGGTGCAACCACCATGGCCAAAGGATCTACACCCTCTAGACCCGAAGCAAATAACTCAACCAAATCTTCACAAACGGAGAAAGAATCTCCAAGGGGGGCAACAATTTGGGGAGTGAAGGAGACATCTCCATATGCAAAGGGGTAAGACTAACTGAGAGTAAAGACTAGAGAAGAGATCTTCGAAGGAGGACTCTAGGTTTCAGCATTGTGGAGGAGAGAGGTCGGAGAAGAGTCTATAAGAGACGGAGAATCATCCAAGGGTGAATCCTCAAATGAATCCACTTTCGAAAGATCTTTTGAACTCGTAAGGACATTTCCGTCTCTAAGGGTGGAATGAAGAAAAAAAATCTTTGTTAATAGTAGTCTTTAGAACAAGTGCAGCATTATGGCTTATGTCATTATCTTGGCAGTCATCGATTTGTGAGGAGAGGCATAGATGTCACCATGTGGCTAGTCTGGATTGGCTAAGGGGGATGTTGTCCTCCATCCAAGAGCCTCTCTAATCCATCGCCCTAACAAAGATGACTAGAGGGGGTGATGGGTAGCGGGAGGAGACGAAGGCACGGAGGCTTGGAGACAGGCCTCGTAAAAGCGCCTGGGCCAACAGTCACCATGTCTCTGATAGGGGGCCCCAATGGTAGGAGAGCAGGGCACATGTCCTCAATCTCAGAGACGTCGGCTTAATGACATCATTCATAACAACCTCATCTATGAGGGACTGCCCAACGCAGGTCTCGAGGGCTGAAGCTACTGTGCAAAGGCTTCTTCAGCAAGCAGCCTCTTTCCCAGCCCATCGAGAGAGGGCAGTAAAATGAAAATCTTGGGAGAATTGGGTTTGGAAGCTGCGTGGCAAAGTGGGAAAACCTCTCCACACAAGTAGCAATCGTATGAGGAATGTGGATCGTCTAGGAGTCAGGAGTTATGCCCGAGGATGAGGCAGGCTGAGGGAATCAAGACGGAGGAAATTGCCTCCTAGCAAGCAGTTCGAGATCCGACCTTCCACATGTCCCTCCCGAGACCCCCCACAAGCTCTCACGAGTGCCAACTACCATATGAGAGTCGAATGTAAATGGCCGAGGCATTGCAACCCTGGAGAGCTTCCAAGGGGGAAAACCTACAGCTGACAACCCTTCAGCTGGAGCCGGGTTAGATGACCGGAGACCGCCATTAGCATTGTTTGAAGCTCTGCCTAACCATTCAAAATAAGCAGGGGATCCTTCCCTAAGAACCTTGATGCTCAAACTCTCCCATAAAGACAATAATCGAATCCAGTCTTGACAACATTCACGACCCAAATGAAGAGCTTTGCCGAACAAAGCTCTTCCCATCTCTCGATCAACTCATCAATGGCCTTTAGCTCACCTATGCATGAACCCAGAGACCGGAAAAAATCAAAGGACCAAAGCTCTAGTTGAACCCCCAGAAAGTAGAACCGAGCATCTAAGTACACCCAAATGGGGACCAATCAAACCACCTAACAATGTTGGCCACCAGCCCAACTCGATGAATCTTCCTTGAGTATAAGATTTTCTCTAAGTTTTCTAATGGTCGAAATAAAACTCATCAAGGGGATGAAGGAGAAAATCTTCCAGATGTAAATCACAACAAAACCCTAACCAAATTTCCAAGTCTTTTAAGGGTAAGCCGCGGTTCATGGAAACCACTAGACTCCACTGCAAACCTTCTTTAAAAAAAAAAAAAAGAAGATAACTTATATTAAAGAGAAAAGAAAACAAAAGAGAAACGGAGACTGCTGAGATGGCAGAGACCGTTAATCGTTAAAGAAAAGAAAATCTACATTGATCCCACCCATATGGGAGGCCCACTCTGCAATCGTGCACTTGATCAGGGAAGACAGAAAGTGAGGAGCCCACGCTTTGTTCTGAAAACACCTATTGTTCCTTTCAATCCACACGGCCCACCAAATAGCCATTATAGCCATGCGCCATACTCGGGTGTATTGTTTTCCTATACGAACGTCGTGCCATGCTTTGAGGAGGTTATCGGCATCTTTAGGAAAGCACCAATGGACATTGAAGCAGGGGAGGATGGCAGCCCAGATGGAAGAGATGTACGGACGGTGGACGAAGAGATGATTCACCGTTTCTTTTGCAGCGAGGCAACAAATGCAAACATTGGGGAGGATCGTTCCTCTTTTCCTGAGATTATCAACTGTGAGAATCCTGTTATTTCCAGCCAACCACCCGAACACCTGCACCTTTGAAGGAATGTCGTATTTCCAAAAAAAGTAGGGACGCCGAGGGTGGGAGACACCGTTGGAGTTGTAGAGAAGCTTGAAGAGAGACTTCACAGAAAAGGAAGAGGATTTTTCTGCTTTCCAGAGAATGATATCTTCCCAAAACGGGTTGGGTTGAGTATGGTGGATGCATTCCATCAAATCCACAAAATCGATGATTTCCCAATCTTGAAGGTTTCTTCTAGTTTGGATGTTCCAAACCGGTTTGGCCGCTTCCATAGAGTAATTATCGGATATGAGACTATTCTTCTTCGCAGCAATCCGGTAGATAGAGGGGAATCCGTCTTTCAGCGTGGAGTCTCCTACCCATTTATCTAACCAGAAGCGAATAGAGTCTCCCCTTCCAACTTCAAAACCAGTGCCCTGAATGACCACTTCTTTCATACGGCAGATGCCTTTCCAGATTGAAGAGACCCTATGATGAGAAGACTCACTCGTCCACCAACCTCCTGTAGAGCTTCTGTATTTACCCTTGATAATTTTATTCCATAGGCAATCCTTTTCGTTGCCAAGCCTCCAAATCCACTTGCCTAAAAGAGCCTGGTTCATCAGCTTTAAATCTTTGATGTCGGCTCCACCATCTTCAAACCTCGTGCAAACCTGCTTTCATTTCATCAGGGGGAATTTCTCCTCGTCCTCCCTTCCCTGCCAAAGAAACTTTCGTCTCAGCATGTCGATGGATTTGAGAATAACAGCTGGACAATGAAAGACCGACATGAAGTAAGTGGGCAGATTGGAAAGCGCTGCTTTAATCAGCGTGAGACAACCCCCACTAGAAAGAAATCGAGTTTTCCAACCGGCCAGATGATGATGAAATCTCTGAATGACTCTCCCATTGACGCTTCTTAGGCTTGCCAATACCCAGGGGAAGGCCCAGAAATGACGTCGGGAACGAACCGGTTGAACATCCCAGCAACTCCGCAAGGCTACTCACCTCTTGGGGCTCCAAGTTGATCCCAAAAATTCTGGATTTAGACATATTCACCCTCAGCCCTGTAGTTGCTTCAAAGCATCTTATCGTTGTCCACAAGTTGGCCACAAACTCTGTAGATGCTTCAGAGAAAATCAGTATGTCATCCGCAAACTGAACGTGGGAGATAGGGTCTTGGATTCCTTTCATTTGAACTCCGCTGAGAAATCCTTCCTTCTGGCCTTTGTGAAGCATCGCCGAGAGAGCCTCAGTAATGATCAGAAAAAGAAAAGGGGACAAAGGATCACCTTGTCTGAGGCCGCGCGTACTCTTGAAGAAACCTTTCGGGGCTCCATTTAAGAGGATTGAGAAGTGGGCCGAACTGATGCATTCCTGAATCCATCTTCTCCATTTCAGGCAGAATCCCATTCGAGTCATCAGATACATGAGGACTTCCCATTCAACATGGTTGTATGCCTTCTCCATGTCCAGATTACAGAATATGTATTTCTTCTTTGATTGGTGACAGGAATGAAGGCATTCATTTGCAATGAGGGCTCCATCGATGATCTGTCTGCCCGGGATGAATGCACATTGATTGGGGGCTATGAACGAACCTATCACTCTCTGTAAACGATTGGCTAGCACCTTGGCCAAGATCTTGTACAAACTTCCAATGAGGCTTATAGGTCTAAATTCTTTTAATTCTGAAGCTCCTGGAAATTTTGGAATCAAGGCTAAGAAAGTCGCTCCGATGCTTTTCGACAATCTACCTCTGGCCTGAAATTCGTTAAAAAACCACTCCACTTCATCCTTTAGGAGATCCCAGAAAGTTTGAAAGAAAAGAATGGGGAAGCCATCGGGACCAGGAGCCTTGTCACCACCTAGATTCATAACCGCTTTCGTTACTACCTCCACAGTGAAACTTACTTCCAAAGAGTTAGCGTCCTCAACACTCAGACTATGAAGAGGCAGATAATCCAGCCGAGGTTTGAACCAGTCTTCTTTCTGCAACAATTGCCGGAAGAAGGAAATGGCTTCATTTGCAATCGTGCCTTTGTCCTCTATCCGATCTCCATTTATGACCATATTACTGATGCGGTTAGACCTGTCATGCATACTAGCAATACTATGGAAATATCGCATGTTCCTGTCCCCTTCTTTGATCCACCTCGCCCGAGCTTTTTGCTTCCACGACGTTTCTTGCTGAAGGATTTTGGTTGAGAGAGCTTGAATGAGATGAATTCTCCTCGCTAGACTGTCTTTCGACATTGGATAGGATTCGACTTGAGCATCAATATTCTGAATCTCCGACAAGATCGAATTAGAGTCTTCTTCCAAACGCCACCTCTCCTCCTTGACCCACTGCCTGATGTTAGCTTTCAATAATTTTAGTTTGGATTGAAGTCTGTATCCCGCAAAGCCATTTATGTGCATGTCATTCCACCATTCGGTCACCTTCGCTTTGAAATCTGCAACATGAAGCCAGGAAATGTCAAAGCGGAATGGCTTAGGTCCCTAATCTTCCTCCTCAACTAGGAAGGGGCCAGTGGTCAGAAGTGGTCCTAGGAAGGACTGACTGAGAAGAGGAAGGTAGGCGATCTAGCCATTCGGGAGAAACAATAAATCGGTCCAGCCTGGAGAGGATGGGGTCGAGCCTTCCATTCGTCCAGGTGAAACGAGAGCCAAGAAGAGGAAGGTCGACTAGACGATTGGAGTTGATCCAGTCGGAAAAGGCGGTCATATGAGGTTTGGATTTCGTACCAGAAGATTTTTCCACCGCGAATCTGATGCAGTTGAAATCTCCGACGAAGCAAATGGGGCCGCTGAAACTTTGGCTCACAGAGGATAACTCTTTCCAGAATTCTACCCTGCAGTCACTGTTGTTAGGCCTGTAGACTGAGCAGATGAGAAAGTCCTCCGCCATCGCGCTATTTCTCAAGGTCACTGTAACGGAATACTTCCCCACATAGTTGTTCCGGAGAGACCAGAACGCTAACATCCACGCTATGAGGATCCCCCCGGAGCTGCCCGAAGCACCCTTCTCTACCCAATTGACGTCCGAAGCCTTCCATATCGTTTTCATCAGCCGCTCATCAAAATTCTTCACTTTGGTTTCCTGAAGGTAGAGGATCTGGGAATTACGTCTGCTGCAGGACTCCTTAATGAGTCTCCTTTTTTGCTTGGAGCCCACTCCCCGAACATTCCATGAAACGATTATCATGATGAAACTCTACAACCCCATGTTCCCTCAACACCAATTTCAATCGGTGCTATAGATTTGATTCCCAAAATGTTAGTTTTCCTTTTCGATACCCTGTTTTTGCGTACCCTTGGAGCTCGTTTCTGTGGGGTTCTGTTAGGATCCAACGGTCTGCCTCTGTGCTCTATGCATTGGAAGAGGGCTAGGAAATCCACCGGATAGTCACCGAACGATAGCCCAAATAACCTTCCGAGATGATTCATCGCATCACGAATCCAATTTTTCCTTTGGATCATCTTGCTCAACTTCTCCTTCTGCTCGTCCTCTAACGAAGAAAGTCGGGAGTTGCCATTTCTAACATGGAGAGGTTCCGTGATAATTACGTTAGCTCCTGCTGTTTCTTGGAACAAAGAAAGGAGGTTGAATTCCGAGTCATCAAAGGATTGAGCCGAACGATTTGATTTGATGGTCGCTGACGATGATGGAGATTGAGGATAGGAGGAGGAAACGTCGTCCAACTGGAGCTGATCAGAAGGGATGTCGAAAGGGATTAGTTGCAGCTGGAGGTTCATGTCTTCCTGCGGGTCGAGATCGCTTGGTGTGGGAAGAACAGAGAGAAGACGACCACAGTCTGAGGCTGTTGAGGGCAAGGTGGGAAAGGGCTCTTGTGAAGGACCAAAATGCTTTGCTGCAGAACCCGGGCGAGGTGTGCGGTTCAGATCAATTGGTGTAGGCTCGGAATGGTTAACTATCGTTGGATCGACTGCCGAAGCTGTGGGCTCAAGGACGGGCTTAGGATCCAATTTCGGTCCTTCACTAGAATGAGGACTAGGCGCACCGACGGAGCCATCTGGGACGTCGAACAGAAGAGGTGGCTGAGAGGTATCCGTTGAAAGCTCGCCACATGTAGCGACAATGACGTCATCACCCTGGTTTTGCTCAATGCAATTAATAGCGCCCAAACGTGTCTCCGCTTCGAGGCGCGAACCATCAGCACGAATGGACAGAAGCGCCACGTCGGTCGCTCGAGAGGAGCGCTCTGTTCGGGTGTGCGTCTCGAGACCGGGAAGGAGACGGAAGATCGGTGCGAATAGCAGTGTCGTACAGATGCTGAGGTGGACCAGAGTCCCCACCGATCCTAATATTCTCCAGTGGTCCGCGGGAGCACCGAAAGGAGCAACCATCTTCTTCATTGAGGGATTCGCAACTTCTCACCGGGGGAACGGAAGAGGCTCTACCCCGCCATAGATCTCCTCACCGCGGTAATGGGGAGTTTGCTTCTTCCCTTTGAATTGGAAGGTTAATAGACATATCTCCAACGATGATAGAGATGTGATTGGGAAGAGGTGTACCTTTCCTTCTGTTGGTGCGAACTCTCATGACCCCCATTTCCACTCCACAAGGGTGCCAAGTTTGGTTGCAACTGCTTGGAAAAAAGCTTCATTCCACAGTTCGATAGGAACACCCCAGACCAAAACCCATATATCTTCAGTTCCGAAGGGACTGAAGGAATTCCATGGAATCACCTCCTTCACTGGCCCATCTTCTCTATGAATCGCCCCTGCCATGTGAAGGGCCTCCAAATTCATGCGACCCAGACTTGATTATATCCTATAGGACGCAGGCTGTAAGATCCGGCGCGTATGTTAGTGCATTCGTCAATCCAATCGTTGATTTGGGATATGGTTGCCTCCTCGTGCGCCACGATCACGAACGTATCCGATAGGGCTGCCCTTGCTTTGAGGATCTCCTCCTCGCTAACCTGGGTGGAGTTCGGGTTAATCTTACCCCCATCAGGAAGTGGTTCTTCCCTTCGCAGAGTTGGATCTATCGGAAGAAGAAGCTGTCGCAGGTTGTGAGGGGAAGAGCAGAGGGCATCCCGATAAGGTTGAGGATTGGGGTTATTAGTGACGGGTGTCTTCGTTTGAGGTGTAGTGTGATCCTCCTTCGTGAAGGATTGATTTCGCTCAGGGCCGAATCTTGCTCGTTGCACGAGCAATTTCTCTCCATAGAAGCTCTGTCCATGCAACATGGCAACAGCACACGCAAGCTCTGTCTCAGAACTCATTCTGATGAGGGCAAAACCTCTATATGCACCTGTCTTCTTATCCCTAGGCATAATAACATCCATGACTGCCCCTGCCCTTCCAAAAACTCGTTCCAGATTTAGAGGATACCAGCCTGATGGATATCCCTTTACGAATAAGGTTGGTAGAGAATTGTACTTGTTCTTCTGTCTTCGTTCTCGTACCTTCCTTTCCACCTAAATCCATTCTTCTGAGTTTTTTCCCTGTCCTCTCTCTCCTGATTCCTTGTCGATAAGATGGTCCTGCTTTCCACCATCGATGATGTCACCCTGCAGCAAAAATGCCATGTCCATGTCCAACGTCGTCGAGGTCTCCGATGTCATGCCGTCGAGGTCGCCGATGTCATGTCGTCGAGGTCGCCGATTACCTTCTATTCTTGTTAGGTCGTCGAGGTGCCACATCCATTTTAGGAACTACCTATGGAGGAGAACAACCTATGGTGTAAGGTCATCACTGGAAAATACAGAGTGGAAAACTCAGGCAGTTGTACCAAAGAATCCTCCCTTTATAGAGCGTCTGCTTGTCGGAAATCCATTGCTTGTATGACGGGCGAGGTTCTTTCGGAGATCGGGATGTCTGTTGGAAGTAGATCTAATGTAAGCTTTTGGGATGCATATGGCTGGGTGACTCCACTGCAAACCTTCACTTGCTTTAGCGACAACAGAAGGCAAGACAAGAATCTCAGGCTGGGACAAGACTGACCTGGACACCGAAAAGTGGGAGGAAGGGAGGGGGCGGGGGAAGGAGAAGGGAGGGGGAGGAAGATGGAGAGAACTGGGGAGAGAGGCGGTTTCTCAGGGATTCTAGATTGGGTCGTCGAAGGGTGACTGCCCAAGAGGGCTTCCCTGAAGGAGCCTGGGGCAACCCTAGGAGCCCTACTGACGACCTTTAACGAAGCAGCCCTCCTAACGAAGGTCACCGAGGGACCCAACTCACCACTAGTGGCTAAAGCGAGCTTACCCAAGCCAGGCTTCTCCTTATTTGTCTCCAGTCAGCCAAACCAAGTCTCTTGAACCCTTAAGGCTCTCCATTAAATTTCTTGCCATTAAGCCCCATGACGGCGAATAGAAGGTCCATGGCTTTCTCAAACCTCACAAAGGCGAAACCCCTAATGGTGGACCCTCTTAAGCCTGGGGATAGAGACACCCATGACCCTCTCGAAATGGTTGAATACCCTAGTGAAGTTCAGTCACTCCAATCAACCAAAAAGCTATCCACAAACAACACAAGGAAATCCTTAGGGTTTGATTTGATACAGGACCTTTCCCCTTCCTCCTACCTCTCCTTGCCAGAATCCATCCACCATCATCAATACCTCGAGCAACAGATAGAGGGGATAAGGTTTGGTGTGTGGGTACTTTACCTTTGTTGCCCTCACCAGGAACCACTATGTATTCCATCCTCCATAGACCTCCTACTTCCTCATTACGGACAACTACTATTTGAGCTTTACCGCAGAGGGCCATCAAGGAAGACTCTCTCAACTCACAAGGGACCCCTTAAGAGTTCATCCTTCTTAAGGACAATATGCCATTTGCCTCCTTCATCTTCTCTCTCTGTCACCATCATACCTTCCCTTCTCCATTTCGAATCTTACCTTCCATCGAGAGCCATGGATCTTTCTCAACTTTATCGCGGAATTGGGAGTTTTCATCAAAGGTAGTAGCTAGAACGACCAGATTCGTCGATCCAATTTTTATTTTTATTTTGTAAGGGAAGACACCAAAAACCCTAATTTTCGCTTAGCCATGATCTTGCATTCGAAGCTTTCTAGGGTTTGTAGATATAAATGATGTCGTCTCTCTATCTCTTCCATTATTCAATTTGGAGATTGGAAAGAAAGGAAAGAAAAGGACAGAGCAGTCTCAACATGCATTAACGCCACATGAAATTAAAATTTTATGTCCTCATCTCCTAATTAAACATATTGGTGCATTATCATCATCGTCATCGTCTAAGCCTTATCCCAACTAATTGGGGTTGGCCACATGAAGCCTATTCCACAAAGGCACTCTATCAAGGACCATATCCTCAGTTAAACATATTATCATGAAACTTGTTGCCTTATGTCTATTATATTTGAAACTAATGTAGTATAATTATTTTATTACCAAGTATTTAAACACAACTTTGTAAATTACATTGTAGGTTACCAAATTTTACTTAGATGAAAATCCATATAGCCGAGAAAAATGGATTGGACAGCATGAGCATCCCAATTCCCATCATCAATTAATTTTGGCAACTGCTGTGTGGGTAAATCTCATAGAACAGGGAATAATATGTCGCATCAAAGCATATTTAACAATTTGCATAAATGAATGAAAGGCATGCCCATCACTTTGAACTCTTCAAATTAGCAAGTGTGACAGTATGACAAAATATAAAATCAGCACAATATGGAGAAAATTGGAGACGAGAACATAAGGCCATAAGTCTTCAGAGGTGTTGGTGAAACATAAATACCCAACCTGGATGATGCTAAACAACTAAATAAATTACAAGTAGCTAAGAAAGAAATAAAAACAGCTACTAAAACCAAAGATACAAAAAGGAGTAAACATAAAGACACAGCATTACAGTCACTACAACAGGAAATTGGTCAAATACATAATGAAGTGGACATCAACCTCACGATATCATCACCAATCTCCGGGGTAATGCTAATGCTTCGTCTTCTTGTTCTACGATTTTCTGATGTTGATGCCCCAACTGACCTGTAATAATGGAAGGGATACAACTGAATCAATATAACCACAAAATAGGCACAACATAAACAATGTGTGTAACTGGTCCTGAGGGAATGAACATGAAGTGGGATTTAATCGGGGAAAAAAAGAGGCATCTATCTAAAAATAGGCAATAAAAGAAATTTTATAAAAGGGACAGTGTAGTTAACCTTTCTTTTACATATGTTTTTTGTGCTATTCACACACGCACACACACATGCACACACAAACTTTTCTTTTACATATGTTTTTTTGTCACACACACACACAAACCTTTCTTTTACATATGTTTTTTGTGCTACATGTGTGCTATTCACGCCCGCCCGTCTGCCCGCATGTGCGCACACACACAATTGCCTGATTAACACCTCTCTCTCTCTCTCTCTCTCTCTCTCTCTCTCTCTCTCTCTCTCTCTCTCTCTCTCTCTCTCTCTCTCTCGGTCCCCCAGTTCCTCGGCTGCACCTCGTGGTGCATTTAGTTGTCTTAAATGAGACTCAGGATATTCCTCACTCCATGGCATGGTACCTTTCGCTCATCCATTTTGCCCGCCTGTCTAGACGCGGCACCCTTTCTCATTATCATCAAACGCCCTCTCATATTACTTATCATATTTTATCTTAGTCTTAATTAATTACATGTACCAAAGTAGACACCCAATCAGCACAAGTGACTTGATTTGCCTCTTGTCAAAGGAACTAATAAATCTCTCCATCAATTTACTCTTTGTTTCAAAATCTTCTCCATTGAATCTTTATCCCACACTTCATCTTCTAAACCGACTGAATCCTTCTTCTTTTTTTAAGTCAAAGGGGGATTGTGGAGCAGGTAGAGCACATTACAAGGTTCTTGCAATTAAGCTTTGGAAATAAGGCACATTGGATTCATGTAGCTGACCCCAACTAGTTGGGATAAGGCTTAGATGATGATGATGATGATGATATATAATTTTTCAGTTTCATACTACTAATGTAAAATAACAAAACTATCAATATCTTTGGCTTTTTCTAGTAATAGACAAAGATACAGTTGTTATATTATTAGAAAATATAATAATGTGGCAAGGATACTGATAGTTACATTATTAGAAGATTCTGACGCAGGGATGAACGTGATGAGGTCGATCACCGTCTTCCTCAAGGATAACTACTCCGAATCCACGGAGCTTCTTTGGACTCCTCACAGAGACTTCTCGAATCCACGAGGAAAAAAAGCAATAAAAATAGAAATAAAATTCTAAAGAAATTCGAAATTTAATTGATTCCTTCAAATGAACAAGTTCACAACCCTTTAAATAGGGATACCAAGCAATAAGAGAGAAATCAGAAGCAAACTATAACTAAAATTCCCTAAAATTCATAACTTACTATAAATGGTAAGTTTACTTTTATAGTAAGTATCCTATGTGGCTTAACCACTTTATTCTCCTAATTATTCTAAGCACTTTTCATGTTGGACACAACTCCTAAAGTCCAATGGATGAAGAGTTATAATCAAACTAAAACTTACTATTTATAGTAAAAATGGAAATAAACTAAAACTTACTATTTATAGTAAAAATGGAAATAAACATGGAATTCGGCCGTTGATATGATGGAATCTCGCAAATTCAGCGTGGGCAACCCGGCATAGCCGGGTTGGTTGGCTAAAGTAGCTTGTTTTACCCCAAAATCATATATGGTACGTCGAGTAACTCATTCCGGTTTGCGAGATATGCCTGTTTTAAGGTTCTGACGGTCTTGATGACTTCTGTCTCTGATCGGGCCTTCTCTGATCCATCTTGGACATGAAATGTCAGCGACCCGCTCTACATCAGTCCCCTCCACTTCAAAAGAACTCGTCCTCGAGTTCTCATGTTGCTTCGGTTCATGATACTTGGTCTGGTGCGCCATAACGATACCCGGATCGAAAGTTATGATCAATTTACAGTCCACCTTCTTTTGATCCAACCATGATAGGAATGTATCTGTGACATGTTCTACATCAAACCCCTCCGCTTGGAAAAAACTCGTCCTCGAGTTACTCAAGGGACTTGGTTCATGATTCTGAGATAACTTCTGATGCCAATGTCTATTAGCCCTTTAGCTAACACAATACATGTCCTCATGCTTTCCTTGATTTGACTAGTATCGATCAGTTCCTTCACTTCTACCTTCAAGATCTCACATTCTTTCTAATAACATGGGCAATTAGGCAGACTTTTCCCTGAGACGGGATCAATGTGGTCTTGTATATCTCGTATGGGAGACAATTTATTAGGGAGTTCATCGAGCACAATTGCCTTGAACTCCTGCAACACTAGTTTCAAATCCCTTAGGATGTTCACAGGCTCCATATATTCTTTCTTTTCAACTAATGCATATATATCTTTTGTTTCCTCATATTGTTTAACAAAGGCCTGTTCAGTTGTGAGAGACTGTTCCTCAACTTTAGAAGTCTTGGGTTGGTTCTCCATTCCCATAGCGAGAAGGCTAATCCTTTTACCGTCTTTAGTAAATTTAAATACATTATCCTGACCTCTATGTGTAGCAATAACATCAATATTATTTTGCCATGGTCGACCAAGTAACATATGACAAACTTTCATGTTAACTACGTCACAAAGTACTTGATCCTTATAATTTTTACCAATTGAAAACGAGACAATACATTGTTCAGTTACCTCTGTTTTGTTGACCTCCTTGATCCATCCAATCGTATATGGAAATGGATAATTTTCTGTTTTCAGTTGCAGCTTTTCCACCATTATTTTCGACACGAGATTCTCACTGCTCCTGACATCGATGATTACATTACAGATTTTTTGGCTTACAGTGCACCTTGTTCGAAAGATGTTGTCTCGTTGTAATTCTATTTCTACTTTTGGCATGTATAACGGCTTCCTCTTGATTAAAGTGGTGGCCTGCGATTTACCATCATCTGATGGTAGTTTGCAGAAATCGGGGTTGTGTCGTACAACAACCACGGGCGGTTGAGCATCGCTTTGAGCTTGGGGCGGAATTAGTGCATCCGCAATACGGTTGAGGGTTGCCTGCAACCCTTGCATGGTCAACTGACTCTCCCGGTGGAAAGCTTTCATTTTTTCCGAAAGATAACGAATCCCTGGATCACTGTCCATAGGATTTTGGTTCATACTTTTGTTGTTTGTCATCGAAACAAGGGAAGTCCTCGCTCTGATACCAATTGACGCAGGGATGAACGTGAAGAGGTCGATCACCGTCTTCCTCAAGGATAACTACTCCGAATCCACGGAGCTTCTCTGGACTCCTCATAGAGACTTCTCGAATCCACGAGGAAAAAAACAATAAAAATATAAATAAAATTCTAAAGAAATTCGAAATTTAATTGATTCCTTCAAATGAACGAGTTCACAACCCTTTAAATAGGGATACCAAGCAATAAGAGAGAAATCAGAAGCAAACTATAACTAAAACTCTCTAAAATTCGTAACTTACTATAAATGGTAAATTTACTTTTATAGTAAGTGTCCTATGTGGCTTAACCACTTTATTCTCATAATTATTCTAAGCACTTTTCATGTTGGACAAAACTCCTAAACTCCAACGGATGACGAGTTATAATCAAACTAAAACTTACTATTTATAGTAAAAATGGAAATACACATGGAATTCGGCCGTCGATATGATGGAATCTCGCAAATTGGGCGTGGGTAACCGATCATAGCCGGGTTGGTTGGCTAAAGTAGCTCATTCTACCCCAAAATCATATATGGTACGTCGAGTAAGTCATTCTGGTTTGCGAGATATGCCTGTTTTAAGGTTTTGACGGTCTTGATGACTTTTGTCTCTGATCGGGCCTTCTCTGATCCATCTTGGACATGAAAGTGTCCGCGACCCACTCTACATCAGATTCTGACAGTTTTTCATGTCAAAAAGGGCATAAGATAAAAGAGTTGGAAGTTGGTTACATTATTAAAAAAATATACATATTGTTAGAATTCTTGGACTTTTATTATAAGTTTATGACTAAGCAAACAAGCAGGAAAAACTGTGCGCAATTGAGGATTGCTTCATGACAATATTGTGTGAATTTCAGATGAAGTGATTGATATGGTAAAAAGAATTCTCTTTAAAAAAAAGGACCAAGCAAATAGGCGCACACACACACACACACACACACACACATATATATATATAGAGAGAGAGAGAGAGATGCTCTCCTAAGAACCAGTTCTCATGGAAACTTAGTGAGAACTTTTGACAAGTAAGGCAGGCACAAAATCTGGACAGTCCACTAGATGAGTCACCTCATGAAACCCTCAAAGCTAACTTTTTGGCCTGATCCAAAAATCTAGAGGCCCATAGCAAAGTGAGAGGCAAATCAAGGGCCTAGGGTTAGACATGTTGCTATGGCCCACCAGATTTTTAGATCAGGCTAAAAGTTAGTCCAGGGGGTTTCATGAGGTGACACATCTAGTGGACCATCCGGATTTTGTGCCCACATCACTTGTCAAAAGTTCTCATGAAGTTTTTTTTTTTTTTTGGTGTGTGTGTGTTTTTTTTTTTTTTTTGGGGGGGGGGGGGGGGGTTGTGGGGTTGGTGGTTGCAGGGTTAACATACAATTTACCGATGCTTGCCCACACAGGATTCCTTACATCAAGTTCATGGCTTGATAATCGAAACCTTTGGTCTGATGGGCCCTACAGTGGATGGGATTTGCACAATGGAAGATTCTAACACTTTGATCAAAATGTAGCAGCATTGATCAAAATGTAGCAGCAATCCATATTCCTAGAAACACAGTTGAATGATAAAAGGAATTTGATATCCCAAAGAAACAGATTTTGGCAGAATCCTCCACCTTGGTGGGCCCATCAGAGCAAGGGCTTAGATCACCGAATCGTGGTCCCAAATGTATGTAATCGCATGCATTGGCAAACTGAATGTTTGCTGATGAGCTAATTCAGCATAGAGAAAAGGCAGCTAACGTCATGAAGAAAGCATTAATATGTTTATGATAGTGCGCTATAATATAGAAGCAACAACCATGGAAAAGAGAGACAGGGATTATTAGTAATGAATCATCCAGAAACTAGTGAATATTTTATTGAAAAATCAAACACAGGATACAAAAGGTTAAAAACAGAACATCAGAGTAAACTATATTGTTAACCGGTATACACTTGAAAATATTTGAATAACCGGTATACACGAAGAACAAAGAACCTTGATACAGCCATGTCATCCATATATTCTCTAAATGATTTTCTATCACCAGCACTGCTAAGCATTGACCGTCCATACGCTCTAAACAAAGGATGCTCTGGACTGCAGAATGAAAAAAGATCATGAAATAAGTTTCTTAGTGAGATTAAGATTTTGTGAGAGTTCAAAGAAAGAAACTCAAACCATAAGTCCCCCTATCACTATGTTCAATTAATCAGTGACCAAATTCATAACAATAACCAAACAGTTAGAAAATCAATTAAAATGGCATCTCCCAGCATATCATAACCTGTAATATTAAAAACTTTGAAACAATTATTCCTGTTTGGATCTGTTCAAATTAAAAGGGGGAAAATTGATTTCCTTGAAAATAACATTTCAAGGAAAAGTGGTGGAAATGAAATACTATTTCCTCCGTTTGTTTTCCCACGAAATTTATCTGATTTTCATATTTTTGTTGTTTGGCAGCCCGCCTCATTTCCACAGAAAATTTATCACTTGGTATATTATATATCAATAAATATTCACAATCAATGTCCACCTCTTTCCATCACACGTACAAACTTGGTTAGGATCATGGTGCAGGACAATTAACCACTTGCTCTAAAAGCTCGAGCTGATAGAGCATGGTGAATTAATCCTTTTATCTCATTAGCCCAAGCCCCAAATCTATGGGTTAGGTCCTCGGCCGAACCCTCCTCGTGGGCCCCAAATCCATGGGTTCCGCCCCCTCGTGGGCCCCAAATCCATGTGTTCCACCTCACACGGGCCCCAAATCCATCGGTTATGTGGGCTGCCCACCCCGAGTGTGCCCTTGCATCCCACAGGCCACCCCACTCAAGCCCGATGTGAAAATGCCCCCGCATTAGATCAACAATCAATGACCCCTACATAGTTAAGATCATCTAACACGGCCCCATGTGGAAACGCACATGGTTGGGATAAACTAATGATTGCCCTATGTTCAAATGGACAATACTTAAAAAGGGATTAATGACGTGCCTCACCTGGTCAAGATAGGCTAATGATGGGCCTGTGTGGAAATGCACATGGCAACAATTGACTAGTGATGGGACCCAAATGGTTAAGATCATCTAACAATGGGTGCCACATGGAAATACACATGGTTAGGAGTAACAATGGACCAAAATAGTTAAGATAATTTAGAAACAAGCACCATGTGAAAGTACACATTGTTAGGATCAACTACTGATAGGCTCCACATGGTTAAGATCAACTAATGATGGGCCCCAAATGGTTAAGATCATCTAATGATGGGCCCAACATTGTTAAGATCATATAATGGTGGGCTCAACATGGAGATACACATGGTTTTGATCAGCTAACAATGGACCCCAGATTATCAATCTATGGGTCCAACAGGGAAATACACGGTTTCTGTCGACCAGTAGCGATAGGCCAACATGGTTAAGATCATCTAATGATGAGCATAATGTGGAAATATGCATGGTTATGATTGAGAAATGATGGGACACAGGGTTAAGATCACCAAATATGTGCCCCACATTGAAATACAAGTGCTTAGAATAGACTAACTATGAGCCCCCACATGGTTAAGATTATCTAAATGGTGCAAGGAGACAAATTAGGTTGAGATGGGGAAGGAGAAGAAAGGAAAGATGAGTTTTTTCCTATCAAGGAAATTGTATTTATTAACTTTTAAAATGGAAACGGAAAAGGGTGATTTTCCTGAAAATTGCTAGGAATCTATCCAAAACCAACTGAGCCACCGCGCAGTGAATGAACTAGTTCACTAACTCCACGTCTCCCATGGACATAATGCAATAGTTGGGAATCACCATTGCTCGTTTTTGCAGATTATCAACAGTACCTTTGCTAACTCTTTTACGGGTCTAATACAACCCATATTGTCTCATTTTTTGGCCCGGCCGATCCCCCACACACACCCCCCCCCCCCCCCCCAAAAAAAAGAAAGACAAAAGCAATGTAATTCCAGCATGAGCAGTAGCAGCAACAAGGAAGAATAGCGGTGAAGGAAAGCGATTTTAGACCAGCATGCTAGTAATCCCACCAAGGCATCAAGAAACTACATATATTATAATGCTTCTAGTATTAAACACATCATCATTCTTGCCGCCTTCCCCATCATGTACTGTAAAAGTAGACTCATTCATTGTCATAAACTGCACCAGAAACGAAGGTGCATGGTTCTTCTGTTTTCAAGGTAAACTAGATTAGAATGTTGAAACAAGAAACTGGAAATACATGTCCCTAAAGTAACACCAATCTAATGTCCAATTTCCATCCATGTAGCATGGTAGACTGATATTATAGATACAGAAAGATATGTAGGACAAAAAGGAGTGAGACCTTGAACCAGCGGCCCGTTGTTCCGCTATGGCTTTCCTC
Organism: Magnolia officinalis; assembly: GCA_021015155.1. Taxonomy (NCBI): domain Eukaryota; kingdom Viridiplantae; phylum Streptophyta; class Magnoliopsida; order Magnoliales; family Magnoliaceae; genus Magnolia; species Magnolia officinalis. The sequence continues at coordinate 8,635,980 of JAJHSJ010000005.1, forward strand.
CGGTTGCGTCGCCAAACAGCATTTGCCATATTGGGTTCACCATTTGATAAACTGGTCCAACAAAGAGTCAGAAAGGACAGAGATGAAACAACTGTACTTCTAAAAGGCTGATACTAACAAAACATCCACAACCAAGACACAAAACCCATTCTAACAGAGACTGTAGCATAGTAAAAAGAAAGAAAGAAGAATGATGAAATTCAAAGATCACTGCTAGATTCAAATAGACATTGCTAAGGTAAGGCGATAACGGTACCTTGACTTTCCTTCAACAAAAGCAGCAGGCTGCAAGATACTTTTAAATAAAGGGCCTGAGACATTTAACAATGCCTCAACTTTCCACTGGTACAAGGACTGAAGATTCTCATCTTGCTCAGAACCGCAGTTTCTGAGAGAAGAAGAATAATAAGAAGAAACAGAGAAATTTTTGAAAAACTTCAAAAGAATCAAAATGTAGTCGCTTCTCCAATATTTGCAAGGCAATGCAATTCTATGCAATTCAAAAGAGCAGAACAAGATGCTTATCCTCATCAGGGAGAAGAAACTTATGATAGGGACAATGATTGACAGCCCAGTCTCATAGTAAACATCAAACATAGACATGAATGAAGCTAATTAAGAGTGAAGTCAAACAAATCTCATGGCACCATGAACAACATGAATCTTTTAAAATCCCTAGCATAATTTCAGCATTATGTGGAACTTCTTCTTGAGGAAGCCCAATATTGCTTTATTTTGGGATCCATCATTGAGAGGATTGAGAAGAAGTTTGCAAGATGGAAATGGGTCTCTCTCTCCTTTGGGGAAAGAATAACCCTCATCAAAGCTGCAAGTGGGACCTATTTCCTCTCACTTTTCAAGATTCTAGCAGTGGTGGCCTGTAATATGAGCAGCTTCAAAGGATTTTTTATTATTATTATTTTTTTATGCAAAAGGAGGGAATTGGGGCGTAAATTCCATCTTGTTAATTGGAAGGAGGTTCAAAACCAACGAAAGATGCCTCGGAATTGGTAATGTGAGGTAGAGGAATTGGGCTCTTTCGGTAAATGGTAGTGGAGATTCAGATAGGAACCGGGGCTCTTTGGAGGAATGTGATTGCTAGGAAATACAGCATTGTAGAGAGAGCGTGGTTCCCGGGGTCATATAATAGATCACATGGCTCTGAGGTGTGAAAGCAATTACTCAGATGGAGTGTCACTCTGATAGTGGAGACATAACTAGCAGGGCAGCTTTGTAATTTCATAAGGGTATTCAAGTTTTGGTGGGCATGGTTGGTGGAGTTCAATTTTATAAAGAAGCTTGGTTAGCAATGGGCTTCTTTCACTGACTAATCAGACCTTGTTCTTGCCAGACTTTTAAACAGGTTGAATGATGTGCATATTGATAGTGCAATGGACGTCAAAAAAGCTTGGTGTTGGTCGCCTAATCATAATTTCTCAGCTTAGTCTTTTATCTCGATGCTAAGGGTGAGGGATGGCAACTCCTAACTGTCATGTGCTAAAGCTTGGAAGATCACTGTGGCCCCGAGAGCAAGGTATTCAGTAATGGTAACAGTGGTCATAACGGCCACTGCCGTTACCATTAAGATACAGGACATAATGGCCATTACGGCCCTTTTAATAAATTAAAAAACACACTTAAGGGCCATTTTTCTGTAACAGCCGTTATGGCCCCATAATGTGTAATCGTGTCCACCATTATCGTTATGTAATGACCTTTGCTAAACCATGTTTGCACGTCTTGCATAGGAGTTAAAGCTTTTTCCTGGGTTGCCACGTCAAACAAATTATTGACAGTGAATAATCTAAAGAAGCAAAATATGGCTCTTCCTAAGCTCAATCGACCACCCTTCCGTCGGTTTTTCAACAATGAGAATGGCGTGGAGCTTCTTCCTCAATCGGTTCCAGATAATGTGGGTTTTTAATAAGTCCATTGGTGAGACATTCTTAGTGTGGTACTCTTAGTCCATTCAAAAGTCAGTTGGAAATTTTGTGGAAGATAGTGTTTTTCAGAATACAATGGTGGTGTAGAAAGAAATAAATAGGAGAATCTTTGAGGATAAAGCCATTCCAGTTGAATGCCTAAAGAGGAAAATTCTCTCCATGATCATTAGTTGAGCAAATGCCAAGACAAGAATTTCATAGGTTTTCTTCGGAGGATTTTTATGAGGATTGAGCTTGTTTCCCTAAAGGTTGTGTTTAGTGTATTTGCAATTGGGGTTTCTTGGATTCCCTATTGTTGTTTTTTTTGCTTTTTAATGGTCTTTGTTTTCATCATCTAAGCCTTATCCCAATTAATTGGGATCTGCAACATGAACGTTCCCTGCTTTTGCTTTATTTGGTTTTAATAAAATCCTTACCAAAAACGTGTTGAAAGAAATGTATGTTCAACTGGATATCAGTGGGTAAAGGAAGAAAGAAATATCAAGCTTCTAATCCCAAGTCTAAAGGGGTGCCTCTCAAGAAGCTGCCAACTATCTTTGTAGATTGGTTCCCGGAGGAGTGGATGGAGTCATGGAGATAATCTTTTCACCAGGTCTTTGGGCACTTTGGTATGGTGAGGAAGGTGGTTATACCTAGGGTGAGGGTCCTCTTCCATTCGAGGGTTTCACTTTTGTAAGAATGGATAGTGAAGACGAACTCTGTAGAACAATCAAAGGTATAGATGGTTAGAGTTCCAATGGTAAGGAGATTAGAGCCCAGAAGGCTCATTTTGGGCTGATGGTAGTGAACCAAGATGGGAAGGGTAGGCCCCAGGTAGATAGTCAGCAGGTGAGTATAGCAGCTCCCATATCTTCCTCTTTTCTGGTGAGTGTGGCTGGAATGGGTGAGACTCTAAAGGGGGGTCAAGTATCCATCAAGGAGGCCCTCGTGGGGGTTTCTTCCTAAAAGGGGGGTGCATCTGGTTAGGCCAATGTCCAGGTGGTTGCCTCTTTATTGTCTCCTATGGAGTCTTCTCCGATGCTCGGCCCTAGTCCTCCTCCCAAGTCTTTCTTTGTTTCTAGTGGCGAGGTCAAAGTTCTCCCTCTAGTCATAGATAAAGTCAGGTCTGCATTCCATTGGAGTTTAGTTACATCGATGCAGGTGGGCTCTTCATCCCCTGACCTCATATCTTGGCCCACCCACTCCTGCAGTTTGTCGGAGGAGGATTTCCTTCTTCAGCAACTGTCGACTTGGTCTTTTAGGTTTCTCTCCACCCCACGGAGAACATTGATAAAATTGTTCTTCCTAGTCAATTGTTTTGGAACGGTCCGATCTGGTCCTCTCTCTCTCTTTCTGTAAGTGGGAGGAGTGGTCGATATTTGGATGCTCTGATGTCTAGTTTCGTCTCTATGATGTCCCCCTAGAGCTCTGGTTTGAAGAGGCCTTAGTGGCTATCGGTTCCTATATTAGGGAAGTTATTATGATCGATGACGCTCCGCTAAGGTCGGAGGAGCTTAAGTGGGTTAGGATTTGTATAAGGCTTAAAAATGCAGTGGTCGGCCACTCCTCCATCCCTTTTTCGATGGGGGAGGTTAAGCTTTCCGTTAGGGCAATCTATGAGGATGGCTCGGGCTTTTTTTAATGCCTCTTTCGCCGGTTTCCATGGCAGGAGGCCAAAGGGGTTGTATTCTCAAGTGGTGCAAGTTGCGGTTTCGGGTGATCCTGCAATTCCTTGCTCCCGCAGTTCACCCACTCTTTCATGCCGCCCATGTGAGATAGGTCCAGGGCTTCCAGCTCGTGTGATTCTTGTTGTCCCGTTAGATAGGACACATGGGTTCCCGATCTCTTCCTGCACCCCCTCCGAGAGACAAGTGGCGCCTCCTCCCCATACATCCATTCATCATGCCATTATGGATGAAGGTTTTCGAAGGTAGGCCAGCTATGTGGCCACCTAAGCTTTTGTCTTGTGGGGTCCCTTCTAACATGTGGCCCCGATGTGCGCCCCGTGTTCCTCCTGATGCCTCTGGTCCTGGCTTGTTACATGCCTTGGGAGGGGAGGAGCATCCATGTGTCATGCCCTCGGTCAAGCGTGCTCTTGATGGGCGCAAATTGGCCCCCAGTAGATCTCTATCAAATCTGCAAATTTTTATTGAGGGAGGACCTTGTGCTTTTAAGCCTGCATCGATTAGAGAGATGGTAACGTGTCACGTTAATAGAGAGTTGATGGTCGCCTTCTCTCTCTATTTCTCCAGGTGGCCAAACGGGTGGCAACCCCAACGAGGACTTGCTGACACTTACAAACAATTGTATTTTTAACTTTGAAGTTGATGTTCTGTCCACTGCCTCAGAAGTTTATAAGAGTTTGACGCATGGCTCTCTCGAGTCAGATAAGGACAACGAAGCACTTATGGAGGCGGCGGTTCTCTAGCCAAGTATAGTCATTTTGATGACACCGATTGTTGTGGTGACATGTTTCAGGCACCCTCTGTCGTTTCGCCAGCTAATAAGGGGCTGCGATAAATGGTTCCAAGTGTTAGTTTCTTCCAATCTACTCGTGTAAGTTCATGTGGTTAACTCGGTCAGTTTGTTCGTTCAGAGGAGTCGATTTATTCTCCCACGAGTGACTCTCCTCTCTTTTCCCTTTTTCACTTAGAGCCTTTTCATACTCATCTTTCCTCTTTCTCTTCCCTTTCGTCCAGCGTCCCCATCCCAAGTGAGTCCTCTTGGGTCTAAGGATCTTAGTCAGTCGGAAGTCTTCGATTCCTTTGCTCTTGTTCCTTTCTCGTCTAAGGCCCCTTCCCTAAATCTTTTCCATGGGGATGGGTCTGAGTCAGGTGAGTGCAAGGCTCTTGGACATCAAGTCAGTGGCAATGCTCTAGACATTGCCCTCCTTCAGTCAGCGTTCTATCTAGACGATATATGTATTCCCCTAGAAATATGCTCTCTTCCTTCCTTTCTCCTGGTTGTATGGAGAGTTTGGTTGCCTCTATTAGGGGGAAGCATTGGGTCAGGGAGGCTATATGCCATATTGCTTGGCTTTTGGGGTTGGTTTTTGGAGACCAAGACAAGGATTATATTGCCCTTTCACATGTTATGGAATAGAGGGGTATTTGGCTTTTGTCGAGGGAGGTTCAGAGAAGATCCCCGAGGCCTTCTAAGGGTTGTGGGGGGCTTATCAATTTAGGGGTAGACCCAGATGGGCAATTCATAGTTTTTGCTCGAAGTGAAAGGAGGAGAAGTGGGTTTAGATGTTTGTGGGCTCAGATGTCTCCAGAAGTGCATCCAAGTTGAATCTGTCTATAAGCAGTCCAAAGCTAGTATTATTGTGATTCAAGAGTCCAAGCTCTAGTCTGTGGATAGGGGTATTGTGGAGTCCGTTTGAGGTCATAAGGTTGTTGATTGGGTGGCCCGAAGTTCAGTTGAGGCGTCGGGGGTATTGTTGCTTTCTGGAACATCTCTTTGGTAGGAGGATTGTTGGGTGGGGATCTTTTTGGTCAATGTAGTTTTTCAGGAGATCTCTTCTAGTTTCATATGAGTATTTTCTAGAGTCTATGGTCTGAATTGTCCATCTCTTCGTCCTTTTTTTAGATGAGTTGTCCTTGGTTTTTTATTGATGGCTTCTCTCTTGGTATGTCAGTGAGGACTTTAAATATCATCCGTTTTGCTCATGAGAAACTTCACAAGGGTTGGTTTCCACAAGTATGCATGGTTTTACCGTTTGGGTCCTCAGGGCCTGTTTGATTTTTCGCTCAATGGTAATTTACCTTGCAAATGGGTAATAATTATTTACCTACATAATTACTTCATCTTTCCTAATGTAGACAGTGACAGCTTACTTTTTAACACTAAAATTAAGAAATTTGCAAAATAAATGTGGGGCCCACCATGATGTATGTGGCTAATCCACACCGCCCATTTGTTATGCCAGCTGAATTTAAGGCATGAGCCCAAAAAATGAGGTGGATCCAAAGCTCAAGTGGACCACACCAAAGGAAACAATGGGAATAGAACGCTTACCATTAAAAACTTCTTAGGGCCCCTAAAAGTTTTGGATCAATCTAATATTTGTGTTTTCCCCTTATCCATGTCTTTGTGACCCTATGAACCAATTAGATAATGAATAAACCTCAATGCGGGCCCAATGAAGGAAGCAATTTCCAACGGTGGACGAATTAAAACCACCGTCTCCTTTCTTGTGGGCCATTTGAGCGTTGGATCTGCCTCATTTTTCAGCTCATGCCCCAAAATGTTCTGATAAAACAAATGGACGGCACAAATATATCATATACAGTATGGTGGGTCCCACATATTTAAGTCAACACTTTTAGGCCGGTTTTCAAGGTGGAATTACTCACTCATTTTCAAAACAAGTGAAAAAATAATAATTACTTATTTACAAAGATTTACATGTATCATGAAAAATCAAACATACCCTAAGCATAATTTGATGGACATCCTGATGGGGAGAGTGAGGTTCACTTAGTCTAATGATCAAGCTTCTTCCGTCGTGTCTTTTTTGCATAGGTTCTTGGTTTCTCCTAAGTGGGTGAATAACTCTCCCCTCTCGAGTCAATTAGGTCTTCCTAAGCCTGTGTCGGATCATTCTCTTGTCTTACTGGAGGTGATGTTTTGAATTAGAAACCTAAGCCTTTCAAATTCACGTTGGTCTGGCTTGAGGTTGAGGGTTTTAGGTCCCTAGTTACATAGAAGGGCCAGCACCAGGCAAGGGCCAATGGTATCTCTTCTCTGATGGTTGATGGTATTATATTGGTTGATAAAGATCATATTTATGAGGCCATTATTAAGGTTTATAAATCCTTACTTTCAGATGAGGGGCATCTGCAGCCTAATCTTTATAATCTTGCCTTTAATTCTCCCTCTCTGGAGGAGACTAGTGCTTTAGATGTCTCTAATTGAATCGAGGAAATTAAGGAAGTTGTTTGGGACCTGAGGAGGGAAAAAGCCCCAAGACCTAATGGTTTTCCATTGGATTTCTTCCAATCTTTCTGGGAATTAATTAAGTTAGATCTGTTGGCTTTTGCTAAAGAACTTTTTTACTCTAGTCATACTGTGACTAAGGTTGTTCTTTCTTGGCCCTTATTACTAAGGTGGAAGGCGCAAATAGTCTTAAGAATTTCAAACCCATCAATCTAGTTAGTAGTCCCAATAAGATAATAGCTAGGATTCTTAGTCAAAGAATCAGGGTGGCTCTCGCTAAGGTGATTTCGTGTTTTCAGAGTGTGTTTGTAGCTAGGAGGTAGATCCTTGATAGGGCACCATTTGCTCATGATTGTTTGGATTCTTGCCTTAAGGCGAATAAGCGGGGGTGTAATCTCTAAGTTGGACCTTGAAAAAGCTTACGATCATGTGGATTGGTCCTTAGATTACATGCTTGCTCACCTGGCTTTTGGCACTAAGTGAATAAATTGAATACGTCCGTGTGTTCCTTCTACAAAATTTTCGATGTTGATAAATGGGTCCCCTTTTGATTTTTTAAAGCCTCTCGGGGCCTTCTGGGGATCCTCTTTCTCCCTTTTGTTTGTCGTGGTGGTTGACGTGGTGGTTGAGGCCCCTAGTAAGATGTTAATTAAAGGTCAAGCCAAGGGTCATTTTGAAGGTTTTAAGGTTACCAATTTCCCTTAAATTATTAACCATCTTCAATTTGTAGATGATACCTTCCTTTTCTAAGAGGCTTCTAAGTCTAAGGTGGCTAACTTTCGGATAGTTATCAAGTGGTTCAAGGTAGTTTTTTGCCTTAATAATAATCTCACTAAAAGCGATCTCTAGGGCGTTAAAATCTCTCAGGTTAAGGTTGCCCAATTAGCTGAGACTTTCTATTGCCAAGCAGATTCTTTACCTTCGACTTACCTAGGCCTTCCGTTGAGTTTGGATAAACCTACTTTGCATCTTTGGGACAGGGTTGTCAAGAGAATTGAAAGGAAGTTATCCCCTTGGAAAAGCAAATATCTCTCCCTTGGTGGTAGGATGTAACCCTATCAACGGTTCCCTCTCCAATCTCCCCATTTATTTCTTGTCTCTATTTAAGTGTCCTAGGCCAATAATAGCCCATATTGATAGGGGCATAGGAAGGATTTCCTTTGGTAAGGTGGTGCGGCAATCAGAAATTCCATTTACTTAATTGGAATGAGGTAGGCAAGCCTATTGTTGAAGGTGGTGTGGGGATTAGGTGTTTGTAGGTTGTTAATTCATCACTCCTAGGCAAGTGGGCGTGGAGGACTCCAACCTGTAGAGGAGGGCGATTGCTGCCAAGTATGGCTCCTTCCCTATGGGCTGGTGGATCAGGGAATCTATCATGTACAGGGCTTCCTTTTTATGGAGATCAGTGGCTGGTTTGGTGCCGCTACTGGTTGGGGGTTTGAGTTTCGCCATCGAGGAGGGGTTCAGGGTTAGATTTTGGGAGGATGTTTGGTGTGGGGATACCCCACTCCGATTGTCCTGCCTTTCTCTGGCCAATCTTTGCCCGATGATTGACATCTCTACTACTAGTTGCTTTTCCGCCCAAGGCTTGGGGGGAGTGTGGCATAAGTTACATTATATTTCTATTTTTTAATTTAAAAATAAGCTAAATATGTTAAATTGTAAGAAAAAACCTATATATATATATATATATATAATATATATATATATATATATATATAAGATTATTCTCTTTTTTTTTCAAGTATGAGCATCTTCAAACAAGTTATTAATCATCATTTATCAATCCACATATAAACCAAATCAAATCATTATCACATCAACAACCTTCTAAGCAAACTACTTTAATTAATAATGTCTAATTGATACCACAAGTCACAAGTATGAAAACAAATTAAAATCCCATAGGTTGAGAGTATCAAGTACAAAATAGAAAATACAATTATCATTTATAATTTTATTTTATTTTTAAGTAGCCTATGCTACACACGCTACGTGTATGCTACAATGCCAGCAACGTACATTACAGGGGATTTACACTATTTGCTAACCCTAGCTACGCTACGATCGTTGTTCAAGACACTTTATTCTAGAAAACTTTGGGAATTTTAGAGATCTTAAAAGATTAAATATTTACACTCATGCCACTAGAGCAATGTTAGAATTATGTCACTGCAGTATAGTTACAATAGTGGCACCCTGGCACAACTTATCATTTATAGATACCATATATCTTCCAAGTTGGATGGTCAACTTATACATGGGATGAAAAGAGAATTAAATGTTCTTTTAAAAAAATTTAAGCAAGATACAAACGCAAAACACTAAAATTATACACAATCATAAATGTTTACCAATTTTCATGGTGATTGCTTGTCTTAAAAAAGAAACTCCATAGATGGGCGTAGACAATCTTTACCCAGGCACTAAGAGCCATTCACAAAGTACATGATGAGAGGCTTGTTCTATGGCTAAACCATTGAGAAATATTCAAGGAAATAGCTAGCATCGGAAGTGATAATGCATCAAAAGCCACTTCTAGTGGTGAAAAAATAAAACCATTTTATATTTAACACAAACACAACGTAAAGCGAAGGGAGGTAAAGAGGATTTACATATTTGAGTTTTGAAGTTCTTTAGGGTGCATTTGATAGCAGTTTTGAAGTTCTCTTCAAAATAGAAGCCACTCTACAATTTAGAATAGCTTTTATTTTGTAAGAGAATCTGTCAAAGTATCTTCTGGTGGTGTTACCAACCACGGCCTTAGATAGTATGTAGTACTTAGAAAAGTAATCTCTCAAAAAAGTACTTAGAAAAGAAATTAAATAACCAAGTACTCAATCAGAAGCTTTCTTTTCCTTTTTCTTTCTTAACCTGAAAAGGTGAATAGTGATATTTTTTGCTTAAGACCACTAGCTAATTTTTATTTTTATTTTTAAATGACAACAAAGTGTCCCCGCCCCTTTTGAAGGCGAGACTAGGCAATCACCCACAAACTACGTGCATCGGGTAAAGCACGGGGAGGGGAATTGAAACCGTGTCTGTGGGGAGCAAACCCACAATGCTAGCCGTTCGCCCAAACCCCAGGATACTTCTTAAAGAACATGCCAAGGAAATGGCAAAACAATTGAAGGATTAGAGGTTCAAAGTTCTCAAGGGAAGGCATATACTTTAACTAACAGCTTACCCATCACCACTCAGCTTGTCCGAAAGTGCCCATAGTGGACTGTTTGGTTCAAGGGGAGAATCACATGAATCATTCTCTGCAGAGTCACTCTCTCCTGCCGCAGAAATATGGGACATGAAGATTGCCTTGGTCGAAGGGGGTATTAACTGGCCTGGAAATCTCATTAGATCAACAAGCAGCTCAACAGATTTCAGCACGACTGCCACAGACATGTGCCTATATGAGCCTGTGCATTCAAAAGCTCCATCACTAGGTAGGCCCTGACAATATAGATGGCCAAAGTAGGGTATTAAAAGCTTAGTTATGGATATCATCAATTTAAAAGGCATCTTTACAAACAGTCTACTCTTTAACTCAAGGGGATGAAGGAAAGACATCCAAGCCGCAAGGCTAGATAGTAACAGAAACAGTTTCAGCATGCTAGCTTAAAGAGATGGGAAATTTACCACCATAAGCTTACTCTCAAGACCTACAGCATCCGCAAGAACTTTAAATAATATTGCCCGAGGACGGCATGATGCATGCCTTATTTGCCCCAAGAGTTGGACACCTCGAACCTCTGATGCAGGAGCGATTTCCTCCGCTGGAGCTTTTGCTAGAGTTAACTCAGAGTTTGAACGTCCGTAGAAATCAAACACCTGTATTTACAAAAGAAAAAGGAAAAGAAAAGAAAAAAAGCATATCAGCCACAGATATGGCCTTGAGAATGACTGTAGATGAGCAACTACAAAATGATATTTGACATCCTACCTTCCTATTGGCCAGCTGAGACAGAAAACTATACCTAACTATTAAGTAACAAATTTTGTTAACTCGATGATGCAGTGGAAGATAAATTCACAAACTATATGTTGAGAACCACCAATAACAGATTACCAGTATTACTTACAAGAATTGAGCCATCTTGGCCAATCCCAGTGACAAACAAAAAAGAAAAGGCTAGCTGGTCTTCAGTTACACAGATCTAAAATATTATAGTGAGAGGAAATCCAAAACAGGAGGAGCATGAAATAATTTGAGGAATCAGACTCTAGCGAGATAACAATAAAGCCCTATCTCTCATGAGGTGTCCATTGCTAACCCTATAAGCAAAAGCAGTAGCAGTACACAAATAAATGTCTCGTGGATGTCATTACTTGTTCAATATAAATAATTACATGAACAAGAGTCCAGGGTGCAATGGAGTAAAGAACTCCGAAGAGCAATGATAAGCCATATCTTGACTTAACAATGAAACCTAAGTCTAACTCCTTCACATAGAGAAGTTGAGGTAACACAACTGCCAACAAATGCAGTCTTCAATCTACCTAACGCTCAAACATAATGCTGTAGAAAATATTTGTTTTCATATTTACATGTATAAATACACTTTGATAGTATAGATAATTTGAATGCCATGTCCATGCCAAATGCTTCAATTTCAAGAGCAAAATCCAGACACTTATAACACACCTCTATCACATCCAGTACCTTGGTAACATTTTCTTTTTCATATCCATACCAAATGCTCCAATTTCAAGAGCAAAATCCAGACACATGACACATCTCTGTCATATTGAGTACCTTGGTAACATTTTCTTCTTCTTTTTTCTTTTTCCTGTTTCTTTTTTTGAAAATTGATGATCTATAGATTCATTATCAAGAAGTAAATTACATAAGACCAGGCCCACATTTGAATGACCCTCTCGTCACTCAAAGAAAGCCTGAAACCTGACTAGATACACAATAATTAAGCTAATGAACCAGCCTAGATCCAACTCTGATTTGCTAACAAATCAGAGTTGTCCCAATTCCAGGTTACATGTGTTCCTACCTTTCCAAAAGGGACTGCTTTTGAGCAACCATAAAAATCAGCCATTAACCAATACCCATTCGGTCACAAGGTGATGTAGCCTTCTAAAGAGAAGGGCCTCTGAACCAATTGGCATACCTGGGATGGAGGAGAAGGTAATGGGCAAGGTTTTAAGACTTAGACGAGTCTGTGGAACTCATCCCAATACACCACGAGTCACCCAGTCAACCCCGACTCGGGAGAGTTGTAACTTGACTAGTACAAAATGAGTCGGCCTGAGTTGCCAAGTCTTAAAACCATGCTAAATGATGATGGGATCATTGAAAAACGCTGTTCGATGGGTGGAATTTCCGTCTTTGGAAGTTAAGCAAACAAGAAAGAACAATTATCAAGTACCATTGTCCACCATAGTTCTGATTTACACAATTCTAAAAATTACAGTAACTATAAAAATGAGGCATGTCAAGTTAAACTATAGTGAATGATGCTAGAGGGAGGACTGGAAGAAAGAATGGATGGATGGATGCATGAACTGCAGACTGAATGACGATGTGGAAAGGTAGATGGAAGTCATCAACCATGCCATGTGAGTAGATGGAAGTCACTAACAATGCCATGCCAAGCGATATGGAAAGGTGAAAATAAACTTTAAAAGGAACCACTTGAAGAAGGTAGATGAATGTCATTGACGATGCAACGCGAGTAGCCCATGATTTTAAGGTGAAGGTTAATGCAGGAGCATTTTCACACCGGGCTCGAGTGGGGTGGCCTATGGGATGTAGGGGCACACTCGGGGTGGGCGGCCCGTGTGAGGCGGGTGACTCATGTGAGGCGGGCCCCACCCGTGTGATGCGGGTAGCTCGTGTGAAGCGGAAGCCATGTGAAGTGGGGCCCACAAGGGGGCTTCGGCCGAGAACCTAACCAATGAGATATGGGGCCTGGGCTATGAGATAAAGGGATCAATTCACCATGCTCTATTAGTTCGAGCTTTTAAAGCAAGTGATTAGTTGTCCTGCATCAAAGTGGTATCAGAGTGAGAGGTCTCGTGTTCAAGACTCCTCACCGGGGGTGATTAATGTAGGAGCATTTTCACACCGGGCTCGAGTGGGGTGGCCTATGGGATGCAGTAGCACACTCGGGGTGAAGGTTTAGGATCCTTTTTTCAGTTCCTTCAGCTTAAAAGACTCAAATCAGACAGATGTGCAAAATAATGTTTCACCCTTCTTTGCCATCTTCCACAACCTCCTTATTTTTCAGATTTATTTCTAAAAATGGACTCAACATGACTCATCAAGTCATATCGGCTAAGCCATAGCTGAGTTCGCCCTTGGTACTAAGTCATACAACCTTCGAAAGCTTACCTGCTTCAAAATATAGAGTCAGTCAGATACTTTTATCATGCCTTCCCACCTCACAGTTCTTTTAGCATTCGTACTTGCTCTTACAAAATGAATAAATTGCTTTTATTTTAGAAACAAAAGAATTACATTCAAACAGGATAAATTTCAACATATATGCATGTTGTACGTGGAAAAGCCAACCCACAATAGCTAAGAAAAGGCTATGATGATGATGATGTGTGTGTGGGTGTATTTAACGTGTATATACGGGTTCGTGTGTGCATGCAGGCAAGTGTATGTAAGTATGCAGGTATGTTTGTTTGCCTACATGCATGCATGGTTGTATACAAATGAGTGTGTTTGTGAATGTGGAGTGTGCATAAGCAACATCTAGGTGGTGGGTGAGTACTCTTGCAGTAGACCAAGGTTACCTGGATCTTGGATTGCTCCGGTACATGGTACGGGACAGGGATGTGGTATGCTACTTCCTCTAATGTGTGGTACAATAGGGGTAAGATCATATGGTCACTCCAATATATACCGACAGCTATATACAAATAGTTTTATCCAGTGTTTTAAATATCGACGATATCGACCGATATATCCCACGATATATCTTGTATCCCACCTGTGCGATATGAAATGCACAAGTAGTGCCGATATATCCCACATGTTCGATCCGGAGAGCATTTTCAATTTTCGATCCCTTTTTTTGTTGAGATTATGTTAAATCAGTGTCAAATGATTATAAATTCATTAGTTCTTCATATTTTGCATGAAAAATCATGGAGATGAGCTTTGAGTTCGATATCCATTAGTTCTTCATAGAGGTGTACACGAGTCGCGCCGAGATGAGCTTTGCCTAGCTCATGCTCAAGTCCCAGCTCGTGCTCAGCTCGGCTTGGCCTTCGAACTCGAAACAACAGCTCGTGCTCGGCTCGTCCGAGTTTGAGCAAATTTCGAGCCGAGTTCGAGCAGAGTTTTCGAGTCCGGGCGAGCTGCGGCAGGGACAGGGGCACCAGGCAGGGACGACCGGTGGCAAGGACAGGGGCACCAGGCAGGGCAAGGACGAGCGGCAGGGACAAGCTGCGGTAGGGACAAGGGCACCTGGCAGGGCAGGGACGCCGGACAGGGCAATGTGAGCAAGAGAGAGAGAAAGAGGGAAGAAGAAGGGTAAGGGAAATCACGACCGGACAGGGCAGGGACTGCCGGATGGTCGCTGTGGCCACCAGAAAGGTCGCCGGACAGGTGAGGGAAGAAGAACAGTGAGGCAATTGAGCAGCTGAGACTTGAGAGAGAGAGGGAAGAAGGATAATGGCTGATGGGAGATAGTGGAACAAAGAGAGGGTTTTTTTTTTTGAAGGGGACTGAACGAGCGCTGGGATGGCCGATGGGAGATTGGGAGTTAGGGTTTTGATTTTTAAAGGGTATATATACCACTGTTGTCAAATCGCATATGCGATTGCATGCAATCAGCATATGCTGTTCGCATATGCGATCGCACAATCGCATATGCCATGACATTTTATTTTTTTTCAAAAAAAAAAAAAAAAAAATTCTAAAAATTCTAAAAGAAAAAAAAAGCGGGAAAAACTCGTCTAATTAGTACACATGATTGGATTGGGTTATTTTACTTATTTCATTATAGTTTGTGTGTTTCATTAAGTGATATATTTAATTACTTATATTATATAAATTTTAACAAAACAATCAACAAGCTACATTAAAAGATAACTAATTATTTTAAACTTCGAAGAAAGAAATTTTAATGAAAAATGGATAACTTGAAACAACTTACAAGTTATAACTTACAACTCGATTTACAAAAAGTAAGCACAACTTATAAAATACAAAAAATAAACATAATTGAAATAATTGAAGAGAGATTAGAGTAAGAAAGAAAGAGGTGTAAGAGAGAAAGAGTAAGAGATTTAGAGCTTTGGAGTAAAGAATAGTGAAAATGGAGGGGAAATGAGTGCCTAATTATAGGCAAAAGTTCTCCAATTTGAAAAAATAAAAAATAAAAATAAAAATCTTCCGCTCTTGGCTATTGGGAAATATGCGATCACATATGCAGTATGTGATCGCATACTCGCATATGCGATCGCATATTTATCGCATATAAAAGTATGCCATGACATACTTACCAGGATTGCATATGCCATCATGGCATATGCGATTTGATCAAAAGTATGCGCATATGCAATCGCATTGGATAACAATAATATATACCTTACTGAATCGAGCCGAGTTCGAGTATTATTCGAGTCGAGCAGGGGCAAGCTCAAGCTCGGCTCGAATTCATTTCGAGCACCAAAAAACAGCTCGACTCGGTTCGAACTTAGCTTCGATCCAAGTCGAGTCGAGCTTTTTCGAGTCGAATCGAGCGAGTTACCGAGCTTTTGCTGCTCGTGTACAGCTCTAGTTCTTCATGTTTTCCATGTTTTTTTTTTCAAAATTTTCTTTTAACCAGCTATCAATTGAGACTAATTTTGAAGTATTTAGGAGTATTTGATGAAATGATTATCGCAAACACTCTAATTTTAAATTTTAAGTGTAAGTAGTCCGATTTGCAAATTGCTTGCAATGTTGCACTCCAAACATGAAATAAAGCATGTATGAGGGCTGATCTATTGATTTATCAAGTCCTTGTCGATTTTTTTAAAATAAAAATCATTTTTAATTAAAAATTATTAAAATATTTTTTTTATCAAAATTTCCCTTCAACCAACTTTCAATTGAGACTAATTTCGAAGTATTTAGGAGTGTTTGATGAAATGATCATCACATACGGTCTAAATGTTATGTATTCAATTTGAATATAGTTGCATTAATTCAGTCAGACGACGCATAGCTTATGACCCTATATAAAGGAAACCTATTATGGGCACTTCTTTTTTGAGATGTTATGATTTAAAAGTATGTATTAAGGTCTTTTTTAACAATCCTTGAAGTTCCATCGAGAAATTCAACCATTTTACCTACAAACGATATATCCCATGTGATAACCGATACGTATCTATATCCCAAGGATGCGATACATAACACGATACCAATATTTCGAACATTGGTTTTATTGATGAATTGATAACTGTATTTAGATATCAAATGATGAATATTATTCATAGGTTTGGTATGCATAATATTATATGTTGCTCTATAAATCAAAGTACTAATCTCTACGTTCTGAATATAGATTAACATTACAAGTTAATCTATACTAGGGGTATAGATCCTTAATTTCAGATCAGTAAAAATGGTGATCTGAATCTGGATCTTAGGATTCCATGCGTAAAACATAGGGGGGTTGGCAATCTAGGAAACATTGCAACAGAGCACATAGGTTTGGACTTAAAATCATGACTACTAAGTAGAAAAGTGTTCCGAAAAAGTCCATGTTCTTGGTTAAATAAGGGTCTTCTGATTATAGGGAAAGGAATTACTAGAAACAGGTGTACAACTACTAAAAACAGGAATAAATATCCAGAAAGAAAAGGGGGAAGAACATTGAGCAATAACTTTAGCAAATGCAACTGTGGCCTTGTTAACATAAATGAAGAGCACTTTTAAAGAATCATAATTATGATAAAGACACCGTTTCCAAGGATGTAAAAATATCAGTTTATCTATGCCACAATGCAAAAGTATACTCACTAGTCCAGCAATCTTTTTTATCATTGAAGCTGGATTTGAATTAAGGCCCTTCACCAGTGTTACAATTAGTTGCTTCAACATGGAAAGCTTCTTATCTTTCTCTGCATCTACAAGAATTATATCAGCTCTAGGACCCTCCACATCCAAAGAACAAAGCTCATCAGGAGAAGGAATATTATGAAAAAGCTCCTTGATTCTTTTTTCCTGCACCCAATGAGTTCTATTAAATACAGCCGTTATTCTATAAACAGTGGCCTTAAATAAATAACAATGCATGAGCATAATTGAATGTGGAAAAGCTACAACATTCTTTCTCAAGAAATTTAAGTGCTAGTTCCATATCGCCAATCTAACACGTAAAATATATCAAATCCTATAAAGGACTGAGAAGTCCATGCATCTTAAAAGCCATCTCAATGAGTCTGATGATTCTGACCTCATGCCATTGTTATTTTATTAACAGAACTAACATAGCATCACAATATATCATGCCTGAAAAGTCAGCAAGATTCAGCAACCCAAAGGCTGTCAAAATTAGAAAAAGGTGAAACCTCATCAACCATTGAAAACTAGATGAAGAGATTATGCAAAGGATCATGAATTCAAGGTAACGGATGCAGGACCAAACTGGGAAAGTCTCACAGTGAAACTTAACATGAACATAGTGTGTTGGGAAATAGTTGCCACTAATATAGAAGCAAATGTTGTTGTTGTTATAACCTGCTTAAAAAGGTGGGATGAGAGACATCGACAATCAGTGCATAATTTATTTTATGATACAAATGTTCCTTATGTGTGCCCAACCTTGATAAATAGCTTCCATTGTATTCCTGACTCTACTCATATCCAGGTAGCCACTCTATTTTAGGGGTCGTTTGGATGCCTGTAAAGTCTTTAAGTTGTAAAGGGATTACAGGTAATCTGATTACAGGGGTTGTTTGGATGCACGTATTTGCCTGTAAAGGCTTTACATGCTCTAAACAGATTACAGCTTTTAGCTGTAATCTGAAACCTGGTAAAAAGCCATGTTTCAGATTACAGGTAAAGTCTTTACAGCTAAAAAGGCATTATACATGTTAGAACCAGTGTTTGAATTATCTCCAAGATTATCAAAATATCTCCGATATTATCTTTGTCTCCAGCTCAGCGATACCGATAACACTGGTAGCGATACCGATAACGTTGGTAGTATCAGAAATTCTAGGTATTAGCAATGCATCGCTAAGTATCGCCAACGTATCAATATCACTAATGTAATCGTCAATATTTTCAACTACGTAAATTCTAGGTGCCGCTTTTATTGCCAATGCATCAATATCGCTAATGTATCGCCAATATTTCCGACTGTAAATTCTAGATAATGCTTGTATCATAAGTCTATTGATGATATTTCAATAATATCACCAATGTATTGACATCATCAAAATTTTGTTTATTTGAAAAAACAAAATTATTGATAATAATTTTTCATGGGCACATGGTTGTATGTAGTGTTCAATTTCTCATTGATAATATTGATAATATCTCAATATTATCAATATCGCAACATGCACGATATTAAGACCACAATCTTTCGTTTCCTTTCCAATTGTTGATGATTTTTTGATGAAATATCATGTGTTGTTGATATTTTGCAATATTGATGGAAAGTTGGATGGTTAAGTAGGCTGGATGGGATAGTTGGACTAATTTCTTACAACAACATATACTTTTAAGGCCTCATTAAATGGAAACTTGTTATGTATGCATTCGTTTTGCAATTTTTTTTATTTCTAAATATGCAAATATGTACATTTTAACATCTCTTAAGTTTCGCTGAAAATTCCACCGTTTTCCCCATGTTTCCCCGCATTTCCGGTTATCAGCGATATCGATATTGTTTCCGTATCCCTGGCCAGCGAAACTTGTAGCGATACCGATACTTCAAATATTGGTTAGAACACAATGGTTAATATATACTCATGATATGTGGGGCCCACCATAATGTGTATTGTACATCCAATCTATCCATCATGTACTTCCCTTGATGCTCTCCTATGGCCCTAAAGAAACAACTCGTCCATTATCAAATGGACTACACGAGGGAAGGATGGGACGTCCACCATTAAAAACTTTTAGATTGCATTTGAGGCCCACTGTGATGGGTGGAAAACACCCAATCCGTTTAGTGTGTGCATGCCTGAATGCCCTCTTAGGGCCCTAAAAAAAAATCATGTCTTTCTTATTTGATTTTTGGTGATTTTACTGCCCAAGCTCTCTGGTATGAATACCTACTTTATTCATTGTAAACACTTTATAGGCTAGCCAAACACACAATCTGTTTACCTGTAAATAGATTACCACTTAAAAGCCAAACAGAATAGCATGTAAACCGATTACAACTAAAAAAATTACAGGCATCCAAACGACTCCTTAGGCTTCTATTCTATGTAAAAGCTTGGGTTTCACCAATAGAGAGATCTGAATGTTCCTGATAGGTAGTCATAGACAACAAACTAAAATAGAAATGAATGATTGTCAATATTAAGCAATCCTAAACACCTGTATACAAAGGATGCCCATAGTAACCAACCCACAACAAATATTATAAAAAATACATATCATCATAAGATTGGGAAGCATAACAGAACTATTAATGGAACTCATGAAACTTCTGAACAACCCAATTCCGATAAACCTTTGGTTGCATCAACTTAAGTCTTAAAACATCCAGTGCTAGGAAATTTAAATCAGGATGGCACTGAAAAAAGAACATCAAAAACCAAATCCTAAGGAGAAGAAAAATGAATTTATTACTCACTGGAATGACGGAGTAGAAACCATTGGGTATCGGTCCAGAAAATGAACCGGTGGCCCACAGAATTTGTGATGCTGTCTGAGATGACAACTCATCTTGTTCCAAATTGCATGCGGATTCTCTAATATTCAAAGTATCTTCTTGAGAAACCAGAGATACAGATTTTAACTTCTCCATAAAACCTGATGGCAACCAACTAGCATTAGAAGGCCCAGGTTCCAACAGCCCTGCATCTCCTGGTGTCTCCTCCATCTCATTGAAGCTTTCAAAAATAAAACCATTTCGTCCCACCTCTCACCTCATAGAGAACATTTTGAATCTAGGACTACCTCAACCAAAGACAACAAAAGCAAAAACCTCTCCATTTATGCTTTTAGTGAGCTGAAGGTTGCCTCATCTGCAAAATAGCAAAATTGTTATCACTTAGTTCTGATCAAACATTTTATTATTATATTTCCACACTGGCTCTGTAAGGTTTCAAAATTTTAAATGTTTCATAAAACCTAAAGAAAGGAAGGGACAATGACAGGGAAACATCAGGCTCAGAAGCAATCCCTTGAAGATGTGAATGTAAAATTACATTATTTTTTCTCTTTTTTTTCTTTCTTTCTTTCTTTCTTGTGTGTGTGTGTGTGTGTGTGTGTGTGTGTGTGTGTGTGTTTCTAAATGATTGGATACAAATTTATTTTTTTTAATGTCACTTATAAGTCGGGATGGTAGATCAAAAAGTCAACCAGATTCATCGAGAAGCTCGAACTAAAAGATCGGTATAACTTTCTCTGCAGAAGGCACTAGTTCCAAAAACATAATACCACCCTATAACAAGAAGATACAGATAGTAACTACTTGAGGACTGTTTGGGTGCCACTAAAAAATGAGTCATCCCATTTCATTTAATAGTATTTATGTATTAGAGCCCAATTTTTTGTATGGATTAAAAAATATAACCAACAATTTATATAAACTATGACATCTAATACAGTGGCAGCCAAACATGCCCTTATGAACTTAACAAAAATTGGGTGAAAGAATTACAAATTTTATGGTCCAGCAACAGGAAGAGGAGAAAGAATACAAAAACCATAGGTTCTCTCCATTAAAATTAGACATTGTAGACAAACATGAGCAAGATTGCGAAAGTCAATTTAGAATAACTAATCTCCCAAATATTCCAAAAAAGACATCTGAGTACTATGTTATAAATTCTATCATCATAACCATCCTCGATCAAACAACCCTATTTCATTACCAAGATGGACATTGATCATTGATGTGGCATGTATCAACTATGGCAGTGAAGAATGTTGAATCATAATTAAACAAATGCTAATTCTGCTTATTGCTTATATATGTATGCAGTTTTCCATATGCTTATATATGATAGTCAATATATACATTCATTAGATAAATATGTAGGCCTGCCCTCCACACGCGCATGTGCAGAGCATGCAGCCAAAGAAACCTTGATACGTGGAAGAGCACAAGAAGAGGGAGAGACACATACAGATGGCAATGAGCTGCTCCAGTATGCTCAATACTTTGCAAGTTATAGCGCATCAAGATGCATTTGAACACGTGAGCAGTCCAATCAATCAATCTGGACCACACCTTCGGTCCACGCCTGTCTTCATGAGCTAACGAATAAAAATCACATCAACCAGATGACACTATCCATCCAAACATTCACTTTCTTGCTGGAATAGTTAGGATCACATGGTTGAATTGATTCTTGAGAACGATAGGCCATACAAGGTAGGGCCTAAAGAACAAACCGTTCAGATCGATGATTAGATTTATTATGCTATACTCACTCTGCAATGTTCATTTTTAAGAACATTGACTGAATTAAATTTTCAATGCAACTTTCGGTACTTCATTTTTCTAATATTTCTATAAAAAATCAAAATTAAGTTAATGACAGAAATTAAATTAAGTTAATATCTTTCCCGAATCCCATCGAAGCTATACAGCACCACACGACACATGATACTATTCGTAACTTCATTCACGACCGTTCACATTCCTAGAAATTCCAACATCTCTGAAACCTAAGCTTGCGGAAAGAACGCTAAAATAGAAATCCCGATGAAAGGAATTCCAAATCAGAGAAAGATAAATAATACAAAAAAAATGCATGGATCCAGTCCACCATTGGATCAAACACGAGAATTAAACATCGAATTCTGGCTGACAGATTGGAAAATCGGAACGAAATTCTCCATCAGCATTCCTCCTAGCGAAATTAAAATGAAGAATCATGAAAAGGCGATGAGAAAGATCGATTGAGAAGGAGAGAAAGGGGGAAAAAAAAACTCACCGATGGATCCGAGCATTTGATTCTCCGTCTCGGATGCAGATTTACAGTACCCGAATTGAAAAATTCTCGTAGAACAGCTTCATGAACGAACGAACGAACAGAAGCTGGGGGGGAGAAAACGGTAGGAGACGAGTATCGGAGAGAGGAAGCGAGCGAGCTATATCCGACAAAACGAAACGGAGAGGGAAGAAAGAGGTGACTGGAAATTCGAGGGTATTTATAGAAGAGGAATTACACGACCCACGTCTTTCAACATATACGCTGGTTTTCAATTCTGACAATTGGGACCCATTTCCCATTGATCCAGACCATTGATATTTTTTTAAAGGAGTCGATGGACTATATTTTAAAAAATATCAAGATACCAGCGATAATTCATTGGAACTTTTTTTCACATTTGTATGTGGACTGCAGTCTTATAAAACGCTTCTTAGTGGCCAAATTGTAGGGCACAGATCGAATGTTAAAGACTGGAATATTGAGAATTATCATTCGTAATGGTGGGACGCAACAAACCAATGGTCTGGATTACTGAACCGAAGTCCCAAATTGTCAAAATTGAAAACTGGCGTAGATTGTGAAAATATTCCTTCGTGTATCATATAATTTCCCATTTGTAGATGGCGAAAGAGGATCTTCACATTCTGGGAAACGTATCAAGTGCTCGCAGTGTGTGCCGAGAGTCGATGCGTACGTATCTCCCACCATCTAACGACGGGGGAGGGGATGGGACTCTTAACACGCATCGCAAAATTCGACTTTTGAAAATCCAATTTTTGTGATGTTTTTATGCTTTCCCGCCAATTGTCTTTAAACGGTGGGAACCGATGGGGCCACTAACCTCCTGGAGGGCATTGAAATCGTGCTCGTTTAAAATTGTAATCGGCGTGATCTTTATTGTGCATGGACCAATCCTCCACAATCGGAACCGTTGGTGTAGATCTGTAGATGGCCCATTGAGAAAATGACAAAATAATAGGTAGTTTCTAGCTAAATATGACTGGATTTTGTCAACCATCCATTTGTAGGCCAGTAGGGCTCACCTCATTATCTAAATGGTTCGATGTTTGTAGCGGACGCGGATCTCCTGCTAAAGCCTTTTGCAGTAAGTTCCTGTTCTGGAAACTTAGCTGGGCCCACCATAATGTTTGTACGAAATCTACCCATACATCCGTCTTACGAGATCATCTTGTAACTTTAATCTAAAAATGAGAAGTATCCACGGCTAAAGTGAGCCGCACTAAGGAAAATGTGAGTAGAGAAATTCTTACGCTTGAAACCTCCCTGGGGTTGAGAGTGATGTTTAAATGACCTCCCTGGGGTTGAGAGTGATGTTTAAATGACATCATACTGTTCATAACGTCATTCTTACTGAGATGAACGGAAAACACAGATATTAGCTTGATTCAAAACTTCCGTGGCCCCATGAATATTTCAACTGTGGATGTTCAATCCTTAAGTTTTCGGCTCACTCGACTATCGGATCAGGCTCTTTTTTTGATCCCATGTCCTAAAATGATATCATAAAACGGATGGACGGGGTGGATTTCGTACAAATATCAAGGTGGGACCCACCTAGGCTTCCAGTGCAAGAACTCCAATCCTCGTCCGTTTGTAGCAAGGGTCATCCCCGGTGGGCCTCCAAATGAACCTTGTTAGTCATGGGCCATAAGCAGTGTGACTCACTTCCATTTTTGCCTCCCTACGAACTTTTTTTTTTTATCATCAGATCGTCCTTACTATCATCACCGTTCCTTTCTTTATTGATATATATGGATGTCGCCACCTCGAGATTATCTACGTCTTTTCAAATTTTCCTAAATAATGTAAATTGTTAATAGGTGGCACATGTCTACATCAATCCAATAGACCCGTTGATTATCCCGGAAAGTAGTATATTACTCATGCTTAGGTAGAGCCGATCCCGGAAAACAGCATTACTCATGCTTAGGTAGAGCCCACCCAGACAGATGGTTGACCCATTTAAGCAGGCGGTCTGGTTCAAATCCTAACCAAGACACATATGGCGTGCAAGTAACCCTTCCAGGATTGCTTGGTTCATACTCTTAGGGGCGTTTGGTTTCAACAAAAGTTGTGTTAGGAAAAGCTATACCTGTGCAAATAGCTGGTCTATGGTTTATCAAGATTCAAGCGTATCTAAGCACAGGAACTTAAGAAAATAAGGACAACAGGCTTCCTATGCTGATATCAATCTTCATATCAATTGTAAAGAACTTATATGTATACATGAACGATTATCAATCTTCAAATGGCCAACATATAGATTATAGCATACATATATTTCGAGTGCAGCTTGGCTGCCACCTTGGAACCAGCGGTGTGGGTGAGACCCCTGACAGTAGGAGCCTACCTCAATGTATGCATTGGATATCCACACCATTCATCTGTTTTTCCAGCTTACTTTAGTTTATTGACCATTAAAAATCTTTTGTGGGTCACGAAAGTTTTGAATCAAGCTTACATTTGTTTTATCCTTTCATCTATGCCTGTGTGACCTTAGCAACAGGTTGGATGGTCAATAAACATTACAGTGGATGCTAGGAATGACCACTATTTCGTCTGAAATTTTTATCTACTTCATTTTTGGGACCATATCTTAAAATAAGCTGGAAAAATAAATGGACGGCATAGATATACAATAAATATATCGAGGTGGACCCTACTGTCAAGGTCTCACCCATATCAATATATATATATGCACTATAAATGTCACATATCCTACGGAATACATTTCATCTTTATTTATAGTTTTGATATTTGATAAACAAGGAATATTGAAATAACCAATCTTTAAAATCTGACTTGGATAACCTATGCCGACACAGCTAGACTTATATAACCTATGCTGCGCAAGTTGCATCCAAACATCTCGATTGTCTAGCAGCTCTTGCTTGCTGTGTGGGATTAGGATGATCCTCAAGGCACAGGGTTGGACCAGGGCCTGAGTTTCAGGCCCCATAGCTAATTATGGACTTCGGCTTGAATTTGTCTTATAGTCTGCTAGTCCAAGCCCAAGCACGATTTCTTAGCCGGCGAGCATAGATGGGCTTGAACATCCATATAAATTCTAGACGAGCTTTGCCCGGTTGAGCCCACTTACAACTCATGATGGACCTAGCCAAGTCCTGGTCTGACAAAAACATAGAGAAAATTCAAGAGAGAGAAGGAGAGATATAAGAGAAATATGTTTTCATTTCTGTGTATTTTGTTAGGATATATACAGTGCTATTTATACATGTATTAGTGAGACAAAGCATTGAATGAGATTAATAAATATATGGAATGGAGTGTAAGAGAACGATATCAATTTCGATTATTTTGTGGCTGGTGAATCCCTAAATGAACGCCCGTTTGTCCCTTGCTTGATTGTTGCCGTGAATCATGGCGGTCTTCCTTAACACTCCCCCTCAAGTTGGAGTGGATGTTCAATACACCCAACTTGCTGAGAAGAAAATTATATTGCAGCCTTAGTGAAGAGATCGGCTGGCAATGAGTTGTTGGCGTGTAGACTGTCTGAATAATGCCGCTCTGGAGCTTTTCTTGAACAACGTGGCAGTCAATCTCTATGTGTTCGTTCGCTCATGTAACACTGGATTCAAGGCTATGTGAATAGCTGCTTTGTTGTCACAATACAATTTGGCGAACTGTTGATGTATAACATTAAGATCTGTCAATAGAGATTTTAACCAAGTAATCTCGCAACATATGGAAGCCATGGATCTATATTCTGCTTCTGCTGAGGAGCGAGAAACTGTTGTTTGTTTCTTAGTTTTCCACGAGATGGGAGATTCCCCAAGAAGAATGCAATAGCCGGTGACTGAACATCGGGTATCCCTGCAACTTGCCCAATTTGCATCACAGTAGGCATGTAGTTGAATTTCACTAGAGGCTGAGAGGAGGATCCCTTGTCCCAGTGATTGCTTAAGATATTGAAGAACTTTATGAGCGGCATCCAGGTAAGGAATTCGTGACTTATAAATAAACTGATTCAACACGTGTATGGCATATGATAGATCTGGTCTTGTGATTGTCAAATAGATTAGCCTTCCCACTAGCCGTCTGTATGATGAAGGGTCCTGAATGACTTCTCTGTCACTTTTACTAAGTGCAATATTTTGCTCCATAGGAAAGTTTCCAAGTTTTGCTCCAAGAAAGCCCATATCTTCTAGTATCTCAAGTGCATATTTCCTCTGTGATAAGAATATGTCATTTGATGAGCGTACTACTTCGATTCTCAAGAAATACTTCAGAATTTCCAGATCTTTTAGTTTAAAACAGTCACTCAAATATTTCTTGAGACTATCAATTTGTTCCAAACTGTTTCTTGCAATAATGATATCATTCACATATACCAAAATAGCAGTGAAAGTGCCCTTGTATGATCGGATGAAAAGTGAGTAGTTTGCCTTAGATTACTTGTATCCTGCATCAACAAGAGTTGATGAGAGTTTAGCATACCATTGCCTCAAAGCTTGTTTGAGGCCATACAAGGATTTAGTGAGTTTGCAGACTTTGGTCTCCCCCTTTCGTCCGAAGCCTGGTGGAAGTTGCATGTAGACTTCTTCATCGAGTTCTCCATAGAGGAAAGCATTGTTGACGTCAAGTTGATGAAGGTGCCAATTTTATGTGAAGGCAAGGGCAAGAAAGGTACAAACAGTAACCATCTTGGCAACGGAAGCAAATGTTTCAATGTAGTCAATACCTTCCTTTTGGTTGTAGCCCTTAGCGACCAAGCGAGCTTTGTAACGCTCGATAGAACCATCTGATGGAGACTTTTCTCCTCATTGCTGGGTTCGATGAAATCGAACCAGTTTCGATATCATTGATAATTGTCGGATTTTTCACTGTTAGTCGCTGGACAGTTTTTGTCCTGTTTCGATATCATCGAAGGACTTTAGATGATATCGAAGGTTGTCATCAAGAGACCTTCCATGACATCGATAATTGTCGGAATTTTCACCCCTGGTCGCTGGACAGTTTTGGTCCTGTTTCGTTATCATCAAAGAACCGTCGATGATATCGAAGGTTGTCATTGAGAGACATTTGATATCATCGAAGAGTTACGCAAATGCGATTGCGGAAACGCAGATTCTGTAGAATTTGTTTCCTATTTTGGTTCTACCTCTTTCTATTCTTATATAAAGGGGTGTATGCGGGATTGAGGTGTATTATAGGGTATTCTAAGGTTTCCTAAAAGTTTTTTAGGAGGGCTTAGGGCTATCAAAGGTGAGAGAGAGAGAGAGAAAGAGAGAGAGAGAGAGAGGAAGCTTGTGGAAGGGAGATTCTGCTCGTAGAAGTGATCTACTTCGCAATCTACGTCTCAGCGCTTCTACGTCCTCGTGATCGGTGAGATTTCTCCGTTTTTCTTTTGTTCTCTTATTGTTTATCCACTCCTGCATGAGTGAAGAAGGTTTGAATCAAGCGATGTGTGCTTGGGATCGGTTGTAACGTTCTACTTTATAGTGGATTGTTGATCTGGACGTGGTCCCGTGGTTTTTACCTCTTTGAGGGTTTTCCACGTAAAATTCTCTGGTGTTGTGTGGTTTACGCTTTGATTTATTTCATTACTTTATTATTCCATAATTCTGGTTTGTTTCGGGAGGCTAGATCCTAAGGTTTTGTGCAATGCCCCCAACATCATCAGGATGATATTTGATCTTGTAGACCCATTTACAGCCAATGAGTCACTTTCCAGGAGGTAGCATTGTGAAAGTCCAAGTGTGATTGAGTTTAAGGGCATCAATCTCAGCGCGTATGGCATCGCGCCATCTAGGGTCTTCCATGGCTTGTAAGAAAGAAGTGGGTTCTTGTGCAAGAAAGATCGCGGTAGTGAAGGCACAGTGAGCAGGGGATAATGGTGTGTATGAAAGAAAATTGGAAAGAGGGTAGAGATTACCTGAAGAGCAAACCAATGCCGAATCAGAAGATTGAGCAGGGC
Source organism: Magnolia officinalis (assembly GCA_021015155.1). NCBI lineage: Eukaryota > Viridiplantae > Streptophyta > Magnoliopsida > Magnoliales > Magnoliaceae > Magnolia > Magnolia officinalis. The sequence goes on from JAJHSJ010000005.1 coordinate 8,663,886, forward strand.
GAGACGGTAAGGCCTTTCCAACATGAAAGTCTCGTAAGTATGTCGGTGGCTGAGTGGGGCGAGTGGAGCATCGAGGCACATGTGGTGGCGACTAAGGTGGTGAGGAGGGTGAGGCATCAATGGAAACGGTAGGAGCAGGGTCGGAATCGTCGGTGGGAAGTATGGGACAAGGCAGGACAGGGTTCACAGAAGTGTTTAGAGATAAGGCAAAAGGGAACTGTTCCTCATATAACATTGTTGAGAAGTGGAGCCACATCTGGGGCCGCCCATGACCAGTCGAGGTTGCGCGGATTTTGTGTTGCAAGTTCTTTCGCAACTGGGATGCGAAAGGAGTTTCGCGGATTTCGTGTTGCAAATCCTTTCGCAACTGGGATGCGAAAGGAGTTTCGCGGATTTCGTGTCGCAAGTCCTTTCGCAACTGGCATGCGAAAGGAGTTTCGCGGATTTCGTGTCGCAAGTCCTTTCGCAACTGGGATGTGAAAGGAAAGTTGCCAAAACTATAAATTGGGGTCCCTAGGGTTATTCTAAGGTTAATGTGAATATTGGGGAGCTATTCTAAGGTGTGGGAAAATGGTTTTCTCTGTATCTCCAAGGGAGAGGTTAGTATATTGCCTTGTAATCTTCGTTCTTCAAAGTGGAAGTTTGCATTCGTGATTTTTTACCCTAGTTTGGGGTTTTTCCACGTATATCTTGTCTCGTAGTTTGTTTGGATTGCTTTGATCTATTTCTGATTTATATTTCTTCTTGTTTATCGTTTGTGGGTGAGGCCTGAGATTGGATCTAGGCTCACTGCGTTATTGGCGTGCTGCGCAACAACTGGTATCAAAGCTATTGGTTTAGTTCTATTGGGAGCGATGGCGGAAGATGGGAAAACTAGAATTGAGAAGTTTGATGGTTCAAACTTTGCCTTCTGGAAGATGCAGATGGAGGATTATTTGTATCAGAAGGACCTCTACATTCCTCTAGGAGGAAAAGAGAAGAAACCAGAAAAGATGACAGATGATGAATGGTTTTTACTGGATAGGAAGGCTTTAGGAACGATCCGACTCTCTTTGTCTAAGAGCGTTGCCTTCAATATATCTAAGGTAAAAACGATAAAAGAATTAATGGAAGCCCTAGCTACCATGTATGAAAAGCCCTCAGCATTCAACAAGGTTCATCTTATAAAACAGCTATTCAACATGAAGATATCAGATGGTGGGAGCGTGGCTGAACATCTAAACGAGTTCAATACAGTCAAGAGCCAGCTGAAATTCGTTGACATTGCTTTTGAGGATGAGGTCAGGGCATTATTGATCTTATCCAGTTTGCCAGACAGTTGGGATGGTTTGGTGATTGCTGTGAGCAATTCTTCAGGATCGACAAAGCTGAAATTTGATGATGTGGTCGGTCTAATTCTCAGCGAAGAATCTAGAAGGAAGGCATCAGGAGTTTCAGGGGATTTAGGGAATGCTCTAAACGTTGAAGGAAGAGGAAGATCGTTGAACAAAGGAGGCAATAAACACGGGCGTTCTAAGTCGAGGAAGAAGTCTAATAGACGAAAGACAAAGACGGGTGTTGGCATTGCAGCAAGAAGGGGCACATGAAACGTGATTGCAGGGCGCTCAAGAAACAAGAAGGAGAATCTGTATGAGGAGAGCGACACAGAGGCGTTGATCTTGTCTCTTGATGCGAGGAATGAGTCTTGGGTTATAGACTCGGGTGCTTCGTTTCATGCTACTTCGTGTAAGAAAGTTCTGAGTGATTATGTGTCAGGTGACTTTGGGAGAGTCTACATGGGTGATGATGAGCCGTGCAATATTGTTGGAAAGAAGGATGTTCATGTAAATCAGAAAGACGGAACAGTCTTAAAATTGAAGGATGTCAGACATGTACCGAGTTTGAAACGTAATCTGATCTCAGTGGGACAGTTGGCCGATACCGGTTATGTGACGACATTCACCAGTGACTCCTGGAAGATCACAAAAGGTGCCTTGGTAATATCTCGAGGCAAAAAGGAAGATATTTTATACGTGACTTCAGGATCGTATAGTTCACTCGCAGGCGCATCAACTGGAGTGAATGGGCAGTTATGGCATCAGAGGCTGGGACATATGAGTGAGAAAGGGATGAAAGTGTTATTGTCAAAAGGGAAGCTATCAGGGCTGAAGTCTGTTGACTTGGAATTCTGCGAGGACTGCGTGTATGACAAGCAGAAGAGGGTAAGCTTCAAGAAGACGGGACACACTCCAAAGACACATCTGTTAGAGCTTGTACACACTGATGTGTGGGGACCGGCACAGGTATTATCTCTTGGTGGCTCACGTTATTTTGTTACCTTTATTGATGATGCTAGTAGAAAACTGTGGGTCTACTTCTTAAAACATAAATCTGATGTATTTGATGTATTTAAGAAGTGGAAAGTTATGGTAGAAAATGAGACAGGTAAAACAGTAAAGTGTCTCAGATCTGACAATGGGGGAGAGTATTGTGATAAGAGGTTTAAGGAGTATTGTGCAGCAAATGGAATCAAACATCTGAAAATGATTCCAAGGACACTACAGCAAAATGGTGTGGCTGAGCGCATTATAGGACCATCCTTGAGCGCGCCAAGAGCATGAGGTTACATGCAGGATTGCCCAAGACCTTTTGGGCAGATGCTGTGAATACTGTCGCATATCTCATCAATAGAAGTCTCTCAGCATCATTGGATGGTGGGTTACCAGAAGAAGCGTAGACTAGGAAGGAAGTGAACCTTGCACATCTCAGAGTGTTCGGTTGCACTTCATATGTTCACATTGATGCAGAGCACAAAAACAAGCTAGATGCGAAGTCCAGGAAGTACACGTTTATAGGCTATGGGCAACATGATTTTGGCTACAGGTTCTGGGATGCAGAAAACAGGAAAATCATCAGAAGCAAGGACGTAGTCTTTAATGAAAAAGTGATACATAAGGACAGTGTGCAAGAAAATAACGCCAAGAAAAAGGAATTTGTAGAGTTGGAAGAGTTATGGGACATGGGTGTTACAGTGCCACAGGATGAGGCAGAGCCGCATACACCGGTTGTGAGGAGGGTTACTCGGGAGAGGAGACCCACGGTCCGATACTCACCCTCCTTACATTATCTACTACTAACGGATAATGGTGAGCCAGAGTGTTTTGAAGAGACGTTACAGTCAGATATACAGGTTAAGTGGGAGCAGGCCATGGATGATGAGATGGACTCTCTTGATTCTAATCGTACATGGGAGCTAGTCACTCTACCCAAGGGTAAGAAAGCTCTTTATAACAAGTGGGTTTACAGACTTAAGGAGGAGCACGATGGTTCGAAACGGTACAAGGCCAGATTGGTTGTGAAAGGGTTTCAACAAAAGGCAGGTATCGATTTCACTGAAATATTTTCACCGGTAGTGAAAATGTCTACGATTTGCATGGTCTTAAGTATAGTGGCTTCAGAGGACTTACATCTGGAACAGCTAGATGTTAAGACATCCTTTCTTCATGGGGACCTTGAAGAAGAGATATATATGCATCAGCCGACAAGATACGTGGCACCAGGTAATGAGAACAATGTGTGCAGACTGAAGAAGAGTCTATATGGCTTGAAGCAGGCCCCGAGGCAGTGGTATAAGAAGTTCGACAGTTTCATGTCAGGAAACGGTTTTAGGAGATGTCATGCAGACCACTGTTGTTACTTGAAGAAGTTTGATACGTCTTACATCATCCTTCTTCTGTACGTTGATGATATGCTTGTGGCCGGTTCAAGCATGAAGGACATCTCAGATCTCAAAAGACAACTGTCTAGAGAATTCGCCATGAAGGATTTAGAAGCTGTAAAACAAATCCTAGGTATGAGGATAAAGCATGACAGGGAAAACAAGAAACTAGTTTTGTCACAGGCAGAGTACATAGCCAATGTACTTGACCGATTCATTATAGGAGGTGCTAAGCCAGTTAGCACTCCATTAGCCAACCACTTCAAGCAATCTAAGGAGCAAGGGGCAAAGACGCAGGAGGAACGGGACTACATGGTTAAAGTCTCATACGCGTCAGCTATTGGAGTCTCATGTATGCTATGGTGAGCACGAGGCCAGACATTGCTCAAGCAGTGGGAGTTGTTAGCAGGTTCATGAACAACCCCGGGAAGGAACATTGGAAAGTTGTGAAGTGGATCCTTAGATATTTGGTAGGTACTAAGGATATAGGGTTGTGTTATGGTGGATTAGAAATCAAGCTACAAGGCTACGTAGATTCAGATTTGACAGGAGATATTGACAGCAGGAGAAGCACTACAGGTTATGTTTTTACTCTGGGTAGTGCTGCAGTCAGTTGGGTCTTTCAGTTACAAAAGATAGTATTTATCAGTACGACAGAAGCAGAATATGTTGCGACTACAGAAGCATGCAAGAAGATGGTGTGGATGTAAGGTTTTATGGAAGAGTTGGGTAAGAAGCAAGCAGATTGCAGCTGTACAATGACAGTCAGAGTGTAATACACTTGACTAAGAATTCAGCCTTTCATTCAAGGACCAAGCATATTGTCATCAGATATCACTTCATACGTTCGTTACTGGAAGATGGATCGATTGCTCTGGAGAAGATTCATACAAGTGAGAATCTTGCGGATATGCTGACCAAGGCGGTCACAAGGGAGAAGCTGAAGCTCTGTTAACTTTAATTGGTTTTCAGGCTTGAAGACGGGGAGGTGGTACACTCCGGATGAAGAAGACAAAGGTTTATGGCGATGTGTCTCCAAGTGGGAGATTGTTAAGAAGTGGAGCCACATCTGGGGCCGCCCACGACCAATCGAGGTTGCGCGGATTTCGTGTTACAAGTCCTTTCGCAACTGGGATGCGAAAGGAGTTTCGCAGATTTTGTGTCGCAAGTCCTTTCGCAACTAGGATGCGAATGGAGTTTCGTGGATTTCATGTCGCAAGTCCTTTCGCAACTGGCATGCGAAAGGGAAGTTGCCAAAACTATAAATTGGGGTCCCTAGGGTTATTCTAGGGTTAAGGTGATATTGGGGACCTATTCTAAGGTGTGGGAAAAGGGTTTTCTTTGTATCTCCAAGGGAGAGGTTAGTATATTGCCTTGTAATCTTCGTTCTTCATAGTGGAAGTTTGCACCTGTGGTTTTTTACCCTAGTTTGGGATTTTTCCACGTATATCTTATCTCGTGGTTTGTTTGGATTGCTTTGATCTATTTGTAGTTTATATTTCTTCTTGTTTATCGTTTGTGGGTGAGGCCTGAGATTGGATTTAGGCTCACTGCGTTGTTGGCATGCTGCGCAACAAACATGACATCAAGAGAAACAAAAGTTTTGTGAGCGGCAAGGTCATAAAGGCAATATCCTTTTTTATGGAAAGGATAACCGAGGAAAAGGCAGTGAGATGCTCGAGGGTCAAACTTGGACAGATTTTGTGAGTGAGTGGATGCATAGCACAAGTAGCCAAACATACATAAATGGTGATATGTGGGTGGTACACCATGTAGTTTCTCATAAGGAGTGACACCATCTAAAACAAAAGAAGGGGTGCAGTTAATCAGATAGGCAGTGGTAAGGATGGTATCCCCCCAGAAGTGTGTAGGCATTTGGGCTTGGAAAAGTAATGCTCAGGCAACGTTAAGAAGATGACGATGTTTACGTTCAGCCACTCCATTTTGTTGAGTAGAAACGCAACTAGTTTGGTGCAAAATGCCTTTGGTGGCATAGAAAGAGAACATGTCAAATTCAGGACCATTGTCACTGCGAATGATTTTTACTGTGGTGGGGAACTGATTTTCAATGTATTGAATGAAAGATTGCAAAAAAGAATGTGCTTCAGATTTATGACGCATTAAATAAAGCCAAGTACACCGAGTGAAATCATCCACTATGGTAAGAAAATATTGGGCACCATGGATAGAGGGTACCCGATATCCTCCCCAAATGTCAACATGTAAGAGATGGAAAAGAGCAGGAGAAGATATGGAACTGGTGGAAAAGGGAAGACAAGTTTGTTTAGCAACTGGACAGACAAAACATGGTTCTGAATTTGTATTATGAATTTCAGAAACATTATGAGAAAGAGATGACAAATTTTTATTAGAAAGATGACCAAGGCGACGGTGCCATAGTTGAGAAGAAGTGTGTGCTACCTGACAACGAGCACTTCGAGTGTTGGTGAAGTAGTACAGACCATCCCGCTCAGTTCCCAGTCCAATCATCTTCATCGAGCGTAGGTCCTGAATAAAACAAAAGTCAGCAAAAAAAAGTGAGAAGGCAATGGAGAGTATTACATAATTGACGCACAGATATCAAATTAAAATGAAAGGTGGGGACACAAAGAACATTTTCGAGAATGAGGTTGGGAGAAAAGATGACAGAACCAATGTGTGTGACAGTGGCATAAGACCCATCTGGTAATTGAACAGTGTGACCATATACTGGAGTAGAATGGGTTAAGACAATGGTTGTGTAGACCATATGGTTTGTGGCTCCACTATCAAGAATGCACAAGAGATCGGTGGGAATTTTACCTGTCAGGGAAGACTCAGTGCTACCTACATGGTGAGCCATGGATTGGGGCTGAGAAGTATTGTTGAGAATCGCCAGAAGTTGTTGGCATTGCTTGGGAGTAAAAGGTAGGCTGCTGGTGGAAGGGATAGTGGAACTAGAGGCCTGAGAAGCACTGTGTTTGGGACCCGTCCCCAGCTTTGTATTGCGAGGGCCTGGAGGATATCCATGGATGTGGTAACAATGATCTACAGTGTGACCGTCTTTCCCACAGTGGGTGTACTTGAGAGACTTCTTAGGCAGACCAGATCGACCATCTTTCCATGGTGGATAGGTGGTGGTAGCCAAAGTAAGGCCTTCAATGGGTGGTGGAGACGAAACGCTGTGATGGCGTTCTTCTTGCATGACAAGGGCATAAGTATGGCTGACATTCGGAAGTGGATCCATCAATAGTATCTGTCCATAAGTTGCAGCATAAGATTCATTGAGCCCCATAAGAAATGTCAGGACATTGTCGGATTCTTGATGTGCCAGATTTTCTTTGCGAGCACCACAAGTGCAAGTAGGTGGGGATTGGATTTCCGACAACTCATCTCATAAGCCTTTCAATTTTGCAAAATAAATTGTGACAGATAAAGAACCTTGAACAAGATTACTAATATCTTGTTTAAGTTTATAAAGGCGCATGCCATTGACTTGGGAATACCAATCTTTCAAATCATCCCAAATGGCATGAGCAGATTTGCAATATATCACCCTGTTAGAAATTTCTCTAGAAATAGAATTGTGTAACCAGGATATCACCATGACATTGCATCGCTTCCATTGTCGAGCCTCAGAGGAGGAATTAGAGGTTGGTGGAGGAACTGTACCGTCGATGAAACCAAGTTTGTTTTTGGCTTCAAGAGCGAGAAGCATCGCTCAACTCCATGAGGCATAATTGTCTTCACTGAGCAGGTGAGATACCAATACCATACCAGGATGATCAAAAGGATGGAGGTGTAGATGATGGGTAGGATCATCATATTTTTCTACTTTTTCAGCCATGTAGAAAAGAAAATTAAAATTGAGTTTTTTTTTTTTTTTTTCCAGGTCAGATCAAAGCCCAACTTGCACCTATAGCCCGAAAGTCTTGCCCGGTCCAGTCACGTTAGGTGAAGTATGAGCAAAATATAATCTTTGTTCATGGTGGCATGAAACAGAAACAAAAAAAAAAAAAATGTAATCTCTGTTTTGTGACAATCAAAATAGAGATGCAAAATATATTTAAGAAATAAGTTAACCCTCAGGATGTGTTCTTCGCTTTGATACCATGATAAAAACAGAGAGAAAAATCAAGAGAGGAGAGATATAAGAGAAACGTGTTTTCATTTCTGTGTATTTTGTTAGGATCTATACAGTGCTATTTATACATGTATTGGTGAGACAAAGCATTGAATGAGATTGATAAATGTATGGAATGAAGCGTAGGAGAACGATATCAATTTCGATTATTCTATGGCTGGTGAATCCCTAAATGAACGCCCGTTTGTCCCTTGCTTGATTGTTGCCGTGAATCATGGCGGTCTTCCTTAACAGGGTCATCCGATGCTGAACCTGAATTTAACCGAAATTGTATTTTATAAACCCAACCTAAGGAACCAACACGCTGGACCGGCTAGCTAGGACCGAAAGAGCCAGCTGTTGTGGACGGTCACTGTTATCCCGGACTGCATTCTGGAAAAAGTGGCCTACTTGAAAGAAAGGGTGGGCACTCTCGGCTTAGAGGTAGGCACTCTCGTGTTTCAAATCTCCATCAATCTGCTTGATAGTTGTGGGGCACTGGAAGTCTGAGCTTACCTAAAAGGTAAATGGATGTATAAATTAAAGACTTGTATGCGCAGGTAGAACGTGGGGCACTGCTGTTGTGGATCTCTGTTCTCGCTTGGTTCTTATTTGTTTTCCTGAGCGGTATGCTTTACGCCCATTTGATCAAGTGCCCTTACTGGGATTCTCGCCCGACCCCACCATGCAATGAAATGTTGTGCCCCTCAATCCAGCCCATCCTGATTAATGAGTCGGCTGAACTTCTGGACCCAACCCAACCTGAAGAACATAGTAGTCTGGCATTGAGCTTAGCCCAACTAGCCATGATGGCTCTGTCGCCCTCATTGACAATGAAGAGAAATCTTAAGGCTATCATACCATGGACTGAAGAGGCCATTCACGGATCACACAAGCGCGTTTTACTCATGTGAGATTTGGGCTCACGTGGCTCGAACCCTTAGGCCCACCAGTTAGACAGTCCAGACACGCTGATCACACTGCCACTTTTTCTTTAGAGCGTGTAGCGAACTTGAAAGCTTCTCGATTCATTTCACCAGTTCATCCAAACCCCACTCAAGTGTTTGATTTTTTTTTTCTTTTTATGTGTTACTTTGATTTAGGTGTCTCTGCTGAAGGAGGGGAAAAAAAAAAAGTCTCTGCCGGCCATTCGTGACCCTAAAGATTTTCATTGAACTTTCCTTGAGAGAATTGAATGTGGTTTGTTGATATTCTTGCTGAAAATTATTCTCCATTGAAATCTTTTAAAAATGGTCTTACCTTTCCACCAAATTTCATTACGATGATGACAGATGTCTATCATAAGATCATTTTTACGCTTTTGTTCTAAGGTTTCCTGTTCAAGCTTCTAAATGTTTAAAAAGAAGAAAAGCCTTTTTTTTTTTTTTTTGCCTTTTCTTTTTATCAACATTTCCAAACCTTTTAAATGACACATAGGGGAATTATTGTCGATCCGAATCATTCATTCATCCATACAACTCCATGGTGCAAAAATCGTGCCATTGGGGTGATCCTAACCTTCCAAAGTTTGAATGTTGCTAATGTCCCATGAAGGTAGGTATGTTAGCAAAACCATTTTTTTCTTTACACAGGTAATATGAATTGGAGCCCTTGACCTCAATGATTATTGCACTCTGTCTACTAGTGAGCCATGGGCTGGAACCCAACAATCAACATTTAAGTTATACCATTAAAAATAGGTTAAATAGTGATTATAACTTAGTTATGGATGAACTATTGGGTAATTTGGTTGTCTTGCTTAAGATTTAGGGCTTGTTTAGTAGACAACTAGAAAAATAAGTTCATCTTATTTTCTTTAAACCTAATTATATATTAGATATGATATTTGTTTTTGATAGGGATTAAAAATAATCTCAATAACCAACAATCACAATCTCCAATACATTATTTGTTGGACGTAGGCCAGTGGGGCCCACTTGTGAGCAATCACTAGTGGATACGTCCCATGTTTTCTCCGGTCTCTTCCTTTGAATTAAATTTCAAATTCAATTATGAATTTGATTTTTAATTGAAGATAGGGATTTGATCGGATTATTTAGCCTTATCCAATCCCACTCAAACTCTCCTTCCTTTCCTATATAAAGGGATGCACTTCTCTCGTGTAAGGCATTGAATCATACGATAAACCGAGAGTATACTGAGAGATACTGTGTGTGCTATAGTCTGTCCATTTTAGCTTATCCTTGGGACGATCTGATCCATAGATTGCAATCCGGGGCCGATTATACCGTAGGATCAGAGGTGTGAATAGATCCATCTGCTCCAGTAGTAGATAGGCGGGCTGTTGGAGCATCAATCTTCAGCTTTGTGAGGGTCCCAATTATCATGTAGACCGTCAGATCTTGAGGGCTCACCTTCCGCGCTTCCCTACAGTGGTATCAGAGCAAACTCAACGGCGGATCTCCGATTTATAATTTTCATCTAAAAAGGTAAGTGGCCCTTTTTTAAAAAAATTATTGGATTCATGCTCCTGGCTTTTGAATTGTATTAGATCAGTGTGCACTGTGACTCTTAATATGCAAATATGCACCGAATGGGACTACATAGATGTGCATAGATGTATACACATGTGACTGTGTACATAGATGTGTGCACATGTGACTGTGTACATAGATGTGCATGATGTAGCCATACAAAACTATTTTCATGTGTGACAGTGTACATAGATGTGCATGACGTAGACACTGCACACTGTATTTTGATAAAAATATTATATATATATATATAATAAATAAATAAAGGCCCTTTGACGTGAATCTTGTATCTGTATACACATATATCTGTACACACATGTATATTTACACATGTATCTGTACACATGTTGGTTGTACACACATATATCTATACACAAGTTTAGCAATAATTACCATGGCTTTTGTACACATTGGCTACTGTATACATGTTCTTTTATGCACATGTTGTTCTGTACACATGCCAACGTGTTGTGCTGTACATATGTCAACACGTTGTTTCTGTTACCATGTAGTTTACAGCAACACGTTGCATGTTGTTATATGATGTACTATAACATGTTGGTTATATGTTGCATATTGTTGTATGATGTCCTATAACACGTTGCATTGTTTCTGTTAACATGTTGTTTACAGCAATACGTTAGCATGGTGTTTACACATGTAGTTTATAGATGTACACATGGAAGGATATAGATTGTTCACAGTACACATGGATGGCTTACTGTACACGTGTGATATAGTTGGCTGAATATAGATGTAGGCCACGTGATATAGTGCTTACAATATACATGGCTTCTCAAATACATATAGTTTAAATGATGCTGTGGATGTTGTGCACGTATAAAGCATGCCAGAATAACACATGTAATGTACCCTACTATATCATTAAACATATTAACTACAAGCTATATGTTAACGTGTGAGGAGATCTGATGTGTTATACTATAACTAAAATATATACATCATCATATGATTGTACGTGGAAGGTTTTCATTTAAGAAGGATGGAATGGTGGGGTCCACTTGTGATGTCATCTTGGGGATCCGCTCTATTCATTATTTTCTTTGTATCATCTAATGATATAGGGTTAAAAATGAGGCAGATCCTCTATTTTGGTGGACCACACCACATGAGTATATGTTGAAGTACTTTAACATGAATACATGTATATAACGTGTTAAAATACAATACGTCAGCCTACAAGATGTTCATCATACGTCAGTCTACATGTATACATCACACGTTTCCTACATGTTGTACGTCAGCCTACATGTTGTTGTACATGTTGCTGTACACGTTGCTAATATAAATCCAACACGTTTAATGGTACACATCTGACATGTACATCTGTTGAATAATGATATGTACATTTCACGTGTGAAGCAGTTGGCATATGTGTGAAATAAATCCAAAAATCAGCTCGTGGCATACATGCCTCCCTGCTGTGTGAAGTGGATGGGCTGATGTACATCTCACGTGATTAGCTAACGTACACATGTTGACTGATGTACACATGCAACAACTATGTTTTAGTTTTGCTAATCCCACATGTGTAGATCTGTTAAAAGATGAACGCACATGTTTGTTGAATTCATGTTTAATCTACAAAATAATAGTGTGGCCCACATTCAGATATGTTGCAACCTGAATGTGTTATCCTGATTTTTGGACTTGATCATATATATTTTTTATGAGATGATGGACACATATCAATTATGTTGTTTCCTTTATTATATCTTCTTCACTGTTGATCTAAAACTCATTAGTGATCGAAACGATCATCAACCATGATGATCAATGTTGATGAAAGGATCCATCATCAACAATGATTATTAACAGTATTGATCGGATCCATTACTAATGGTCATGATCACAGGTGAAGATAGTACTCTCTTGATATCTTAACACTTTATTTTTCTTTTCTGATGATGATGTTTATATGTATGAAAATATTTGGCTTGATGTGTTTAGATCTTAGCCCCCTACATTTTCATTAGAAATTACAAAACTTAGTGCTTAGATGCTCCCTAAAATATAAAGGTTGTGCATAACCTGAGTGAGAGTTTATTTTCCTCCACCAAATGATGCATGCAACCATGTAATGGAAGGTTGCATGTTATACAATTGCAATTTTATAAAAGTACCAATTTCATCTTAAATAGAGAACTTAATTGTTCTACACCGCCCATTCGGGTATGTGGACTTTCAGATCTCGTTAAGATGTGTTGACTACTTTTATACTCTGAAAATTTATATAACACGTAGAAATGCTGATGATTAGAGTCAATACCTTAGATCTTGGCTAAGTAGTAATACTCATGCAATGTAGAGATGGCCACCAAAGCGTTAATCGCTGAACAACTGAAAGGACAACATTTCGACGGCAACAACTACGAAGATTGGTCCCGCGCGGTACGATGCCTTATAGACGAGGACGACATATCACATACACTCGATGAAGCTCAAGAGGAACCCATATTGACTGAAAATGGGAATTTACAAGAACATAGGGTTGCGATGACTCGCTACAATAAGTGGTGAAAACAGAATCGTTCATCTCGTAATGTCCTTCTTAGCACTATGTACAAAGAACTCATACCTACGTATAAAGTGTATGAAACCGCTAAGGGAATCTGGGAAGCACTGACAGATGCCTATGCGCAGAAGTCAGATGCGAGAGTTAGGGCAATGAAATTAGAATTCCAAGAGTATAGGATGCCTGTCGGCTGCCCCATCAAAGATCATATTCATAAGATGGAGTAAATGATAGGTGCCCTTAGGAATGTTATGTGTAAATTGACTGAAAATCATAAGATTATAGTCATGCACCATTCCTTGCCTGAATCATGGGCCCAAATCAAAAGAATTCTGAACCATACTGATTCTATCACTACGTTCAGAGACTTTTGTGGCCACTTGGTACGTAAAGTTGAAATTAATGCAATTCAGTCAGGTTCGGCCAAGGCCTTTGTAGCAGAGACCCACAAGCGGAAAGCTAACAACAAACGGTCCAAAGCTCGTAAGAAGGCGAAGAAGAATAATTATGAACAGAAGACCACAACACCGCCTCCAAATCTCAAGAAGGGGAATGGAAAGAAGAAGCAAAAAAATACAAATGTAGTCTACTTTGTCAGTTAAAATTTCGGCCATTACGCTCGACAGTGCGCCAAAAAAAAAACGGTAATTTCTCAGTCAATAGATACTTTGTATGTAGGCATTTGTTCTGAAATCCTTTCCATAGATACAATATCTAACGAGTGGATTTTGGATTCAGGCACAACAAAGCATGTGACACAGAGTCGTCAAGGACTCGAGGAATTCCGGCCTGTAGCCAAGGAAAATTACAAGCTGTACATGGGCAATAATGCTGTTGAAGACGTACAAGGGATTGACATTCTCCATCTTCGTACGCGCATAGGGTGAACAATAATCCTTTGTGATACCCTTTATGCACCGGGGATGCGTCAGAATTTAATTTCTGTTTCTAGGTTATTATTTGATGGTTTTGATATTCGATTTTTCGGGACAAGAGTTTCTTTGAGACTGAATAACCTAATCTTTGCATGGAGAAATTTAATATCAGATTTATTTATTCTAGACGTAGATTGTGATAATGCTCCTCTTGCTTTATCTGCTATGTCGAATGAAAATGTAGTGTCTGAATCTCAAAAATGGCACGCGATGTTAGGTCACATAGGAAAGGATCGTATGACAAGACTAGTACGTTCTGGTCTTTTAGACTCCTTATCCAAAGTTGATTTGCCATTTTGTGAACATTGTGTGTCCGGGAAGACTTCAAAGAAATTATTTTCTAAAGCGGCTAGGTCTAAGGGCACACTAGAGATAATTCATTCAAATATCTGTGGTCCCTTTAATGTACATGCCAGAAACGGATGTCAATACTTTGTCACTTTCATTGATGATTACTCGCGCTATGAATATGTGTATCTCATATCACACAAATCTGAGGCTTTTGATTGTTTTCTTAAATATAAAGCTGAAGTAGAAAATCAGCTTGAGAAAAAGATTAAAATCCTTCGATCTGATAGAGGTGGCGAGTATACATCTGAAACATTTAAATCATATTGTGAAAACGTTGTAATTGTTCAGCGATACACAATGGCTTACACTCCACAACAAAATGGTGTTGCAGAGTGAAGGAATAGGATACTATTAGACATGGTTAGATCAATGATGGCACAAGCCAATCTCAACCAAATTCTGGGGAGATGCACTATTAACAGCCGTCTACGTCCTTAATAGAGTCCCATCCAAATCCATTCCTAAGACCCCATATGATATGTGGTCTGGGAGGATTCCTTTTCTAGCCAACCTACGCCCTTGGGGATCTTTGGGATATGTTTTGCTACCTACTCCGCATAGAGGTAAACTTGATAGTAAAACCATTGAATGCGTGTTCATTAGGTACTATATGCATTCAAAGGGATACGTTCTAGTTTATGATGACCATGGACGATAATTGAGATAGAATCCCGAGACGCGACCTTCATTGAAGATAGATACCTACGTCGAATGAAACTAAAAGGTTCCTTTAAAATTTTTTGAAATACCCGATGTATCTCAGAAGAGTAAAAATTCTGCTTCTCAAGATGATGATGATGCTCCTATAGTTCGTCAGGACAGTGGGAGGACATCTCAGTAGGCTCCTGAGTTACGTCGAAGCGAAAGATGATTGATTCTCTGAAGATACTTCGATATTGAAGGGCAAACATTCTCTTGCGTTGCGGTTGATGATGATGAACTTGATTCGTATCAAGATGCTTTATTATCTTCTAACTCGGCCAATTGGGTGAATGCTATGGACGAAGAGATCGCTTCCCTAGAGAAGAATAAAGTCTGAAAACTTGTTGATCTGTCTTCAAACCGTAAAGCGATAGGTAACAAATGAGTACTAAAGATCAAAAGAAAGACAGATGGTACTGTGGACAAGTATAAAGCGCGATTAGTTGCTAAAAGTTTTACACAAAATGAAGACATTGATTACGAGGAGACCTTTTCACCTGTTGCAAAGTTTTCCTTAATTCGCATGATCTTGTCCATTGTCGCAAGTTTAAACTTAGAGTTATATCAGATGGATGTAAAGACCGTATTCTTAAATGGTGACTTGGATGAAGAGATATACATGCAACAACCTATGGGTTATGTAGACAAAAAACATCCAAAGAAAGTCTGCAAGTTGTTCAAATCTATCTATGGGCTGAAGCAATCTTCAAGACAGTGGTACATGAGGTTCCACTTGACCATCACCACTTTTGAATTCACGATAAGTGAAGAAGATCATTGTGTATACTTGAAACAGTGTGGAAGATCTTTTTTGATACTATCTTTATATATAGATGATATTCTGTTAGCTGGTAATGATATGCAATTGTTGATATTAACTAAAGATTGACTATTCTCGAACTTTGAGATGAAAGACCTCGGTGAAGCCAACTTTATTCTTGGGGTAAAAATAATCAGGGATCGCCCTAAGAAATTTTTAGACTTGTTTCAAGCAACCTATATACAAAAGATCTTAGAGCGGTTCAGGATGAAAAATTCAAAAGTTGTTGAAACCCTTATGGATAAAGCTACCAAGCTAGACAGGAAATCGTGTCCCCAGACTGAAGCCGAGAAATTGGCTATGTCCTCAGTACCTTATGCAAGCGTTGTAGGGAGCTTAATGTATGTTATGCTTTGCACCAGACCGGATATTAGCTATGCAGTTGATATAATCATCCGTTATCAGTGTAACCCGGGACAGTCGCATTAACAAGCTGTCAAATGTATATTCCCCTATCTCAGAGGGATAAAAGACCTAATGTTGTGTTATGAATGAACAAACCTTGAGCTCAAAGGATATTCTGATGCTGCTTGGGGTAATGACGCCGATGAAAGAAAGTCTACTTCAGGATATGTATTCTTACTCAGAGGAGGAGTTATCTC
This sequence comes from Magnolia officinalis, assembly GCA_021015155.1. Lineage (NCBI taxonomy): Eukaryota > Viridiplantae > Streptophyta > Magnoliopsida > Magnoliales > Magnoliaceae > Magnolia > Magnolia officinalis. The sequence goes on from JAJHSJ010000005.1 coordinate 8,680,126, forward strand.
ATGGTCGAGTAAGAAACAAACATCCACAACTCTTTCATCTATGGAGGCCGAGAGAGGGACAAAAGACCTAATGTTGTGTTATGAAGGAACAAACCTCGAGCTCAAAGGATATTCTGATGCTGCTCGGGGTAATGACGCCGACGAAGAAAAGTCTACTTCAGGATATGTATTCTTACTCAGAGGAGGAGTTATCTCATGGTCGAGTAAGAAACAGACATCCACAGCTCTTTCATCTATGGAGGCCGAGTACATTACATGTTGTGCTTAGAGCTGTACACGAGCAGACTAAGGCTCGAGTACTCGCTCGACTCGACTCGGAATACTCGACTCGCCTGAGTTAGAGCCGAGTACGAGCGGGTTTTCACTGCTCGTTTAGATTACGAGTAGAGTACGAGTCTAGAGGTACTCGACTCAGTACTCGGTACTCGACTCGCTACCTGTGTATATAAGTCCGCTCGAAAAAAAAACCCTACCCCACCCGTCATTTTCAATTTTCAATCCGCCCAAACCCTACCCCACCCGTCCTTTTCAAGCAGCGCCCAAACGGCCAAACCCTTCCCTCCCAGTGAGTGTTAAAAAAAAACTCTCTCCCGGCGGTCCCTCTGCTACTCATCCCGTCGTCCGTCATCGCCCTGCCCTGCACCACTGCACGCAGTTACCGCCGGTCGTCCCTCTTCTGCTGCCCGGTAAGGTATGGTCGTGTGTGGTTGATTTTTTTATTTTTATTACTCAACTCGTGTGCTCGTACTCGAACTCGACTCGAAAACTCGGACTCGACTCTACTCATTTACTACTCGTACTCGGCTCGTACTCGGGCGAGTAGAGTACGAGCAGGGGGGCCCTGCTCGTTGGCCGATTAGAGTCGAGTACGAGCAGCACTCGGGTGTTAAGAGCCAAGTACAAGTAGGGCGATACTCGACTCGACTCGACTCGTGTACAGCTCTAGTTGTGCTGCAGTTCAGGAGTGTGTATGGGTTCGTAGATTTCTATTGAGTCTGGGTGTTGTACCAAGTGTTCGTTAGCCTATATCGCTGAAGATTGACAATACTTCCTTTGAATTAAATTTTAAATTCAATTATGAATTTGATTTTTAATTGAAGATAGGAATTTGATCGGATTATTTGACCTTATCTAATCCCACTCAAACTCTCCTTCCTTTCCTATATAAAGGGATGCACTTCTCTCGTGTAAGGCATTGAATCATACGATAAATCGAGAGTATACAGAGAGATACTGTGTGTGCTATAGTCTGTCCATTTTAGCTTATCCTTGGGACAATTTGATCCATAGATTGCAATCCGGGGCCACTTATACCGTAGGATCAGAGGTGTGAATAGATTTATCTGCTCCAGTAGTAGATAGGCGGGCCGTTGGAGCATCAATCTTCAGCTTTGTGAGGGTCCCAATCATTGTGTAGACCATCAAATCTTAAGGGCTCACCTTCCGCGCTTCCCTACATTATTACCATTGAGAAACAATCTAGTGGGGGTAAGTGTACTGAATTTTCCATGCATGTAGTTGTATCTGACTTAATGGCATCCACTTCACCTATCTGGACTGCCCATTAGATCGAATTGACTCTTCCAAGCATGCCTTGAAAAGATTTCACTGATCTGATGATACAGACCATAAAGTTAATTGCATGCAAAAATGGATGGAGAAGATCAATTTCAGAAGATAGGTCCAGTTATGAATGTTTACAATCACAGATTGCTGTGACTTTTGCATAATATTGGTAGAGTGGACTGAACATAATGAACGGTCCAGATGGTTGATGAGGATGCCTTCTTGTCCAAATTAGAAAGGTTTCAATATAGTGAGCTCATTAGATCAGGTATCATTATGATAAACTAAAATCAGGTGAACTCATTTTTAGGCATCTACCACAGGCCCTTACATTTAAAGCACTTTTAAGTTGTCAGTTGTTTGGTTATTAACTAAAATCAATTTTAAGTATATAATATTTTTGGATCACACTATTTAGATGACATTACATAATGATCCAGTTCACCCAACTAATCTTCGATTTCGACCTCGATCATGTTGGCATGCCCGCCGCCTCCATGATTCCAACTAATCTTTGATTTCGACCTTGATCATGTTGGCCTGCCCGCCTCCATGATTCCTAATATCCACTCTTTGATCAAACTATTCAATGAGTTTTATCACTGACTAGAAAGTGGACAAACTTGACTGATCATAATGGAAATTCCCAATCACCAATCTATACCATCCATCATGTGACCCTAGCTTTGATTTTCTATCCTTATAACTTTGATAGAATGATCCTAACTTTCCAAACAAGAATGGGCATTTCAGATTAACTATACCAGGAGGTCTGATTGCTGAGATGAATTGCCCATTATGCGAGGCCCACCTTTGATTGCCTGTAATTCTCAAGAATCATTTTGATAATTGGATGATCCTAATTAATCATATAATTATCAATAACGAAAATGGATAGTTCAAATCAATTATACTTCAATGGTTCTTATCATCAATCTAGTTCTCATGACTCTCAAGAATAACTTTTATTGAAGGTTATTGTCCATTCGATCAAGTGTCCATCATGTGGCGGCAGCTTCTTATTCTCATGGCTTTCAAGAATAACTTTTATTGAAGGTTCTTGTCCATTGAGTCAATCAATAAGAAAATGGACGGTCTTAATTTATCAGAGCTAGACACTCCACCATCCACCATGGGGCCTTACCTTCAATGACCTGTAAATTAATTTAATTTGAAATTTTGAATGATATAATTAAGTCAAGAAAATGGACCGATCATGTTGATCTCAACAGTCCCTTCATGCTCCATTGAGACGGATTTGAAGTCCTCTTTTATTATTATTATTTTTTAAAGAAACTTCCAAGCGTGGCAGAGGTTTGCACGCCCCAAATACATCCCTCTTCACACACACTCACATGCAGCACAGTTGCCAACTTGGACCGTGCGGAGCATGAGGTAGGCAACAAATTGAAATCTGGAGTGCTGGCGTTTTTGTGTTTTCATTTCTTATTTTTTAACTGTCCACTCTTTTACTGGAGTTCGTTTTCCCTCTGTCGTGGCCCAAGATCCAGCATCTATCGCTACCCACTTGGGCTTACATCCTTTGTCCAATGAACAGAATTTCAGAACTGTCAATGTTTTGCATTAATTGCTATGTAGGAATTCACAAGAAAATAATGTTGAAACGATGATTATGCCTATAATTATTTGCAAAGGAATATAGAACAACGAAAAGAAAATTTTCAATCGATCACATTCACCTTAAAAAATCAATGGTTAGAATTATTCAAAACGTTTGATTATTAATAAAGAGCATTAATAATAATATAAAAATGTTATGTGCACGTGTTAGGTAAAAGACTCATTAATGCTGAAAAGGGTGTGAGGAAGATCACCAGTCTACCTTGAACCTACAAAGTTATTCTTAAATCCACAAGATAAAAAGGAAAGTTCAGACTTTTATTATTTGATGATGTTTAGAATTCCATATTACATCACTTATAAAGAAAAATAAAAAACAGGATTCTATTAAACTAGAAATTACCCGAAATAACAATTTTTACTAAAAATAGAAAGTCCTAAGTTAATTGTGCCGGATGATTTCTAGTAGTGATTAAAAGCAATTCCAAAAAATGCTACGTGTACCAAATTTATAAAACGAATGGAATACATTCAAATTAAAATTTATAAAAAATAGTATTTTTTTTTTTTTTTTGAAACCACGACTTTAAATTAGAATGAAGCATTTTCTCATGAAAGGTGCAGATAACCTAATTATACAAGTCGGTTGACTTCATATGACCTGTTACAGAAAAAATTAATATATCATGCCACAATGTGAAATTTGTGAATTTGCAACGGCTTTAGCGACGGACATAATCCGTCGCACAAGGACCTGGTTTAACGGCGGACTTCAACCGTCTCTAATGGAAAATGTGGCCTAGGGTGGTGGGATTTAGTGACGGACTATATCCGTCAGTAAAATGATGTTTGCGACGGTTTCGATCCGTCGCAAAATGCGGACAAAATATATCTAACTAATCAGCGACGGATTATTTGATTTTGCGGCGGATCATGGTCCATCGTAAAATCTCTTTTGCCCCAACTCTTTTTTGCAGAATTTGGTAGAAATTGTACTTTATTGTAGTCTAGTGTTTTTTTTTTCAGCGGTTTAATTGTATTTATTTGTATCTAAGATTATATTTGTATCAATTGATTGAATGCATCGATTTTTGTTTTTTTATATTAATCGAGTGGAAATTATTTATTTATTTATTATTATTATTTTTTTAACTTTAAAATTGATATTTAAATGCTTTGCAATATCACATGAAAAATTCCACTCTACATAGTACTTTATTAAAAATCAAAATTTTAGAAAAGAAGTTAGAAAAAAAAATCGAGATTAAAAAAATCTAGATTTTGATAAATAATTGACATTCACACTGCAAACAATAATTTCTCCCTGTTGGAATAAAATTTTTCGATCCTATACCTAATACACAACCATCACACTTTTTCATCAGCGTTGGACACATCCAATGGTCGGTTCGAGGCAATCCACATCCCTTGATTATGGGGTAATATCTTATTTATGATATTAGCAACGATATGGATGTTTCAAATCATTTGGCTACCTTAGTATGTGCTCCCAATGCATATGTTAATCCTCGCAAACTAGCCAACTTATGCACATGGTAGCTGTCCCACATGCTTAGCCAGACTAGCACATGTTCTGGTTGTAATAATCAGAGGGGTTTTGCTGGTTCATGCAGTGGACTCACCTCGGTTCAATACAGCTCACTACCACATATGCTGTTATACGTGTGGCCGGTACAGATCTTCAATATGGTGGGCCTTCTCAAGGATGGTCAGAAAATTCCAAATGTCCAATCTGCAGTGACCTTCAAGAAGATGGCAAAAACGAGAAATGTTCAGACCATCTTTAGTTGGAGATGTATCATCCAATTACTCTGGTTATTGTACCCTGGGCAATCTTTTGTGGGGTCCCCAAGGCGGATGGCTTAGATTCGTCATGTATATAGTTGTGTATGGTGTTGATCTAGATGAACCTGTTGGCATTCGGTTTGGTTTTGATCTTGTGTGTGTGTTCGCGGGTGTGTCAGAACCAATTGTGCGGCTCAATTCAAAGCGAACAACTTTAACCCCAAGCGTTGAGATAGGCAAATACGTCGAATGCTATTGTATATAACCGAGACATGAGAAGATCGGTTTCCTATTCAGCCACTCACACAAAATTGTTATAAGATGATCAGGTAATTGTTGGAAGGTGGGGCTCTTCCTCCAAAGATGAGTTGCACATTGCCTTCTGTACGAAAGAACTTTTTAGTACATCAGGGTAATTGGAAACAATCAAACAAAAAGGAATACTTATAGCAATCACAGAGCGCATCTGCAAAAAAGCCTTTTTGAAAGAACTGCTTGTAATATAAATGAAAATAGTCTGGAGTAAAAGCGTAGACTTAGATTACGGCTAAAGATTACTGCTACTCTAAGGATAGAGGTAAGATATGATAAGGAAAGATAAGATAATTTTGATTGATTTGTTGGATTAATATGAGATGATTTGCTTTGCTGAACTTCTTGCTATTTATAAATTTATGTCGCAGCTCTTCTTCAAGCGTTTCTCTTCTTTATTTAAACGGTTATACAACTGAATCGTTATCATGTTGGTGTTCCAGATCCTTCTGTCTTTCTGTGCCTCTCTAAACGTTCTTTTTCGCTTAATCGCTTTACGCCTCTTAGACTTTTTTGTCGTGCCTCGTCATCAGATGACGTGTATCATCTAGCTTAGCGCCATCTGTACTTCTGTAAAAAGTGCTCCAAATATCTCTAAAGATCTTACGCATGCATGCTATTTCTTTTCCATGCAATATTGACACGTGTCTTTTCCTCATTGGTTGTTTCTAGGAATGGTAAGAAATATGGTACAACATTGCCCCATGTTGCTTCGCTTTTGGGCAAAAAGGTGGAAGCGACATTGGTTCGTCGTTCAATGCAATAAATGAGATTGTTTAACCAGGCAAAAACATCAAAGTTGGCCATCTTGGTCGAACTCAGTCATCTCAGTCGAAAAACATCGAATTCGACCATCTTGGTCGAACTCAGTCATCTTGATAAAAAAAAATATCAAATTTAACCATCTTGGTCGCACTTGACCATCTTGGTTAAAAAAATATCAAATTTAGTCATCTTGGTCGAACTCGGACATCTTGGTCGTAAAACTTCAAATTCGACCATCTTTGTCGAACTCGATCATCTTATTCGAAAAATATCAAATTTAGACATCTTGGTCGAACTCAGTCATCTTGGTCAAAAAACATCAAATTCAGGTATGACAATGGAGATTGTTGGTCAATCCATTCCAGATAAGGCTTATGGTAGATCGGGATAGTAGTACGACCACTTACTTGGCCTGCTATTTCTTGAATCAATTGTAAAACTTGATCACGGTCCAATTGGCGAGGTTCGACCGCAGGTAGTATCTCGGGACCTACTGGGTATTGTTCCACATTGTAAGGGATATTCCTAGAGAAGGGTTGTACCTTAAGTATTCATTGATTTCTGGCCTCAATAATGAAATTTATGTTTTCTCGTTCAAATTATTCGAACTCTATATGTGGTGGAACATTCCACACTTCCTGTATTGGATCAAGATGTGTATTCCGTTGTGAAAAAGAACTAGCGGTGCTGACAGTACCGGTGCCAAGTTTCTGATAGAACTAGTCTTAACAGTTTGCTGAAGCACAATTGGCTAAGACACTGTTTGCTAAGGCATAATGGGTGCACTTTCAACAAAAATAGCCACCATTTGATTTAAGCTCTTAGTCAGATTGGCCATTCACGTGTTGAAAGTTTTAACCTAAATTCATGATTGCTTGGCCTGAACTTGTAACTGCTCCGCAATATGCTAAATCCCCATTTATATATTGCATAGCCCAGGAAACATTATCTCAAGTCGATTACTTTGAGAAGATGATGCCTTGTCCTGATTTAAAGGATTGAGTATCGGGTTCAGTAACAACTCAGGTGTCGGTTGCACCTACATTCTCTTCTTGTGCATGAGGCTCATTAGCCCCAGAAGTATTGCGAGAACCTTTTCGGCTCATGCTTTACTATTGCACTGGTATGTTTATCAAAATTTTGGTGTCCCATTGGGCGTACCAAAAAATGTTTATTTTGCATGGCTGGTGCACAATGTTATGGCAACCAAATAGTTTTTAGTCCCATCAGGCATGTCGAAAATTATTGACACTCAATTTGGTTTTGGTCACGTGTGATGCATGCGGGCATGTTAGAACCAATTGTGCGGTTCAATTCAAACCGAACAACATTGTCCCAAAACGATGAGATAGGCAGATATGTTGAATGTGATCGTATATGATCGAGACCTAAGAAGATCGGTCACCTATTTAGCCACTCGCACAATATTATCATAAGATGATCAGATGATTGTCGGAGGGTGGGGTTTTTCCTACGAAGATGGGTTGCACCTTTCCTGCCATACAAAAGGACTTTTTAGTACACTGGGATAATCAGAAACAATTAGACAAAAAAAAAAAAAATGCTTACGGTCGATCATAGAACACAAGTGAAGAAAATCCTTTCTAAAAGAACTACTTGTAATGGAAATTAAAATAGTTCAACGTAAATGCATAGACTTAGATTACAGCTAAAGATTACTACTAAAGATCATCGTTACTCTCGAGTTAGAGCTAAACTATGATAATGAAAGATAAGGTAAATTTGATTGGTTTGTTGAATTTGTATGAGATGATTTGCTTTGCTAAACTTTTTGTTATTTATAATTATTTTTTTTTGTTATTTATAGATTTTTGTTGCAGCTTCTTTTCAAGCGTTTTTCTTCTTTATTTTAACAGTTATACTAGTTGAATCTTCATCATGTTGGTCTTGCAGATCTTTTTTTCTCTGTCCTTCTAACTGTTCTTTTTCACTCGACTGATTTCCGCCTCTTAAACTTTTCGGCCATACCTTATCATCAGATAATGTGTATCATCTAGCTCAACATGGTGTCCTTTACTCATTGGATATTTCACTAGCAGTAAAAATTAGGGTACAATAACACCAAAATAAATTATGGTGCACAAAGCCAAAAGTGCCAAATGGATTCTAAACAGAGAATGAGGGGCTCTCGTGGTCATAAAAGGGTTCGTTTTATATTAGTTACAACTAATGCTCATCTAACATGCTAGCCACATGCAGAGATTGCTGGATAATCGAAACCATCCATCTACCGGATGTTAACATGGTGTGCCATGATCTCAACTCATGCTGAACAGATGATCCAGCTGTCAATCAAAATATATTGTTAAACGTGGACGGTTAGTAATTGGTAAATGCCCACGTTCAGCTCAATAAATGAATGGTCATTATAATCTGAAATAATACTCCGCCCAGTACCATAGTTGATATTTGGAGAAATATCTATTTATAGCAATGGTACATGTAACCATCAAACCTAACCCCCCTGAGCGTCGGATCCCACTTTGGATGGGCCATATCCCAAAACTTGAATCATCAGACAAATGGCAACCGCTGGAATATGAGGCTTGAAAATAAGAAGGATAATGCTTCGCTGTAGTCATTGCAGGTTGAGTTCCCCCACGGTGAGACAAGATAGGGGCGTGGATTCGGCCACTATAAATATTCCTGGTGCCCCCATGTGGTACGATTTGACTGAGTCACGTGCCATGGCTAGATTTGGGTCATGCAAAACATGCCGGTCAAGTATGCACTTAATGAGAACAGTCTCTGACAACGACACATGACCCAATCCAATACAAATGCAGATTATGTGGTGACCTTGCCACCATAGATCTCTATGGTGACTTGGCATATTTTCAAGGATGGACATAAGTAAAGTATGTTTGAAAGTAATTAAGTCAAGTATTTATTAAACTAAGTATCATTTGCCCAATCAAATTTCACTACATGGGATCCTATAGAGATCTGTAATGGCGAGGTTACCACGCAATCCACGTCCATCAAATCCTGCCACGTCTATCCCTAATGACTGGGTCATTAGTCAATCGGCTTCCGACAAGACGTGCACAGCAGCACATATGGCACAAGCACTGGACAAATAGGATACTCTACTGGCTAACGGTGAGTATGGTTGCCGCTTCGGTGAAAAATTTGTCAGGCACGGATTTCACATAAACAGCCATCATATCAATTGCTTAGATAATTAAACCGTGTTAAAATCTATAAACCCACATCATACGGCAGGCCGTAGGGGTGGTTAGTTTGCGCTGGTCATGGTTAACCCAAGCCTAACCGTGCCAAGAAATTAGCCCACTCGTAACACATAACCTTGAGATCCTATTAGACCTGCGCTGGTCATGGTTAACCCAAGCCTGACTTAACCGTGCCAACAATTTAGCTTGAACCCCACTGACAACACATTTATTATCTTGAGACCCTACCCAGCCCACTTAAAAATCATCAGGCCCAAGCTATTTAAATTCAAACCAATTAATTGTGATAATATCCGGCTCAACCAACTGAACCCAAACTAGCATGACTCACTCATCTTTAAGAAGGTAATATGGGACAAAAGTATGCCCAATCCAACCTAAACAGTGGATACATTCACAGCACAGGTGCATCATATCTATTTTTCTGTGCTCATCTTCTATTAGTCTGTTTCAGATTTTGGGGCAGATGGTCCAATTATCTGGCCAGTCCATTGATGACCTACATCAGCTGGTCCAGTAGGGTAGGTTTGAACTAGAGCTGTACATGAACTGAGTTAGCTTGGTTGGCTTGCTCGACTCGGCTCGAAAAAGCTCGATTCGTCTCAATTCGAAATTAAGTTCGAGCCGAGCCGAGCCGAGCTGATTTTTTTAGCTTGAAAAAATTTTGAACCGAGTTCGAGCTTGCCCGAGCTCGACTCGACTTGGATCGAACCCCAACTCGAATTTAACTCAGATCGAACCAGTTCAGTGACTCGGTTACTTTGATATTGATGTTGTTCACCAAGTTTTTAATGAAATAACTCAATGCCGGCTGTTGGCAAGAACTTTGAACCCAAGCCCGATCTATTCAGTTGGATGGGCTTCATTTTTTAACTGGAGACAGACCCGCTGCCGGTTTAGCTTTGCCCAAACCTGCCTTAGAAGCAGGATGGCCAGTTGACCCATAGCCACCGTTTGTAAAGGGTGAAACATTTTAGCTAGAAAAGGGCAGTTTAATTAACTGCTGGGTAGGCATACAAACAATACGGAGCAGAGAAATACTTTGATGCTCTCGCTGAAAGTGTGATGAAGATACACATGCAATTACTAATTACTGATATTCTGACAAAATATGATATATAGACGATGCACGGGCATTTAGGAATTACTGAAACATTACATGCTTGGATACAAGTAATTCAAACCATCATGTGTAACAATTTAGATGTATGATGAACCGCCAATTACACTTGGTATTCAACTAAATTTTGCATGTTCATTGGACGGTTAAAAATGAAAACACCCAAAGGTCTTATTTTGAAAAACAAGTGTTTATGAATCAGAGGTTGGGATTGTTCAAACAATCTGATTTTTAGATTGTAACTTAACGACAGTGGGTTCCACAATTTCCACGTGTACCATTTCTAAGTGCCTGCATATCAAGAGACACGCAGCCAGAGTATCGAATACATAAAGGCAATGGATTGGCTAATCATCCTCTCTCCAAGAAGGAGAGTTAGGGAAATGGATTGGCTACTGACCCTGCCACTAGACAATGGCCAGTGGTCGGTGCTATGTGGGCCACACCACGATGTATGTGTTTCATCCATGCCGTCCACCAATTCTTCCAGATCATTTTATGGAATGATCCCAAAAATGATGTTGATCCAAATCTCAAGTGGACCACACAGTGTTTATTGAAAGCCCACCATTAAAAACTTCTTGGGGGCACAAAAGTTTTGGATCAAGCTGATATATACATTTTCCCTTCATCCAAGTCTTTATGACCTAATCAACAGGTTAAATGTCAAATAACCATTACAGTGAGCCCCAGAAAGTTTTTAATGGTGGACATTCAATCACTACTGTTTTCCCATGGTGTGGTCCACCTGAGATTTAGATCTACCTCATTTTTGGGATCAATCCCTAAAATTATCTTTCAAAATGGATGGACAGCGTGGATTAAATACATACATCATGCTGGGGTCCACATAGCACCGACCACTAGCCAAACCGCGTCCGAGAGTTAGAGGGGCGCAATTCCCGGCGCACCTGGATTTCGTAGAAACCACTGCAAATGGTGATGACCAAAAACCTCCTGGATTGAAAATGATAACCGTCAATGAGAGGCCCACAAATAGGCAGCTGAAGACAATTGAGCAAACAAACCCAAATCCAATAGAAAACAGGTCTAATATCTGAGGGTTCGGATCTTCCAGTCTCGAGGAGTTTGTTGGGCCATCACCATCCACACGAGGCCCATCTGATCAACACTCAGGATCATGGGCAAGCCATACCCAACCATGCATCCCACAGTTAGGTACGTAGAACTGACCAATGAGGTCTTTGGTCTCTTCGGATCTCAAACATCCATACCAAGTCTTCATTTTGGGTTAGCTCCAATCTGGTAGACTGGTTGTTTTGACTGTCAGTCAACGGGCAGAAGGGTAGAGGCGCAACTACCTCGAGTTTTATCTAACATAGCGGTTAGAGAAGGAAATATCATCAAAACCCCCCGCTTCTCCCCGAATTTACAGAAAACACCTTCCAAATGATCGGAATACCTTAGAAATTACCATAACGAATCCTGTTTGACCGAAACACATTTCTTGCATGGGAGTCCACGACATTAGTAGGTGGGGTTAAAAGGGTACTTTAGTAGTAATTCCAATAGCTAAAACAGTAGATAAGATAATTTTCTATGGTATGAACGGGTTTTCACTTGTAACAAGTGGGGCCCATGGTTGGGAAATTCAGAGCATTGGGGCATTGAATCCCATTGTAGATGGACCATGCCTAAAAAATCTAGACGGTTATGAAGAGAAATACGACAACGGTCCACATTCTACTGAAACAAGTCCCAAGATTAGGCGCTGCCAATCTGTGAGATTTTTTGGACACATGGTCCATCCGACGGGACTCAACAGTCCATTGGTCTAGATCAGTGAACCATGGACCCCACTTTTCAGAAAGGCAAACCCACATCACATAATTCCACGTTTTTAATTCAAATCAAGATACGGAAACAGAGTCGTTGCCCAGTCTGGGCTGAATGGTAGGTATCTTCTTTGAGTAATCTACCATATATACAAAACCACACCTATCATCAATACCATTCTGACAATGGGTGGCCAGAGAAACAAGCTCCCACTTCTCTTCTTTCTCTGGGTGGCCCTTTTTGGAATTGGTGTGAGCATCCCAAGTGAATTCTCCATCGTTGGATATGACCCCATCGACATTGCCTCAGAAAATCGAGTGGCGGAGATCTTCAATCGATGGAGGGAAAAGCATAAGAAGGTATACGCTGGTTTGGAAGAGAAGGAGAAGAGATTTGAGAATTTTCGAAAGAATCTAGCGTATGTGATCGAAAGGAGCAGTAACAAAGGACCCTTTGGTCATGCTGTTGGACTAAACAAGTTTGCTGATTTGAGTAACGAGGAGTTTAAAGAGGCTTATCTGTCTAAGATATTGAAGCCGATGAAGAAGAAGAAGAAGAAGAAGACATTGGACGGCAAGGAGGCTACCTGCAAAGCTCCTGCTTCTCTCGATTGGAGGAAGAAGGGTGTTGTCACTGGAGTTAAAGATCAAGGCTCATGTGGTAAGCTTTATTGTTTTGCGATTTTGGAAGAAACGAAAATTAAGTCAAGAGAAAGTATCTATTGATTAACGGTTATGTCTTAATTACGTACTCAATATCTAGAATACATGTAGAAAATCTGGACAATTCATCTAATGTAACCTGCTATAGATAGACTACACGCAAGAAAGTAATGCCATTGCAGATGATCGTAGCCATTGAATGGAGGATTTTTGAACCTAGAACGTTTGTTGGATTTCTTATCTCTTATCCGCCAATTGGTAATCCTCAAGAATCGTTCAATCAGTGTCATTTTTCGCACGGACCCCACCCAAATAGATGAAAGGTATGGACCCCATGCATGTGGCTGTGTATACTGTATATTAATATTGAATTTAAGGGCGATCCACACCGTGAATTGAATTAGTGACTAATTCTCAAAAAAAAAAAAAAAAAAAAAAAAGAAGAAGAAGAGCCCACTCAGATTATATTGAATTGAGACTTACAAACATATTTGATAAAATATTGACGTGAGACTAGGGGTGTGCACGAACCGAGCTAGTTCGGTTAGCTCGCTCGACTCAATTCGAAAAAGCTCGATTCAACTCGGTTCGAAGCTGAGTTCGGGCCGAGTCGAGCTGATTTTTTTAGCTCGAAAATGAGTTTGAGCCGAGTTCGAGCTAGGCCCAGCTCAACTCGACTTGGATTGAACCCAGCTCGCGAACCAGTTCGGTGACTCGGTTACTTTGATATTGATGTTGTGTTCGATGAAATGACTCAACGAGTGTGGCTGGTAGCAAGGAAGGTATGTATATAAAACAAATACCCTTCTTTTCTTGATTTTGCTGAGTTTTACCTTGCTAGAGGTTTGGATCTTTGAATTTTCAAAGAGATCAAAGGAAGAAGATGTGATTACAGTAGCAGAAGGTGCTGCCATGGAAGCCAGCAACGCTCCAGATTTCTTCATATCGGGTCTTGAAATCGGAAGAATGAAAGATTGCAAAGAGAAAATAGAGAAAAGGAAAGAGATTTTATGATGAGAGATTTCAACGGAGTCGGGTCTCATTATATAGAATGCGTGTTGTTTTACTAAAACAGTTGGATTTTGAATGTGGAATCCAGGCGTTTGTGAAAATGCTGCACAGGAAAATTCAGCTCGATCTTGGCTTGAACTGGCCCGAGCTACTGACCGAACCGAGTTGAGCTAGCTAATCAGGCTCGAGGATCGAGCCGAGTTCGAGCTGAGGTCAGCGAGTGGCCGAGCCGAGTCGAGCTGAAGCTAGCTCCACTCGGTTCAACTCGATGTACACCCCTACATGAGAGTTTTTCAAAAGTAGTTGCTATCATTTTTTTAAAATTCCAAAAATCAATTACTATGTTCGCTCTATTAGCTATTGATTGGATGGTTAAAATCATCCAATTAAGAAAAACAGGGAACCAAAAGGTGGAACCCAACCTCGATGTGTGTTGTCCATCATGTGGCACCCACCTTCGATGTGGACCATGTTACGAGATGTCTTAAATCTGAGTCTTTCGCAACTGGGATGCGGAAGGGAGTTTCGCGGATTTCGTGTCGCAAGTCCTTTCACAACTGGGATGCGGAAAGGAGTTTCGCGAATTTTGTGACGCAAGTCCTTTCGCAACTGGGATATGAAACGGAAAGGAGTTTCGCGGATTTTGTGACGCAAGTCCTTTCGCAACTGGGATACGAAAGGGAAGTTGCCAAAACTATAAATTGGGGTCCCTAGGGCTATTCTAATATTATTCCAAGACTTCTTAAAGGTATTCTAAAGGATTCTAAGGTTATCAAAGGGTGTAGCAAGGGTGAGATTCGAGGTTGTTCGAACCAGGTAAGTCCTTTCTCTTTGTAATTGATGCTTTCATAGTGGTGATCTGTCGCTTTGTGCCGTGGTTTTTTTCCCGCAAGGGTTTTCCACGTTAAATCTGTGTGTTCCATTTTTTTGTTGTGTGTGTGCTTGGTGCCATTGGATGGCTATCCTAGATCTAGATCTGTGTAATTCCGCAGGCCAAAAATCCTCAACAAGTGGTATCAGAGCTAAAGTTGGGGCACAGATCTGAATTTGAGGGATTAGTAATAATGGCGAGCACCAGGTATGAGTTTGAGAAGTTCTCAGGGAAAAATAATTTTGAGTTATGGAAGGTTAAGATGATTAGCCTGTTAACCAAGCAAGGCGAGGATGGTGCTCTTGAGGAGCGAAAATCTACTATGACTGATGATGAATGGAATACTCTTGATAAGAAGGCTTTATCATCGATTCGTTTATGTCTCATGGATGAGGTTCTCTACAACGTCATGAGGGAGAAAATTGCGGTTAAGTTATGGGCGAAGTTAGAGGATGTCTGTGCGAAGAAATCCTCGAAAAATCGCCTACACTTGAAGCGGCAGTGGTATAACTTAAAGATGACAGAAGGTGGAGACCTGAAGGCTCACATCAACAACTTTAATAAATTGGTTTGCAAATTGCTGGATATGGAGGAAGTGATGAAAGATGAAGAACAAGCATGTATGTTACTGAATTCTCTCCCGGCGTCCTATGAGGCATTCAAGGACACTATGTGCAGCATGAATAAAACCCTGAGTGTCGACACCGTTATCTCAGCCCTTCAAGGGAAGGCTATGAGACAGCTAAACAGCGACATGGGGACGTCTTCTGAGGCACTATTTACAGTGGCTAGGAATTCTGGACAAGGTACAAGTTCTTCTGGTTCTAGATCCAAATCCAGGGACAAGGGCAAAGGAAAGGTAAAGTGCTGGAACTGTGGGAAGGAAGGACATGTGAAGAAGGATTGTGAAAATCCTAAATCGAATAGGGAAGATTCTGAGGCTTCATACAAGGAGGCCAACGCTGCCACGTCAGATGTATGTGATGGTGATGTTTTATCTGTGTCTTCGCTCAAGCGGCCATACGATGATCGTAAGGACGAGTGGATGCTGGACACAGGGAATCTTTTCACATGATTCCTCATCGGAGTTGGTTCACCAGCAACAGGGAGTGCGATGGTGGACAGGTGTTTATGGGCAATGGCTTTGCCTGTAATGTTGTAGCTGTTGGTTTTGTGCGTATCAAGATGTTTGATGGGGTGGAGTGTACCTTGACTGATGTCAGGCACGTTTCTGATTTGAAGCTAAATCTGATTTCTCTTGGTGTGCTTGAGGTAAAAGGATGTAAGTACACAGTCATTGATGATGCTCTTAAGGTATCCAAGGGGGCACGGGTAGTCATGAAAGCGCAACGAATCGATCATGTTTACAGGTTGATCGGGAGCACTTCAAAAGGTGGAGCTACGGTGGATGTAGCGGATTCCACCTCTGCACATGTGTGGCATGTTGAGCATGACCACATGAGCGAGCAGGGTAGGAAAGCTGAGATGTGCGGACAAGGATACAGAGCAGGTGGAGTAGCCACCTGTGAGAAGAACCATATGGCATGATCGCAGGACATCGGCGAGGTACATGGACAACTCCAATATTGCAGGGGATTCATCTTCTATTCAGATGACTCTAAGTGAGCCTGGTGCTAAGAAGTGGAAGGTGACTATGGGCGATATGATGGATTCGTTGTACCAGACCGACATATGGGAGCAAGTGGAGCTTCCAGTAGGCCGGTGAGCGGTTGGATGCAGGTGGACCTTCAGGAGGATACAGTATAGATACAGGGCGAGGTTGGTAGCGAGGGGTTATTCTCAGAGAGAAGAGATCGGCTTCTCAGAGATATTCGTGCCGACGTTATAGCAGGTATCTATCAGATCCGTGATTGGCGCTAGTTGGCCAATGTGATCTTGAGCTATGATGTGATGCAGAAATAAGAGAAGAGGTCAAGAAGTTACACGGTTGAGGATTGAAGACATGGTGGAGATTGTTGCGAGATGTCTTAAATCTGAGTCCTTTCGCAACTGGGATGCGGAAAGGAGTTTCGTAGATTTCGTGTCGTAAGTCCTTTCGCAACTGGGATGCGGAAAGGAGTTTCGCGGATTTTGTGACGCAAGTCCTTTCGCAACTGGATACGAAACGGAAAGGAGTTTCGCGGATTTTGTGACGCAAGTCCTTTCGCAACTGGGATACGAAAGGGAAGTTGCCAAAACTATAAATTGGGGTCCCTAGGGCTATTCTAATATTATTCCAAGACTTCCTAAAGGTATTCTAAAGGGTTCTAGGGTTATCAAAGGGTGTAGCAAGGGTGAGATTCGAGGTTGTTCGAATCGGGTAAGTCCTTTCTCTTTGTAATTGATGCTTTCATAGTGGTGATCTCTCGCTTTGTGCCGTGGTTTTTTTCCCGCAGGGGTTTTCCACGTTAAATCTGTGTGTTCTCTTCTTTTTTTTTTTGTGTGCTTGGTGTCATTGGATTGCTATCCTAGATCTAGATTTGTGTGATTCTGCAGGCCAAAAATCCCCAACAGACCATCCATCATGTGGGGCCCACTTTTGATGCCCACTATCCATCATGTGGGGCACACCTTCGATGTGGACCATTCATCACGTTGGGCCACCTTGGGCATGGGTTGTCCATCATGTGAGACCTTGGATGTGGATAGTTCTCTAGTGGGGTCCACTTGATGCGGGCTTTCCATCATGTGGGGCCCACCTTTGATATGAATTGTCCATCTATCTTGTGGAGCCTCACCTTCAATATGGCTTGCTCATCATGTGGACCCACCTTTGATGTCAATTGTCCATCATGTGGGTGTACTTTCAATGTCCATTATCCATTACGTGGATCCCACCTTTCATATGGACCATCTATCGTGTATGGCCTACCTTCAATACAGATCATTCATTAAGTGGGCCAACCTTCGATGTCAATTGTCCATCATGTGGACCCACCTTTAATGCCTACCATCTATCAAGTGGATCTCACCTTTTATGTGAAACACATCTATTGTGTATGGCCCACCTTCAATATGAGTTGTTCGTCTTTAGGGACCACCTCTAATGTCAGTCTATCATATAGGCCCCCTTCACTGTCCACCATCTATCATGATAATCATACCTTTGATGTGGACCATCTATCATGTGTGGCTCCCATTCATTACGAGTCATTTATCATACACGCCCACCTTCAATATGATTGGAAAGATTGTAAAGAAAAGAGAAGGATAATATGAAAATTTCTTAAAAGTTCAAACTAGTTGAAGAAAAGCCTTTAATATGAAAATTTCTTAAAAGTTCAAAGTTAAACTTGTCCAAGAAAGGCCTTTTAACAAAATATGCTCTTAAAAAAAGTTCCATATCTAAAGAACAAAGAGGTAAAACCTCTTATGTTAGAATGTGTAAAATTAGACAATTACCAAATAATCGATTTTTATTTTTTTTTTAAAAGCTTTTTTTTTTTTTTAGAAACAAGCAAATAAGCTCTTATTTACAGTGATGCCAAACGGACCCAAGTCTTTTTTCTTTTTCTTCTTCTTTTATAGGTAATTATACATTTGTTCTTTCTCTACTTGTACATTTGTTCTTTCTCAACTTATTTGTTTGTCTTTTAGGTGATTGATATTTACACCCACCGTGTGATAGATGCATCCCTCTTTTCTATTAATAGTAATCTAGTACCTTTTTTGAGAGAGAATGATTAGAGCAGTGCAAAATTGCACTACTAAATTAACAGAAGTAGAAAAAAGGGCTTTACTTGTAAAAAAAAAGGTCTGTAAATAGTGGCTGATTTTTTATTTTTATATTTATTTATTTCTTTATTATTTTTTTAAAATAATCTTGTTGCTGGTAGGAAGCATTCTGAAGAAGACAGAAAAAAGGCCCGGTTGGTGTCCATTTGGTGGGTTCATCATGGATGGTCCACTGCAAAAATTGCACCTGTTGGAAGATCATCCAATTGATGATCTTTCGTTTGTAGTAATATAGCCCACTCCAATTAGTTGGGATAAGGCTGAGATGGATGATGATGATGAATGTGAACAACTGGCCTTCCTAGTTAACAATATATCTGGAGGGCAGGTCAGTAGCTCATTCAATCAGTAGTGGAGACAATCAGAAAATAAACCTCGGATGGAGTGAAAAATGAAAATTGATCACCTACAGGTTGCCTGCACTGCAAGAGAGGTCTCTTGCGGTGCATTTTCAGCCACATAAAATTAATAAAAGAAGATTTGTTTTTGTGTTTTTTTTTTTTCCTGGATTTTTCAAAAGACGGATCCTCTAATCATAAGCTCGTAATCAGCTGCACGTTGGTTAATTTTTCTCAGGGAGCTGTTGGTCATTCTCCTCAACTGGAGCAATAGAAGGGATAAACGCTATAACTACAGGTGATCTTATTAGTCTCTCTGAGCAAGAACTCGTAGATTGCGACTCAACCAATGAGGGCTGTGATGGAGGTTACATGGATTATGCATTCGAATGGGTTATACTAAATGGAGGAATCGACTCAGAAGCTGACTACCCTTACACAGGACAGGACGGAGTTTGTAACACCATCCAGGTCAGATTTCCCAACTAAACAAAACTACTTGCTCAAAACAAAAGCCAAAGAGAAGAAGATTGCACTGAAAATCCATAGGATAGTGGACTCATTGGCAGAGATGTTATCGAAAATGGTTGAAAATATAATATCATCCATGTGCATAGCACCCTTGTGCATTCAGACTGTAAGACTGCCTGAAATTATCATATCATCCATTAGCTCCACTCAAGACCATAGTTCAAAAACCCCAATACTCAACTTTGACTCAATGATGTTCAGCTGGGTTGGGTTGACTTAAAGACTCACCCAACTCGACTCGTTAGTTAATTATTGTAAATTGAAAATATTAGGAGAATAAATACATAATTCAAATAGTTAAATTCAGTAAAAAGTAATATAAAATGTAACTCAAATCAACAACTATACAGATGCCTCACTGGTTAAGAAAGTTGCTGCCTTTGGATGAGGTTGATGGTCCAAATCCCACTTCCCTTATTTTTAACTAAATCTCAACCTAGGTGGTAACTCAGTTCAAGTCACGCCAAGTCGACTGAACCATCGAGTCAGCTTGATAAGTCTCTCCGGCTCCAGGCCAGGTTAGGCTCAGTATTGAGTTTCCAAGCGATTCGATATGAAATCTTGCTGAGATGACTTGGCTCAGCGTTGTTGCCAGTCGAATCAGCTAGTTCTGGAACTACTCTCAACTCAAGACACCTCCGGTGTCAAATAACCCTAGCCATAACCTACCCTTATGCAACCCAAGAGCCATCTGCGAGTCCTCTTTCCCATCAATTCCTATCTCGTTCAGGACTCCCACATCCCCTCTAATCTTTCAAGACTTAACCCTTATCTAGGCTGAGGTCACTCCAAGTATCGGCCTTCGGCCCAACTACAATTTAGACCATGGTGAACTGGCAATTCCAGTTTTCGGAATGCTCATCTACATCATACTCTAGAGTGAAATTAGTTTTCATCGCTGTTCTTCTCTTTTGCCTAACATCACTTTGTTGATCAGGAGGAAAGAAAAGTTGTGGCCATTGATGGCTATGAAGACGTTGCCACAGAAGAAAGTGCTGTCTTCTGTGCCGTCGTTAAACAGCCTATCAGTGTTGGAATCGATGGCTCTGCAATAGATTTTCAGCTATACACTGGGGTATGCAATTCTATACTATATGCTTCTCACACCCAACACCCAAAATTCTATATTGATAATCCTAAAAAATTTGAATGATGTAACTGATCAGGGAATCTATGATGGATCGTGCTCGGGCAATCCAGACGACATCGACCATGCAGTCTTGATTGTGGGCTATGCCTCCCAAGGCGACGTAGACTACTGGATAGTGAAGAATTCATGGGGAACGGACTGGGGGATAAACGGGTACATATACATAAGGAGGAACACTGATTTAGAATATGGGGTTTGCGCAATCAATGCAATGGCTTCTTATCCAACCAAAGAATCCATTTCTCCTTCTCCTTTTCCTTCACCTGTTGTTCCACCACCACCTCCACCGCCACCTCCACCACCACCTCCACCGCCTCCAGGTCCTTCACCAACTCAATGTGGAGATCTTTCGTATTGTGCATCTGGAGAGACCTGTTGCTGCATTTTTGAGTTTGGTGGTTACTGCTTCATCTATGGTTGCTGTGAGTATGAGAATGCTGTATGCTGTACTGGGGGCATCTACTGCTGCCCTCAGGACTATCCCATTTGCGACATACCAGACGGGCTCTGCCTCCAGGTTTGAAATTCTAAGATTCACTTCACTCTTTTAAATCAAGACCAACAGTTCACATCCAGAACTGGCTGATCCTGTCAGATCAGAGGATATGGAAAAAAGATTAATATTCCTTGGATTAGGTAGCAAACTCATTGATTGTAATCAACCTATGAAATAGACTATTAGATTGTGCTTGATTGTAATCAACCTATCTAATAGTCTATTATATTGCACCTATGGGAGTTTTATGCACAATATGATTTAGCTGACCACCAATTAGTTGGGAGTAGGTTTAGATGGTGATGATGGTTCCTTGGATTAGGTAGCATACCATTGCCATTGGCAGAAATCACCGTCCCGCCTTGATCTAGCAATGGCCATGTTTCACTTTCACATCCAATAATTTTCCTGAAATCATATAAATGTTTTGAGCAGTTGGCCAGCTTTAGGGCATGTAGATATGTGGAATCCAAAGAAAAAGAAAGGAAAAAACAATAATTATTCAATGATGATTTCATGAGAACAAATTCCAAATTTGAGTTCTTGTTTGGATAACAAGTGGAAATCTCATATTCCTCTCACAATATTCATCTAGTTTCTTGTACCGAAAGACCAAATTATGGAGAAGTGTAATGGTTACTTGGTGGAATCCACCCTTTTCTTTGCTATCCAAACAACGCAAATTGTCACATCAAAAGAAAACCATTTACCTTTTTCTGTTGTTTGGCAAGGAATCCCTGGTTTCCAAACATGGCCTCAGTGTTAGAGACCTAATTGGAAAATTCAAGATTACAAAATCACAAATCATCACATAAAAAGAAAACCCTTTTCGTTTTCCACTATTTGGCATGGAATCTATTGTTTCCAAACACGGCCTTAGTGTCAGATACCTAACAGGAAAACTCAAAATTACCAAGTCAATTGAGCTTTTCCCTGACCAGGTACTTATTCTAACATGTAGATATTTTTCTTTCCTCATGTTTATGCACAGTGTTTAGGAATTCAACACTTTAGGTTTCTTATTTAAAAATTTCTTCATCTTGGGTTCCTTCTTTTGTTCACTTTCTGTAGAATTATGGAGATTCGGTGGGGGTAGCAGCAAAGAAACGGAGGCTTGCCAAGCCCAAGTTCCCATGGACAAAGTTTGAAGGAACACCTGCCACATACCAGCCTCAATTGGAGTGGAAGAGAGATGGATTTGCTGCAATGCGGTGATGAAGCTGGATGGGCTTGCTTTGCATTTCGAGCTTTCAATTCAATGTCACATTTCATCCTAATACGGAATTCATTCCGGTCTTATAATATGATATTACTTTAATATTATCTTATTCTAAACCCTATATCTATCAAGTTGCAGTCACAGTCACAGACAAAAGAAGGGAACGAAAGTGACATGTTGTTTTTTCTCTAAATAATTTATTTGGGGCCCATTATTTTATTTTTTTTGTCAAAAATATATTTCTCTATTGAACTAGTCACATAAGAACCTATAAAATGCCACACAGTGCTATTGCTCCAGGCATTTCCTTAGTCAACTTTGCGGAAAAATGGAGAAGGCCATTATTACTGTGTAAATTGTTATGAACTGGGAGTAAAATATCAGCATACATCTAGTAAAAGCCCCAGGGACTCATATAAGACTATATGAAATTGACCAAGCCCCATTATGATGATTGCAGCATCAGAAAAAGTAGGGTGCAACTTGGGTTTGGGTCAACCCAAGTTCGGGTTGGGTTGTCAGGGTCCTCTGGTCAGGTTAGGGTTGGAAAACTTGAACCCGATTTAAAATCGGGTAGGGTTCTGGTTGAGAAAATTCAGTTTGGGTTGGGTAGGGTTGGGAATAATCACATATTTGGGTTGTGTTCAGTTGGGACTTGAGAGAGGGTTGAGTATAGAGGAATTTGGGTTAAGTTCAGGTTGGGCACCTCAGGTTGGAATTCGGGTCAGGTCAGGTTGCAGTTTGGGTCCTCTTGAGGTCGGGTTGGGCTGGGGTTGACACTCAACCTGACCCAACCTGCCAGAGATGTAGCCCTAAGAGAAAGATGCATTCCTCAGCGTTATGCTCTGCAAGCTAACCAACTTGTGATTGACAATGCATAATTGCCTACCACTACATGTTGGTACAACTACGCTTTTAGTGCCCATTTATAATCTGTCCTTGGCCACAGAAGAGAGACATCACTACTCTGAATGCCCAATTCAAAATCTGAACGATAGAACTTTTGCAATTTTGTCCTAACACAGCCAGGCTGCAGCTTGTGTGCAACTACTAGCCTGCTTCTCGATATTCCAAATCTAGCGCCATGATGTCAGTGAGATTCGATCTCCTAACATGAGTAAAAATTGCTTTCTCTGGACCAGTGTTCCAAGTGAACTTCGTTGTGGCGCCTACAGCCTACCATTTGCATGGTAGGGATGTTGGTTTACAAGCCAAAATCGAAATAAGATGACTAGATTTCTTGGACTGCAATAAACTTCTGATTTCAAATTGATATAACTATCAATCCGTATGTTGGATTAAGTTGATTCCAAAACAAATTTTGTAGTGGATGAAGTTAGCTTTCATAATATACTTGTCACTTGAAACAGCCTTGCTGTCCTGTTAGTTCTGAGACTGACAGCTTCCGACCAATCAATTTACAGCAGATAGACAGAAATTCTGTAAAATTTGACGCGACCGAAGCTTAGTGAAAATTTCAGGAAATACTTGCTGGAGGGAGAGGGGTGCTAAAAATCCTACTGTTCCGTGTTGACATGAGGATTTAAGGTATCAAGTTGACAAGTCAAGAGAATAGAGGAAAATCATTTGCTTACTTGTACCCCAAAGGCATGTATAGGAGTAATGATCTGTCCCAAGAATATGCTTGTGTTCCTCTACAACCATATCCCTCAACCAGCCATACATGGTAAGTATTTATAGAATTCATGACTCTTCACATTCTTGCATGTATAGTTAATATTTCCAAGCTAAAGCTGGCCATCCTTGGAGAAAACTCCTACAATGAATGCTTAGATTACCAAGAATCCCATAAGTTGCCACTTCAACTATGGTGCATGGATTTCAATTCTCATCACATGCAAATGACATCATAAAGAATAATAAGTGGATTAGCATGAACCTTAAGGCTGGCATTCATGTGCATAGCACATAATCATGCCCATAAATGGAGTCCTAGAGAATTGAAAAGATCCCATACAACACTTCTATATACAACTTAGTAATGCACATATGATGAATGGTCCAAATCTATCCATGCTTATAGTAAACTCAATTTCATCCATATTGTTCAGTTAGGGATTCCCTCGAAACTGATCAGTCATGACTTAATATGCAAACCCCTTTTGTAGCATAGGGATTTCCTTGGATGCAAGAACTTGCATATCATCATCAAGACAGGATTTGATTGATACCATGGTAGGATGTGTGTATATATATATATATATATATATATATATATATATATATATATAACACTTAAGTGCAATGTGTTAGGCCCCTTGGACACAGTCTTTGTACAAGAGTTTCAGTTTCATTCTCAGTGGCGACTCTGGGTGGTGGCCAACCATTAAGACATAGGCGCAATGGTGGCCACTGCCACTGGCTCATTTGGCATCTCTACTCTAATTCAATAAGAGCAATAAGAGCCACTCTAATAAGCTCTTTTTGTTCTAATAAGAGCTTTTCCAATAAGACATGCACTTTAAGCCTCACTCACACATACTACACTCTCTCCACCAGCTCATCTAAAGAGCATTAAGGGCCTGTTTGATTTTCCGGCTCAAGTGTAATTACCATGTAAATGGGTAATAATTATTTACCCTGGTAATTACCACATCTTTCCTAATGCAGATGTGACAACTTACTTTTTTAACACTTTAGAAATTTACAACATCAATGTGGGGCCCATCATGATGTATGTTACTTATCCACACCGCTCATTTGTTATGCCAGCCGAATTTATGGCATGAGCAAAAAAATGAGGCAGATCCAAAGGTCAAGTGGACCACACCACAGGAAACAACGAGAATCAAACGCCTACCATTAAAATCTTCTTGGGGCCCTTAAAAGTTTTGGATCAAGCTGATATTTGTGTTTTCCCCTTATCCACGCCTGTGTGACCCTATGAACGGGTTAGATGATGAAAAAACCTCAATGTGGGCCCAGTGAAGACAATAACTTTCAATGGTGGACAAATTAAGGCCACTGTTTCCTTTAGTGTGGGCCATTTGAGTGTTGGATCTGCCTCATTTTTCGGTTCATGTTCCAAAATGTTCTAATAAAATAGATGAACAGTGTGGATATATCATATACATTACAGTGGGGTCCACATATTTAAGTCGACACTTTTGTTTTGATTTTTGAGGTGGAATTACTCTCATATTTTCAAACATGGTGAAAAAGTAATAATTACTTGTTTACCGTGATTTACATGTATCATGGAAAATCAAACAGGCTCTAAGGATTATCCTAACTCATGTTTGGTAACTCATTTTAGGAGACATACCTGGTAAGATTGTTCCTGTTATAGAGTCATTAAAGGGTTAAACCCAACCGCCTAAAAAGCACCAATTCTTTGTTTTACATAGCAATATGCCACCTAGACAATGGGATGCAGGGTCAACATCCAACAATCGATTCCCTACAGAAGAGGCACGTTGGTGGGAAAGATATGGCTGGATGACAAGGTATGGTACTTGGATGGGCCACCCGCATAGGATCACATCCAAGCGACTAACCAATGATTTTTAACTATTGATTTACATGGACAATGTTTGGACTGCACAGATCATCCTATTGAAGTAATTTTAGTGATGCGGTCAACAATGTAATTGTTTTGGGACATCATCAGTGGGCCACGTGCCCAATAGATTAGTAGCCTAGTGACACACATGTTACACATGCGACTCATGGGAGGGGATTTGAAATCCCCAATTACTTTATGGTGCCAAACAGACAGCGGATTTGAAATCTCCTCAAATCCCCCCAAATCCATGGTGCCAAACGACCCCTAAGAAAATACTTGAAAACCTATGGTCAAACTAAAGTTATGGCCCTTGACAAAGTGGAATGGCGTAAAAGGATTCATGTAGCCAACCCTGATTAGTTGGGATAAAGCTAGGATGATGATGAATAGTGTCAATTGTTGTGACCATAGCCAACTAAGCAACCGTGTACATCAGGTACGCCACCCCATGTTTCGCCTTGATCCTAAAAAATAGGCTGATCAAAACTCTGGGTGGGCCACACCTTAGGAACATAAACCTTTACAGGGTGTGGCCCACCTGAGTTTTGGAACAGTGTCCCTCCATCCTAGTGAGGCAAGTCCGAGGAGGCATATAAACACTGCAGTGGGCCCCACACAAATAGTGGGAATCCCATCCCAACTGTTCCCTATGATGTAGCCTGCCTGATTTCTAGGTTCCTGGATTAAAATAAGGCGGTGCACCTGATGGAAGGGGTGCTTCACATACATGTTCCTCCCCCCCATGGCACTCAGTTAGCAATAGTTAAGCCTCCTATATACCTATGCAAGTTATGCAGATGGGGTGCAAATAAAGTAAAAGACTCAACTAAAGGGAGACGAAGTTTTGAGCCAACTTTCTCTACGATAATCCTTCTTCGGTTCAGTAGCTACAGTCAATGACAACAATGAACTATGGACCACCTTTACGAGTACAGTACGATGGATTGGCACCTCATATTTCTTTATCTTCTTGCTATAAATATGGCAAGTTTTGGTGGCATTTCATTTAGGTTTTTAAGAAATTCATGGAAGCAAAACAGGCTGATGTTAAAATTTCTAGAAGACCAGAAGAATGACATTCGTTGCATTAATTAGCAGTCTTCAACTTATCACGTTTTAAAAGATCATAATCAGTGGCAAATTCTATTACAGCCATTGCAGGAGCCTCCTTTGGTATTTTAAGTCCTAAAATCAATCTGCTAGATCTATTCACACGATGCACTTTATAATGAGTACTTGGTTTGGAAGATTGCCACATAAACTGTAATCAACTCGAGAATTTTCATCTCTAAATGTCAATTGTCAAGGAATAATTTCTATATGGACCATATGAAGGATAGAAAACTGCCCGCTAAAAAAAAATTACAAAGACCAATTGATGGATCTGCTAGAATGTATTCCAACTTGAATAAAATCAGTTTTCACAATGAGGTTGAAACTCAAGAGACTCACACTTACATACTTTCAGATGCAACTGCATTGCAATGCATTTGTCCTCAAAACCACCTTCGAAACTTCAAGAATGGTCCCAGAAAATCCTCAGTAAATCTAATCCCCATTCTTCCGATTATGAAAATCAGACACTTGAGACATCCTCCTAGCCTCAACAGGCTGCCTTCTTCCAAATCCAAAGCCAGAACCTAACGGTGATCCTTGGTACATAGCTCTCCTGATTTGTCGTGAAGAATGGTGTAGTTTCTAC
Organism: Magnolia officinalis; assembly: GCA_021015155.1. Classification (NCBI taxonomy): domain Eukaryota; kingdom Viridiplantae; phylum Streptophyta; class Magnoliopsida; order Magnoliales; family Magnoliaceae; genus Magnolia; species Magnolia officinalis. Next base: position 8,707,529 of record JAJHSJ010000005.1, read on the forward strand.
TGCTCACATTCCTAAAGTAACAACCTTCAGTGCTATCATATTCATAGTTCTGCTGAGTACTCCCCAACCCACTTGTTACCAAGTTCCCCTTCACAAGCATATAGCCATTACCATCCTGAGAGTTTCTGAGAGAGCTGAATGAGAAACCAAATCTAGCGCCAGAAAACCTCTCCTCCTTAAATCCCAAAGAGACATTCGCACCAGAATAATAAGTATCATTACCTTGATTAATGGTCTCAGAATACAGATAAAGAGGAAACCTTTGAAAGACTTGGATCGAGTACACGTCCGAAGATGGGAACTTGGCATACACACTGTAATTGGCCTCTATGGTTTGATTCACAATCTGCACATTCCCATTGTCTCTAAATACCATCGAGTTTGTGTAATCAAACCGCTGGAATGAATGGGTCGTGATCTTCCCATGGGATGATTTCACCCATCCGGTTGATAATATCGACCTACTCGCACCAGTCATAAAAGACCCATTTAGACCCTCGAATTTTGAAACCAAGGAAGGCCTGAAAGGGGCAGCTTCGTATTTAATCAGCTGCCCTGTTGTTTTTGCACTCTTACCATCCAACCAAAGGTGCAAATTTGCATCTACGAACCACACGCTCAAAGCATCCGTGACACCAAACGTGAACCTGTGGCTCTTCCCATCCAAAATACTCCCTAAAAACGGCGTGATTTCAATGTCGTATGATGGGAGATCGAAAGACCCAATACCCGTAATGGGTCTCCAAAGAAGGGGATTGACTCCTCCTGTGTAAATCACCGTAAAAGGCCAAACTGCGCCAACCACCTTCCCATCGAGACTAATCACGACCTCCCTAAAAGCTCCATTTCCAGGACTTCCCGTCAGATTATTCGCAATTACATACTCGTTGGGAGGATTCGCATACCATGATTCGTCGCTGGAATGAAACGAAACGAACACTTCCAGAACAGCCCTATATGCGTTCTTAGGAATCTTGAACTCCTTCGACTGAACATCAGTCGAATTCTCAATCAAAAACCACAACCCGTCGTTCAGAGGGAGATTCCGCGAAATGGGTAGTATCAAATTGGCGGAAGAACCAAACCCAAAATCTGAACCTACTGAATTTGGCTCTGATAGACCACGTTTCACTTCTGCCGGATAGAAAAGGAACGTCAGATTAACATGGTAGATTCCAGTGTACGTCTTGTCAACAATGTTGCCGAGATAAACAGCAACCGTCTGGGGGTGTTTGAGCAACGAAGCGTACCTTGTGATGTCCTTCTCAACAGTCCAAACAATGCCAGTGGGCCGGGGCTCTGCAGTGCAGGAGCGTAGGATCTCGACACCACCAAGCCATATGCCGAAGATGCGGTCGAATTGCCGGCCTTTGCAGGTGACAGATAGATGGAGGATGATTTGGGAGAAGGTCTGGGAAGGGCAGTTGGAGGGAGGGTTGTAAGGGACGGTTACGGGCGGTTTTTGGTATGTGTAGGAGAAGGAATGCTGAAGGATGAGAGAAGAGCAGGGGCTGATGTTGGGGGTTTTGATGGGTTTTGTGACTTCGAAAAAAGAGGTCGGGGAGTTGGGTTCTGGTTGGTGTTGGTGGTAGAGGATTTTTGAGCGGAGGTGGTGGGTTTTCTGGAGATTTGCAGTGGAAAAGAGAGGATTTTGGAGTAGTAGTAGGAAGGAGAAGAAGAGGTGGAGAGAGAAGGAAGAAGGCATGGGGTGGGAGTGAGAGAGCGTCTGGATTCGGGACTTGCTGATCAGAGGTTTTGGTAGCAGAGGAAGATGATTCGGTGGAGCCGGAAGAACCATTAGAGCATCTATCTACACTACAGTGCACGTGTCAGACTGATGCCAAATTCAGACCCAGCCATGATGAGGTCCCTCGAAAGGATGATTAAAAAAATAATAATAATAAATAAATAAATATATTAAACAATCCTGTCCATGTGATCTGTTGCCATTCAAGAGACGGTGAAAATAAAAATACTCATCAGTCAAATATGCAGTGTCATAAACAGTATAAAAAGTAGAGGGGGCAGGACACGACTCGACTCAGCGAATCCTACTCGACCGACTCCATATGATCTGACTCGTTCCGAACCGAATCTCGGGTTGGTTCGGATGAATTAGACCCGCCGGGATCTGAATCCTGACCGAGTCGAATTCGGGTTACATAATAACCCGACCTGACTCATTCCAACATCTGATCGGATCGAATTCGATCCTGTCACGCCCCAAAATTCGGGTACCCGAATAGGGTGTCCAGGACCCGAATTCCAGACCCGTGACCTATATAAATAAAAATAAAAATAAAAGATAAAGAATGACAATTTCATATGCATTTCATTTTCTTCCACCATAACCCAATATTTAAAATCCAAACACATGCTAAGATCATTAATTACAAAATCTGTTATTACACAATGCATAATTATTTAATTTAACTTGAAGTAAGAAAATCAAGTCCAACATTACTACATTCATAGTTCTAAACTAACATAAAATTTATTCAATGTAGAATATCATGCCACGTGCATCCAACCACATTCTATGCTCCACTACTAATAGTAATATCCTGCATCTTCAAAATATTCGTAACCTGAAACGGTTAAAACATAATGAGTTGACAACTCAATAGGATCACATCAATCCCGAGTTAAAAAACTCACAAATATTACCAAATTTAATCTCGACATTTTAATCAAAATAAAGCGAACATTGGATGTAAAATCATAGTTAATAATTTGACATTCATGAACATGAAATAAATGAATTATTTAACATAGCTTTTCAAAATAAAAAATACTAAGATTTGGAGTGGACAAAACACTCATGTGGCTGATCCTTTTAGGGGATGACTCACGGCAGAGCACCGGCGTTGATCCTTTCAGGGTATGACCCTCGGCAGAGCACCGGTATAACCTTTTAGGGAGAAAAGCCCAGGCAGTGCACCCGTGTGTACTGATCCTTTTAGGGAATCACCCAGGGCAGAGCACCCGTGCTGATCCTTTTGGGAATGACCCTGGGCAGAGCACCCGTGTCGTGCTGATCATTTCGGGAATGACCCTGGGCAAAGCACCCGTAAAAATTAAAAATAATAGTTCACATAATAAATATTCATCATCACTAACAAATAATATCAAATGCAAAAAATAAAGCAATACATAATAATAATAATAATAGCAATACATAATAAATATTCATCATCACTAACAAATAATATCAAATGCAAATAATAAAGCAATACATAATAATAATAATAATAATAATAATTGCATTTGTACAGTAGTCAAATAAAAAATTTCTTTCAATAGGAAATTATTTATGAATATTTCGATGTCTAGATTATATAAAGCAGTATATATGAATTTTTCAATGGAAGAATGATCACCTACCTGATATGGAAAAATAGTGTGATGGGAGGAAATAATCTGAAGAGATGTTGATTTCGACGTGCACGAACTTGGATTAATCCACTTTGAACTCGATGTTGAACCCTTACGTACTCCCTTTTCCTGATCTCTCTTTTCTTCTCAAAATCTTTCTTTTGTGATTATTTTTTTTCTGATTTTCTATATGTAGCGTGAGAAATGGGGTATAAAATAATGGTAGGTGATTGGATGGGTTCTGAGTCTAATGGACGGTTTAGATTGAGGAATCGGTCCTACCATGATGATGGAAATCATGGTGAATGGGTTCCCATCCGCAACAGTTGTGGAGAAGTGGGAGAGAGAGAGAGAGAGAATCGTGGAGAGAGAGTTTCATGGGTGCACGTCACTTTGTGATTTGAATTTTTTTTTATTTTTTTTATTTTTTGAGAATGGGCCCCACAGGCATCATGTGATAGATCCACACCGCTCATTCATTTTGCCCATCAGAGTTAGGGCCTAAGCCCAAAAATGAGGGCCATCCAAAACTCATGTGGGCCACATCATATGTAACGGTGGGTTAACGGTTAACCCACCATTTTAAAAGAACCGGGTATTACATTCTACCCACCTTAACAAAATTTCGTCCTCGAAATTTACATACCTAAAAGAGGTTAGGATACTTTTCTCAATTTTCTTGCTTCTCGCTCACACGATGCTTCTTCCTCCTCGCTGTGATGACTCCACTGTACCTTCACAAGTGGTATAACCTTCGTCCGAAGTACTTGCTCCTTAGATCGAGAATGCGCACAGGTTGCTCTTCATATGTGACATTTTCTTGAATCTATAGCGGCTCCCATTCGATGACATGAGAATCGTCCGGCTTGTACTTTCGAAGCATGGAAACGTGAAATACATTGTGGATATTGGATAACTGAGGTGGTAGAGACAGCTTGTATGCTACAACTCCTACTCTTTGTAGGATCTCGAATGGTCCGATAAAACGTGGCGCGAGCTTCCCTTTCTTTCCAAAACGCATAACTCCTTTCATTGGGGAAACTTTTATGAATACATGATCTTCCACACAAAACTCTAAGTCTCTGCGTCGATTATCTGCATAGCTCTTTTGACGACTCTGAGCGGCGCGCATACGTTCCCGAATGATGTCAATCTTCTTGGAGGTCTCTTGAATAAGTTCTGGTCCCAACAATGTCCTTTCTCCTACTTCGGTCCAACAACTTGGTGATCTGCAGGGTCTTCCGTATAAAGCTTCAAATGGTGCCATACCAATGCTGGCTTGGTAGCTATTATTATATGCAAATTCCACCAGCGGCAGATGATCGTCCCAATTGCCATTGAAGTCGAGAATGCAGCTACGTAACATATCTTCTAAAATCTGGTTCGTCCTTTCTGTTTGTCCATCAGTCTGCAGGTGAAATGCTGTGCTGCAATCGAGAGTAGTTCCCAAAGCTTCTTGTAGACTTGCCCAAAACCGCGATTTAAACCTGGGATCTCGGTCGGAGACGATGGATACTGGAGTACCATGAAGTCGGACGATTTCTTAATATAATTTTTACTCAACTCCACTGCAGATGTAGAAATCTTTATCGGGATGAAGTGTGCGGATTTAGTTAATCTATCCACGATCACCCATACAGTGTCATGGTGTCGACCTTCTGTCTTCGGAAATCCAACTACGAAATCCATGGATATATGCTCCCATTTCCACTTGGGGACCGGTAACGCTGCTGTAGAGTCCTGGTGGTCTTTGATGGTCTGCCTTCACTTGTTGACATGTCGCACATTTAGATACGTACTCGGCGATTTCCCGCTTCATGTTGTTCCACCAGTATTGGCGCTTAACATCGTGATACATTTTAGTCTCCCCTGGATGGATAGTGAATCTTGATCTATGAGCCTCGTCCAAAATCTCTTGCTTCAAATCAGGTTCATTTGGAACACATAGCCTTCCACGGAACCTAATCCCTTCATCAGTGCCAATTCGCCATTCTGCATTCTCCTTACCCATTCCTTCCGCTCCTTTTTCTTGTAGCCAAACGTCTTTCTTCTGAGCTTCTAGAATACGCCGAATCTAAGAGAAAAGCTTATCATGATCTAATCTCAATTCTAAAGGTTAATAAGTTAAACTTAGCTATTAAACATTAAGAAAATAATCAAATAAATAAATAAATAAATAAATAAAATTACACACCAGGGCAGGCTGTGCTACTAGGTTACTTAGATGCGCCTGAGGTTCTTCAAGCTGAGTTGCAGATCGAAATCCTTGATAACATTTAGCATCTCCCACTCTTTGATCATTAGGCTGGCCACAAGTCTTCGTGTCTTTCTGCTTAGGGCATCGGCCACAACATTTGCTTTTCCTGGGTGATATGAAATATCGAAATGGTAGTCCTTCAAAAATTTCATCCATCTTCTCTGACGCATATTCAATTCATTCTGATTAAAGAGATACTTTAAACTCTTATGATCTGAATATAAGTCGAATTGTTCCCCATATAGGTAGTGCCTCCAAATTTTTAAAGCAAAAACCACTGCTGCTAACTCCAGATCATGCGTTGGGTAATTTCTCTCGTGAGTCTTTAATTGTCGTGATGCGAATGCGATAGCTTTGCCTCCTTGCATAAGAACACATCCTAATCCCTGATATGACGCATCAGTATAAACGACGAATCTTTCTCCTTCGGTCGGTAATGCCAGAACTGGGGCTGATGTCAACCGCTTCTTCAGTTCGGTAAATGCCTGCTCACAATCTTGATCCCACTTAAAGTTCGTATTCTTCTTAGTTAGATTAGTTAGGGGTCTTGATATATTAGAGAATCCTTCTATAAATTTTCGATAGTAACCAGCAAGGCCGAGAAAACTTCGCACTTCAGACACATTCGAGGCTGCTCCCATTCTAATATTGCTTCAATTTTAGCTGGGTCCACAGATATCCCTTTCTCTGACACCACATGCCCCAAAAATTTTACTTTATGCTTCCAGAAGTCACATTTTGATAACTTGACATATAATTGATTATCTTTTAACGTCTGCAGAGCGGTCCTGAGATGTTCCTCATGCTCCTCATGAGTCTTGGAGTATATAAGAATATCATCGATGAATACAATAACGAATCGATCTAAATAAGGTTTGAATACCCGATTCATAAGATCCATAAATACCGCTGGAGCATTTGTCAATCCAAATGGCATTACCAAGAACTCGTAGTGCCCGTAACGAGTCCTAAAAGCCGTCTTGTGCACATCTTCATCCTTTATTCTCAACTGATGGTAACCTGACCTCAAATCTATTTTAGAAAAGAACCTCGCTCCCTTAAGCTGATCAAATAAATCCTCAATCCTAGGAAGAGGATATTTGTTCTTGATTGTTACTTTATTCAACTGACGATAATCGATACATAATCTCATAGTTCCATCCTTCTTCCTTACAAATAAGACCGGTGCTCCCCATGGCGACGTGCTGGGTCTAATGAAACCCTGATCTAGCAACTGTTGGATTTGATCCTTTAATTCTTTTAATTCTACCGGAGCCATGCGATAAGGTGCTCTAGAGATAGGTGCAGTTCCGGGCATTAGATCGATACCGAAGTCCACATCTCTCTTTGGAGGTAACCTTGGAATATCCTGAAAACTTCTGGAAACTCCCTTACCACAGGTATTTGTTCAATCCCTTCTTCTGATTGCTCGATTCCCACAATAGCCGACAAACCAATCGGCGCTTTCCTTCTTCGTGTCCCATAAAATTTCAGTGGAGATCGTCCTTCTATGTTCAACGTAATCGTCTTCCTGAAACAATCTATCTTGGCACGATACTGGGACAACCAATCCATTCCTAAGATGACATCGTATTCCTTCATAGGCATAATAATGAGATTTGCTGGCAGTATTTCATTTTCAATTACGATGGGGCATTCTTCACATATTTGCTCTAAATTCATGGACTTACCGAGAGGAGTTGTTACGATAATTTTCTTATCTAATCGTACGGGTGATATACCAAGTGAGCATACGAAGAAATAAGATATAAATGAATGTGTAGCTCCTGAATCGAATAATGCTCTGGCAAGAGAGGTGTAAGCCAAGATAGTACCTTCCACCACATCATTAGTAGCTTCAACACCATGTTGAGGAGTGATATCTGTAGGTTGTGCTGGGTCCCCATAAGCAGAAGCAGTAGTCTCATACATTTGTGCAGCATCATCTTGAGGTGACGTTGGATCTTCATAGCTTCGATTTGGATCCTCATACTCTTGAAGTTGGGTTGGATCATTTGTGAATGAAGATAGAGCGTAAACACGTCCTTGAGCTTGAGGTCGGGGCGCCTGACTTTCTGGCCTCAGTTGCTGATATTAAGGAGGCTTGACCTGTTGTTGCAATTGTTGAGGTGGTCTCGGATAAGCTTGAGGGGGTCCAGGTGGCTGGAATCGTGGATGTAGCTGTGCAGGCCTCTGAGGATAAGGTTGTGCTGGTCTCGCAGCTGGATGCATTATCTGAGGAGGCGGCGACGGAGGTCGTTGATATGATGTAGACGGTGCATAATGAAGAGGCGGCCTGTAAAACGATCGTGGCGGTCCTTGATTCTTGGATATTGGTGACGAGGTGGTAGAAGACAATGGCGGGCAGGATGGCCCACCCACCTTTCCGCAGTTATGGCAAGTCCCAGTGAATTGCGTTGAAATTGCATAGTGGCATGACTGGGTATTAATGTTGGCATCATCTTCTGACGCTTAGTCGCTTCATGTTGTGTGAGAGATGAATGGGGCGTGGTCCTGGCTCCACTCCTCATGTCCTTCCTCGGCTCGCGATTCTTCCAATGCTCATCAAAGTCCTTTTCTATTGCGCTGGCGCGTTCCACTGCTTCTGCATACGTTTTAATAAGAAATGGCGCCAGTCGAGTACGGATAGAAGGTTTCAGTCCTTCAACAAACTTCTGCCCTTTACGAAGTTCTCATCCGGTATGAGAAATGTCGCAAATCGTGCCAACTCTGTAAACTTTGCATCATATTGACCCACCGTCATATCTCCTTGTTCTAATTTCATGAATTCTGTAACCTTTTGAGCACGCACATAAGCTGGAAAGTATTTTTTTCAAATTTTGTGCAGAATTGGTCCCATGTCCACCTTTCTATGCTCGGGTTCTCCTTAGTCGTAGATTCCCACCAATGATCGGCTTCTCCTTCCAACATATATATTGCTAATTCAGCCTTTTGTTGCTCATTACATCTCATAGCTGTGAAAATTTTCTCCATCTGCCTTTTCCAACCCTCAGCTTCACTTGGGTTAGGCCCACCTTTAAACGTAGGCGGTCTCTGCCTCTTAAACTTTTCCAATAAGGACCCCGTCCCTTCAGCGGCTACATGCGTCGCTTGAGTCTGCTCCTGAGATTGACTTATAAGCACTTGTGTTCCCATAAATGAGGCAAATCCTTCCATCGCCTGGAGGATCTTGTCAATAATTGTTCCTTGCCTAGCTGCATCGGGTACTTGAGTCTCTGATGCGGCCCCGAGGTTCATACTTTCATCCGTCATAGCCTAGGATAAATAAAGGGGATTATGAATTTTACTGAATAATTTTAAGATTATAAGAAATTAGACGGTTCAATGTAGGCATACATGAAGATCTAAGAGAAGTTGAACTAAAATGTAGTTTAGAACTATGTGCGGAAATTTCTGGTCATAAGGGTGCTATTCTATTTGATATTTTTGATATTTTTAGACATTATTTTAATTTACAAATTTTTATATAGATACATCTATAAGTCTACTATATCCCTGTAAAGTTTCATAATATTTCGACGCTTGAAAAATTTTTAAGAATTCAGAGAGTACATGCTGTCCAGATTTGGACGATTTCTGGACATATTTTTTTAACATCAAATACACACCTAAAATATCAGTATATTTTAATTTTTACATATTTTTTTATAAAATTATACTTATCAATCTTCAATTGAGTTTTTGAATCAACTCAATCGGAGTTTTACTTAAATAGTTATGATTTTTCAAAGTCAGACATTTTATATGGATTATTGCTGTCCAACTCAATAAATAGTTAGAAAAATTCTCAGAAATTTCTTAACGTCCAAATTTGATTTTGTATGTTAATATACATCCTAAATAGGATCTAAGTATTATATTACAATAAATTAAAATGTCCTACATATGTATTCTAAATTTCTCATCTCCTAGTTAAGGCTATTTATGAAGACTTAGAGCTAAATTTCTATTTTAGGTCCAATGTTTAAGATCAAACCTGGCTTTGATACCAACTTTGTCACGCCCCAAAATTCGGGTACCCGAATAGGGTGTCCAGGACCCGAATTCAGACCCGTGACCTATATAATAAAAATAAAAATAAAAGATAAAGAATGACAATTTCATATGCATTTCATTTTCTTCCACCATAACCCAATATTTAAAATCCAAACACATGCTAAGATCATTAATTACAAAATCTGTTATTACACAATGCATAATTATTTAATTTAACTTGAAGTAAGAAAATCAAGTCCAACATTACTACATTCATAGTTCTAAACTAACATAAAATTTATTCAATGTAGAATAACATGCCACGTGCATCCAACCACATTCCATGCTCCACTACTAATAGTAATATCCTGCATCTTCAAAATATTCGTAACCTGAAACGGTTAAAACATAATGAGTTGACAACTCAATAGGATCACATCAATCCCGAGTTAAAAAACTCACAAATATTACCAAATTTAATCTCGACATTTTAATCAAATAAAGCGAACATTGGATGTAAAATCATAGTTAATAATTTGACATTCATGAACATGAAATAAATGAATTATTTAACATAGCTTTTCAAAAATAAAAAATACTAAGATTTGGAGTGGACAAAACACTCATGTGTGCTGATCCTTTTAGGGGATGACTCATGGCAGAGCACCGGCGTTGATCCTTTCAGGGTATGACCCTCGGCAGAGCACCGGTATAACCTTTTAGGAAGAAAAGCCCAGGGCAGTGCACCCGTGTGTACCGATCCTTTTAGGGAATCACCCAGGGCAGAGCACCCGTGCTGATCCTTTTGGGAATGACCCTGGGCAGAGCACCCGTGTCGTGCTGATCATTTCGGGAATGACCCTGGGCAGAGCACCCGTAAAAATTAAAAATAATAGTTCACATAATAAATATTCATCATCATGGTGGGACCCATCCTCAATAGTTGTGGAGAAGTGGGGAGAGAAGAGAGAGAGAATCGTGGAAGAGAGTTTTTCATGGGGTGACGTGCGTCAGCACGTCACTTTGTGATTTGAATTTTTTTTTATTTTTTTTATTTTTTGAGAATGGGCCCCACAGGCATCATGTGATAAATCCACACCGCTCATTCATTTTGCCCATCAGAGTTAGGGCCTAAGCCCAAAAATGAGGGCCATCCAAAACTCATGTGGGCCACATCATATGTAACGGTGGGTTAACGGTTAACCCACCGTTTTAAAAGAACCGGGTATTACAAATCCGATCTAAAACTCGACTCGGACCGAAATCAAGTACTATGGAAACAAATTTTTAATTTTTAACTTTCCCTTTCACCGCTATATCCTAACCTTGAACCCGATCGGAATCCTTAATCCAGGCTAGCCAGCAACCCAACACTCGATCAGACCACTTCTCGTCCTCCACTTCCCTTCATTAGGTAATTTAAAATTTTAAGTTTATTTTTATTTTTTTCTGTGGTCCACCGGGCTTGGGACCTCGGGTGCAACGTCTTGCCAAGCCACTGGTGGTCCGATTGAGCTCGGGACCTTGCTGGTGGCCCACCATAGCTCAAAACCTAGGGTGCTGCATCCCGCCAGGCCACTGGTGGCCCACCCTCATCACATTTGCACACATGAGATAGACCTAAGCCTCCCAACCCGTCCATTAGATGGGCCCCGCCATGCAAATGCCCTTACTATAACTGGTCTAATCATTAATGTTTCCATCTGAGTCACCAGAGATGGGTTGTGGCCTATGGGCATCAAGTCGAGTCAGACTAGACCGTGTGGCCCAGAAAAATTTCAACGGTTTTTTACTCGATCCGAACAAAGGCCACCTCGATCTGACTCGGTATCTCTGACCGAGTTGGACTCGGTTCGGGTCAGTCTAGCCAAGATCCGGTTTGGATCTAGTCAAGCCCGCTGGACTCGGTTCCGAGTCGGATCAAGTTCAAGTAAGGGTTTTGACAATACCGGATCGAGTCGAGTTGGACCTAACTCGGTCCGATTCGACTCAATGCCCACCTCTAATAAAAAATAATGAATGAGATTTATCTCATTAGTTTTATTCCTCAACCTTGTGGCCCCAAGAACGGATGAGTTTGAGGTGAGCCCTGTGTGATAAAATAGCGGGTGAGTCCGTGGCCGTAGGGCCCACCTCGATGTATGTGTTCGTCCATCCATTTTCTGCAGTCTCATTTTAAAGCATAATCCAAACAATGTATTAAAAAATATCTTAGGTGGACCATACCTCAGGAAAGAAGAGTAATTAAATGCCCATATTAAAAACTTGCTAATGCTTATTTGTCATCTAACTTATTTGATAAACAATACAAACCTGGATAAGGAGAAAACACTAATATCAGCTTGATTCAAAACTTTTGTGACTTACAAGAAGTCTATAACAGTTAATCATTACTGTTTACTGTGGTGTGATCCGCTTGAGATTTGGATATATGCATTATTTTTTAGCTTGTGTCCAAAATTAAATTTTGATAAAACAGATAAATAGCACAGATATATAACAAATATACTAAGGTGTGACCAGCACTCAGCTTCTCACCTTTTAAGCAGTTATCCTGCACTCACCTAACCTTCACAGGTAGGTCCCACAACAAGGTAGATGGATAAATATACCAACCACATTGGGTGAGGTAAGGAAACACGAGTTTGGTGGGGACTAATTAGGTCTCATGTCATTGTCAAGGATAGTCTTGCAAGTAAGCGGCTTGTCTGCCACCTTGGCACAAAGGTCACAAAGACATACTTGTGTCCGGTGATGTGTGGGGTTCACAAAAATGCACATGATGAATCCACTCCATCCATCTATTTTTAAAGACCACGATAGGACATGATTGTAAAAATCAGGTAAATCCAAAACTCAAGTGGGCCACACCAACAAAACAGTGGGAACGAATACATCTATTGTTGAAGCCTTCCTGAAGCTGACCACAACGTTTACATGCCATCCAAACCATTCGTATGGTTATTACCACTCAGATAAACTGTAGGCACAAATATCAGCTGTTAAGGTGATATGGCCCATATAAGTTTTGGATCTGACTGACTTTTAGAATCCTATCTTACTGTGGCCTTGCAAAACCGATGGACAGAGTGAATTTATCATAGACATCTGTGGCCCCACACAGCAACAGGCACTGGAATATCTTGACCGACCACACATGAATATCTCCAGTGCCTGGAGTCTCGGGCAATCCTTCCGCCACGCAAAACATATTTGAAGATTTTCCTTCAAGTATTTACTCAAGTGACATAACATGTGTAGCAATGAGACCCCTTCACATCAGGGCCCCACGGAATTCGACTTTGCAGTAAAAGAGTAAAAATATTATTTCACAATGAGTAATCTTTGCTTTTCACCAGGGCCTTTTGCGGGGCGCACATGACAATTCTTAGAACTTGGGTTGCATAGGGATTACCATGTTAACATGTAAAGGTTCTTTGGCCCACCATGATGTATGTGTTTTATCCTTGCTCTCTATCTATTATGCCAAATAATTTTAAGTCAAATAGTTTAAAAATGAGGCTTATCCAAAGTTCAAGTTGACCACACTATAACAAGTTATTAAAAACTTTTTTGTGGCTACATAAGTTTTAGATCAAGCTATTACTTGTGCTTTCCCTTCACTCAGGTTTGAGTGACGTTATTAACGGATTGGATGGCAAATAAACATCATGGTGGGCCTTAAGAAGATTTCAATAGTGTGCCTCATTATCGCATTGATTTCAGTAGTTCTGATTCATGCCCTGATTCATGCCCAATAATAACATGGAAAAATGAATAGATGGCCTATATAAAACAGATACGTCCCACATAGCTTTTTCATATTAAAAAAATATACTTGCATCTCACCACAATGAGATGCTGAAACTTCTGACCTCATGTTGAAACTCCGTAGAGTCTATCACAGGTGGTCAATTTTATAATGGACTGCCTAATGCTCACAGTGCATACAAACACCCAAGTTCTGTGAGCCCATCACGTCATGCATGTGACATCCAGTCCGTTCATCAGGCTGCCCCTTTTTAGTTATACCTGGTAATGCAGGGATGAATGTGATGAGGTCGAGCACCATCTTCCTCGATAACTGTTCTAAAATCAGGTAACTTTTTTGGACACCTCACAGAGGCTTCTTGAATCCACGAGAAAAAATAAATAAAATAGAAAATAAATTCTATAAAATTCAAAATTGATTAATAAATCAAATAAACGAGTTCACAACCATATACCAAACAATGAGAGAGAAATCAGAAGCAAATTATAACTAAAACTCCTAAAATTGACAACTTATAAACTTATTATTTATAGACGTTCATAACGTCAAGTTTTTGGCCAAAAATAGTAAGTGTCCTAATTATTCTAAGCTCAGATGAAGAGTCATAACCAAACCAAAACTTACTATTTATAGTAAAAATGGAATTAAAATAGGAAAACAACCGTCGATCCAAGGGTACTTCACAAATCCGGCTTGCGCAACCCGGTGTAGCGGATTGGGTGGCTAAAGTAGCTCGTTCTACCCAAAATCATATATTTTACGCCCGATAACTCATTTTGGATTGTGAGATACGCTTGATCTAAGGTCCGACAGTGTAGATCACTTCTGTCATCGACCGGGCCTTTTCTAATCCATCTTGGCCATGAAACTGTCCGCGACCCGCTCTACATCACCTGGGGTCAAAAATCAGCTCAATCCACAACTAATGTCGACCCAACCACAAGGAGAATGTTCAAGTGACACCAGTCATATTTTGTCTGCGTCTCATCAGGCGCGACTCCTCAAGTAGAAAATAAAAGATTCAGCCCTATACAAAACTCAGGAAAGGCCCACTTGAGTTTTGTATTAGGTAAATTTTGATTGCAGGATGGACAAAAAAAGGCTCACATCACGGATGGCATGGATGTCATGTGCACAACACGATGGCGTTGCATAGCTCTGATGTTTTAACTATGGCTGTCAACGGGCTGGGATTGGGTTTGGCCTTGGCACAGATTTTGAACTGTATTGGGCTGGGCCATCGGGCTGGCTCTATTCAAATTTCAGATTATGTAGACCCAAGCGTGGCCCATTGACACCCCTAATTCTAACGCTTGCGTACAACTGGTGGTACTGCAGATGATTTTGCAGACCCCGGGTTCAAAACTCAAATGGTCTACAAGGTAGAAAATAGTGGGGATTGATTGCCCACCATTGAAACATTTGTGGGCCACAAACATTTTGTATTATGCTCATATTTTTGTGTTTTCATTTCATCCTAGTTTCGGATCCATCTCATTTTTGGGCCTATATCCTTAAATGAGCTGGAAAAATTAGCACTGAAAGTCAGGTGGGTTGGCGCTCAACCCTAGCCCAACCCAAGGTTCCTATCCCTCAACCCTAACCAAATCCAACCCAACCTCAGGTTAGGAATTCTCAACTCAAGCCCAACCCAAGCGGGCTGGGTCGGGTGGATACATGCTAATATTTTCGTTATTACATTAATTCATTATAATTAAATACACATCTTAATTTTTGTACCTATGATTTTATTAATTATATATGTAGTTATTAATTGTAAAAAACTTCATTTTTTCTAAATAAACAAATATAGGACGACTCCTTTAAAAGCCATGTTGTGTAACACAATCTATTTGAGAGAGAGAAATCCAACGTATCTTGTTCACTTAAGTCATCGGAAATGACATGGACCAATGAGACTTGAAGGCACAAGAATTTCATGTGCCTTCAACAAAGACAATCTGCACTCAATTATAATTTATAAGTAACTTGTATATTGATTGGGTTCGGGTTGGGTCAGGCAACCCGAGACCTCGACTTGATCATGACCCAAGTGTTCTCAGATTGGTGTTTGTATAGCCCAAGCCTGAGACCAAGCCCGATACATTCTGTCCGAGCCCAACCCAATGTGGGTCGGTCATAGGTGGGTCGGGTTCAACCCGCCTGACTTTCAGCCCTAGGAAAAAAAAGATGATCAGGTAGATTTCTTACAAATATCTCAGTGGACCCATGTAGCTTCCGACCCAAGGAACTTCCCAGTCAGGGGACGTAGGGAATCTGCGGCCGACGAAAAGCCAAGACACAAGGGGCGCGGATCGTGTGTTGCCTGGGTAACAGCTCGGTGGGTGTTATCCTTGCTGTGGGGCCTACCTTAATCATATGTTATATATCCACTCCGTCCATCCTTTTTTACAGTACGTTTTAAGACACTGTATCAAATATTGAGAATATCCAAGTCTCATGTGGATCACACCATAAGAAACAGTGGTGATTGGACGCTCACCATTAAAACCTTTTCAAGGCCCACCGTAGGTAAATCCATAATATTTGTTTTCCATCCAACCCGTTAATAAGGTCAAATAGAACTGTAAGAAGGGAAAAAAATACAAAGATTAGCTTGATCCAAAACTTTTATGGCCTACGAAAAGCTTTTGATGGTCATTCATCACTTTTCTAGTGGTGTGGTCCACCAGAGATTTGGATCTGCTTAATTTTTTGGATAACGTCCTTAAATGAGCTAAAAAAAAAAAAAAAATAGATGGGACACGTGGATATGAAACACAATCATCAAGGTGGGTCCCACAGAGAAGGGACGAATGCATTCTCTGTGGAAAGAGATGGAGAAGGGAGACATATTCAGGCGTGGCACTCGCCGTGAAAGATCAGAACCATTGGCACTCGTGCGAAGGTGGTCCTGCACTTACCCAAACACAAGGCCAGTGCACGGATCAGGTGAGCAACAACGGTACGCTAATCAGACCGTTGGGCGTTGTTTTGTTTATTCGTTTGCTTGTAAAAGCGTGGCCCACTTGATAAATGAACCAGCTTTAGTTATCAGCAACGATACACTTGTCTGCCGTCTAATAGCCAGGGGTGGAAATGTGCTGATGCTGGGCCTAGCCCGGCCCTGGTCCAGCGTTGTCCTTGAAGGCCTGGGCTGGCTCTAAGATCATTAGCTCTACTTAGCTATTATTTTTTTATATATCGATTTTACAATACAAAAACTACCTACTTAATCTAAGTGAATATCAATAGCCTTCCCCTAGATTTATTAATACTCCATGTTAGGTCTAGGATTCAAAAAATGAGCTCCATCCATAATTCAGGTGGACCAAACTATTAGAAAAAGTAGATGGGCAACGCTCACCTTCCAAATTATTTTGCTTGGTGCAAGTGGGCTTGATTTGTTGCGCCAAGCTTAAATTTTAGTGTGGTATTTAATTGTTGGAGTGAATTCCATGCCAGCTTAAGTTTTGGGCCATAAGACTCACGTAGAGTTGCACATCAAATGGTTTGAGTGGATCTCACGTATACATCATGGAGCCTAAAAAATAAGAGTCCCACAAATGCTTTTAAAAATATACATAATGAAAATCTATGTAGGTTTTTGAATAGTTGAGAGGGACGTCTCATGAGCTTTCACAGGGCTGCTCACTCTAATGTAAATGTGTGGAGTAGCTCAACTGGCAGACTGAGTACACCCAGGTCCATAGCTCAATTGGCAGACGGAGTGGAGATACCTCGTTTCAACACTTGAGGTCTTGGTATCGATCCCTAGTGGGGGTGGCTAACATGGAGTGTTGTGTATTGACATGGGTGTATACTAACAAGCTAACCTAACCCATAAAAAAAAAAAAAAACCTGCGAACTGAGTGGAGATACCTCGTTTCAACACTTGAGGTCTTGGTATCGATCCCAGTGGGGGTGGCTAACATGGAGTGCCCCCCCCCCCCCCCCCCCCCCCCCCCCCCCTCAAAAAAAAAAAAAAAAAAAGAAGCTAACCCTCCAAAAAAATAAAAGATGTGAAATCAACTCTAAAGATAGATGTATAATCCACGTTAAGTCCAGGGCCAAAAATTCAAGTTGACATATGATTTGGGTAAGCTATATCAAAGGAAATAGTTGGGAGAGATACATTCACTCTTGACTTTCCCAGAGTACCTACTATGATGATTATATGAAATCCACTTAATTTAAAAATAAAGCCCAAAAATCATAACTATATTTTATTCAATTGGACTATTATATCAAGAGAATTGTTTAGAGGGTGAGCATTGCCCTTATACAATTTAAATCATGTGATCCCATTTTTGGGCCCATGCTTAAGTGACTTACCTGATTGTGGATCTACATAAAGATCTCAGTGGAGCCCACCAAAGCGACCAATCCCAAACCCTATTTAAAAAATCTAAGATAAGATACTCTAATGGTAATTAATTCAAACTAATGAGGTGGTTCATGGAAAACCTCTCTTTTCAAGAAGCACACGAATATGAATATAATTTATAAAGTAAGTACCGTTGTTTACTTTTATTTATTTATTATTATTATTTTTTTGTGTGTGTAAAATTTCCCTTTCTTACACAAAATTCCTAGTGTCAACTGACCAGGCTGGGTTGTTCTCCATTGGCTCGAGCCCAACATGACTTGAGCACCGGACCTACATTTTAAGCTCAGATCACTCGGCTCTCAGTCAAAGTTAGGGGCCTAACGCTGGCCAGCCCCTATGAGGTTGGGCCACCGGGCCATTGCAACCTCTACTAATATGGACTAAAATTTCATGGTTACGCGAGTATCTTGCAACCCTTGTTGTAGCCCAGTGATAACGGGCCCGTGCACGTCCCATGCAGAGTTGTGGTGAATAGCAAATGTTGGGGAAAACATAGTACAAGTCAAGAGAGTCGGCTATGGAATGGACCAACTCTACTGACACTGCCCGGGATTCCGAGGTAATAAGCCTGACCGAGGCACACATACTCAAAGCCTAAAGGAGAGGCTTAGCTCGGATCACAAGGAACCAATCCAGACCGAGGCTTACAAAGTCCGAGACATAAGGCAAAGAATCTATGAGATGCATGAAGTTAGCTCGACAAACAAGGCAACAACATCCAAACAGGCTGACTAAGGCTCGATGCTCAGAAGCCACACGACCGGCCATAAAACCAACCCACCCTAAGGTCGGTTACAGAGTCGGCTATCGGATTAAAAAGATGCACTGATTATGGATCAGTCTCGTCTCATCCAACAGAGGGCAAGTAGCTCAATCTTCTATAAGCTAGTCAAGACTCGCTTATCGATAGAGTCGGCCAGGCCCGGTCCGATCGGTAAAATCTGCCGAGAATGGAAGAAACGGTGTAAGATGAAACACCTTCCCAAAAATCCAGTAAAAAGATTCCCAATCCCGAGGATCTCGGGATCGGTAGGAGTCCAAAATTGGATTGACTCCGAATCTCCAAGATATCAGGAAAAGAATCCTGACATGATGGGATCCTCCCCTGCTTATAAATATGAAAGTCTCTAAGGGTGAAAGGTACGCAAAAACTCTCTCTCTAGAACCCTTCAACACGATCCTAGTCCTAACTTTGGATCGAAGGGTCCCTGGCTCTAGCCAGGGTCTCCATTGTCTTCTTCCTTAGCAGGTGAAGGATTTAAGGAGGGCGCACCAGTTTTTTGCATCAACAGCATGACTCATATGTCTTAAATCTAAACGTGCACGACCGGTCGTGGGTTAGGTTTGACTGATTGTGGGAGCGGCTCGACTAGTCATAGCTCGCTCGACTCAAAGTCCAGCAAGCATAAATTTTTGGGTCTGAGGTGCTTGACCGGTCGTGGGCCATGCTCGACCGGTCGTGGGTGGCGCTCGACCGATCGTGGTTACGCAGATTCGTTCTGCGATTTTGTGCAGATTGCGGATTTTGAGTCCTTTCGCAACAAGGGTACGAAAGAGGAAATTGCCTAAACTATAAATAGGTCGTCCCTGGGACTTTTCTATAAGGGAAAATAGTTCTAAGGCTTTCTAAGGGCGTGTTTGATTTTACGGTGAAATGGTAAATGCCGTGTAGAAAAGTAATAATTACTTCTCATGCATTAACAACTTACCTGATTTGACCACTTACTTTTAGACACGAAAATCAAGAATATTACAAAATATCTGTGGGTCCCACTGTGATGCATTTCGATTATCCACACCGTTCATCCATTATTCCAGTTGAATTCATAGAATGAGTAAAAAATTGAGGCATATCCAATACTCAATTGGACCACGTCATACAAAAAAGGGGATCGAATACTTACCGTTAAAAACTTTGTAGGGCCACTGTTTCTTTTGGCGTGGGCCACTTGAGTGTTGGATCCGCTTCATTTTTTATCTCATGCTCCAAAATATTGTAATAAAACAGATGGACGGAATGGATATATCATAAGCATTACCTTGCAGTTCAAAAATTAAAATTACATCTTTTGAACCAATTTCACAGGCATAAAGTCCTATGAATTTTCAAACACAGTGAAAGCGTAATAATTACCATTTCCCTTATATTTCCCATTTCTTTGAAAAACAAACAGGCCCTAAAAGTATTCTAAAAGGGGTTCTAGAGAAATCAAAGGGTGTAGCAAGGGTGAGATTCGAGGTTGTTCGAATCGGCCGGGTAAGTCCTCTCTCTTTGTAATTTTTATTTTCATAGTGAAAATCTGTCGCTTTGTGCCGTGGTTTTTCCCCGAAAGGGTTTTCCACGTTAAATCTGTGTGTTCTCTTGTGTGTGCTTGGTGCCATTGGATTGCTATCCTAGATCTAGATCTGTGTGTTTCCACAGGACAAATCTCAACAAGTGGTATCAAAGCAATCATTGGGGCACAGATCTGAATCTGAGGGATTAGTAATAATGACGAGCGCTAGGTATGAGATTGAGAAGTACTCAGGGAAAAATAATTTTGAGTTATGGAAAATCAAGATGATGAGTTCCTTAATCGAGCAAGGCGAAGATGGTGCTCTTGAGGAGCGGAAGTCTACTATGACTGATGACGAGTGGAATGCTCTTGATAAAAAGGCTTTATCATCGATCCGTTTATGTCTCACGGATGAGGTTCTCTACAACGTCATAAGGGAGAAAATTGCGGCTAAATTATGGATGAAGTTAGAGGATGTCTATGCGAAAAAATCCTCTGAAAATCGCCTGCACTTGAAGCGGCAGTGATATAACTTCAAGATGACAGAGGGTGGAGATCTGGAGGCTCATATCAGCAACTTTAATAAATTAGTTTGCAAATTGCTGGATATGGAGGAAGTAATGAAATATGAAGAACAAGTATGTATGTTGCTGAATTCTCTTCCGGCGTCATATGAGTCATTCAAGGACACTATGTGCAGCATGAATAAAATCCTGAGTGTCGACACCGTTATCTCAGCCCTTCAAGGGAAGGCTATGAGACAACTAAACAACGACATGGGGACATCTTCTAATGCACTGTTTACAGTGGGTAGGAATTCTGAACAAGGTACAGGTTTTTCAGGTTATAGATCCAAATCCAAGGGCAAGGGCAAAGGAAAGGTAAAGTGCTGGAATCGTGGGAAGGAAGGACATGTGAAGAAGGATTGTGAAAATCATAAATCGAAGAGGGAAGATTCTGAGGCTTCATGTAGGGAGGCTAACGCTGCCACGTCAGATGGATGTGATGGTGATGTTTTATCTGTGTCTTCGTTTAGACGGTCATACGATGATCGTAAGGATGAGTAGAGGCTAGACATAGAGGCATCCTTTCACATGACTCATCATCAGAATTGGTTCACCAGCTACAGGGAGTGCTATTTTGACAGGTATTTATGGGTAATGATGTTGCCTGTAATGTTGTGGTTGTTGGTACGAGACGCATCAGGATCTTTAATGGGGTGGAGCTTACCTTGACTGATGTCAGGTACGTTCCTAATCTGAAGCAGAATCTGATTTCTCTTGGTGTGTTTGAGGTAAAAGGATGCAAGTACACAGGTATTGATGGTGCCCTTAAGGTATCTACGGGGGCACGGGTAATCATGAAAGCGCAACGACTCGGTAACTTGTACAGGTTGATCGGGAGTACTTCAAAAGGTGGAGCTGCTGTGGATGTAGCGAATTCCACCTCTGCATATGTGTGGCATGTTAGGCATGACCACATGATCGGGCAGGGCAGGAAGGCTGAGACGTGCAGACAGGGATACAGAGTAGGTGGAGCAGTCACTTGTGAGAAGAATCACACGACATGATTGCAGGATATCGGCGAGGTACTTGGACGACTCCAATATCGTATGGGATTTATCTTCTATTCAGATGGCTTTAGGTGAGCCTGGTGCTGAGAAGTGAAAGGTGACTATGGGCGACGTGATGGATTCGTTGTACCAGACTGACATATGGGAGCTGGTGGAGCTTCCAGTGGGCCGAAAATCGGTTAGATGCAGGTGGATCTTCAGGAGGATACAATATAGATACAGGGCGAGGTTGGTAGCGAAGGGTTACGCTCAGAGAGAAGGGATCGACTTCTCAAAGACAGTCGCGCCGACGGTATAACAGGTGTCTATTAGATCTGTGATTGGCGCTGGTTGGCCAATGTAATCTTGAACTGGAAAGATGGATGTGGAGTCTGCACTTCTGCAAGGGAAAGTGAAGAGCAGATCTACATGAAGCAACCAGAGCCGTTCGAAGTTAAAGGGGTTGAGAAAAGGCTTTGCAAGAGGTCGTGGTTCGACCTGTCACCTAGGCAGTGGTTTGATTCCTTCATGGATGAAGGATCGGGGGGCTGCAAAGATGGTTATTGGCATTGAGACTGAAGGAGGAGTAGGCTGTGGTAATCATAGGAGGAATACCTTGTGTGTAGGTATTGATCAAGGATGTGATGGGACAGGTAAAGCCAGAGAGCGTTCCCTACGCATCTCTCCTCAAGTTTTCCTCAGGACATGTCCCAAAACAGATGAGAAAAAGTAGGATATCTCATGAGCCTTATTCGAATGCGGTTGGTAGTGTATGCCATGGTCTGGATTAGACCGGTTATTTCATAGGCTATCAGTGTTGTGAGCAAGTACCCCAGCAAGCAATGTTGGGTAGCAGTGAAATGGTAAGAAGACTACGTCTTTCCTTTTGAGAAGACAGGAACAAAGGTGGTTGAACTTGTGGATTTTGATCCGGCAGACATGCTCACTTAGATCGTTCCTACAGAAAAGTTCAAGTTATGTGTAACTTCTCTGAACTTGGCAATGGCGTAAAAGAAAGAAGGAGTGTGCACAAAAAGCTATGATGTGATACAGAAATAAGAGAAGAGGTCAATAAGCTACACAGTTCAAGATTGAAGACATGGTGGATATTGTTGCCATATGTCTTAAATCTAAACGTGCACGATCGGTCGTGGGTCAGGTTCTACCGGTCGTGGGAGCGGCTCGACTAGTCGTAGCCCGCTCGACTCAAAGTCCAGTGAGCATAAATTTTTGGGTCCGAGGTGCTCGACCGGTCGTGTAGTCTGCTCGACCGGTCGTGGTTACGCAGATTCATTCTACGATTTTGTGCGGATTGCGAATTTTGAGTCCTTTCGCAACAAGGGTGCGAAAGGAGAAGTTGCCTAAACTATAAATAGGTGTCCTTAGGGCTTTTCTATAATGAGAAATAATTCTAAGGCTTTTTAAAAGTATTCTAAAAAGGGTTCTAGGGAAATCAAAGGGTGTAGCAAGGGTGAGATTCGAGGTTGTTCAAATCAGGTAAGTCCTCTTTTTTTGTAATTTCTATTTTCATAGTGGAAATCTGTCGCTTTGTGCCGTAGTTTTTCCCCGAAAGAGTTTTCCACGTTAAATCTGTGTGTTCTCTTGTGTGTGCTTGGTGCCATTAAATTGCTATCCTAGATCTAGATCTGTGTGATTCCGCAGGACAAATCCCAACACAACAAATATTTTCTTGAGTGAAATCATGATGATTTATCATTCTAATCCGTGACAGCAGGCACATGTGCAGCAATTTTTTATTGGGCCATGTCTGGAGTTAGTTCTAATCGATTCACATATTTTCAATAATGGGTTAAGGTATAGATTTCAGTTTGTGCCTTACACATGCAAAACTTTTAATAAGCCAAGTCTACCACTCAGGCCGAATGGTCCAAAATCTGGGGCTCAAACAACCCTAAGTGATCCGCGGTCTGTTGAAGGCAGGTCGAACAGGATTAGGACCCTGTGCGTGGGCAAATACCCCAAGGTAGCCCACGTACATGGGCTCAGGGCTGTTCACCCCTGGCACAAAAATCTGTCTCGCCCACTCCTCAGGTGGGCCACAAGTAGTTACGAAAGTGGACAGCTAGAAGAAATCACCACGTGATGCGTGCATAAAAGGAGAGATTGCGCTGGCCTCGTCTGCCTAGGCACGGGGACCACCTGACTTTCGCTAACTGAGCACTACCTGCGAGAATCATGAATCTAGTCCACCCCATCCATCAGGTTCGCTACCTCAATTCCACCGTGGATTAAAAGAATCATTTCATTCCATTAGTTAGGTGGGCCACACCATATCGAACTGTGCACAATCACGCCTAAAACACCAAATCAGGCAGTGTGGCGAGTATGAGACTTGGAATGTCCTATATTTAGGGAATCCATTCATTCTAGTGTAGCTCATCAGCTGAGTGGGTGCGATGGCATATACAAACGCCCATGGGCCCCACATGAAATTTAGACTGTGTTTGTGGTGGTACTTCCCATCTCAACGTTTTCTGCAGTGTAGGCCACTTGAGCGTTGAATCGCCTTATTTTTTAGCCCCTGTTCAAAAACAAGGGTGGCACACCTGATGTACGGGTTGGATCTTATCCACGTGAAGTCTTTCCATCCACACCAGCGACACCCAAGCATTTTTGTAAAATGTGTGTAATATCTCGAGTTCACGGGGCGCTTCAAATAACGTAGACCATTTCACTTAAATCACCTGATTTTTTAATCCCCCGACCAAAACAGGGTGGCACACCTGATGGACGGGCTGGATCTTATACACGTGAAGTCGTTCCATCACGTCAGCTAAATTAAGGCACTTTATCCGTACGGAAGCCACGCATGTACTATCTGCAATAAAGTGTGTCCAAGGTTCACAGGGGCTCTTTAATAAAAGAGCGGGCTACGTACCAGGTAAACCCTGTGGGGCCCACCATGAGTCATGTATCTTATCTACCCTGTTCATCCGTTTTACCAGCTTATTCTAGAACATGATCCTAAAATCAAGGCACATACAAAGCTTAAGTGGACAACACTACAGGAGACAATTGTATTTAAACACCTACCGTTGAAATCTTAACGGGGGTACAAAGGTTTTAATTCAAGCTGAATTTTTGTTTTCCTTTCATCTAAGTCTGTGTGACCTTACTAATATATGTAATATATAGATGACAAATACACATCTGTGGGGCTTAGGATGTTTTTTTTTCTTTCTTTTCCCCTTTTGTGGACATCATTTTTCCCACTGTTTCCAGTGGGGTCCAACTTGAGTTTAGAAATGCTTCAAATTTGGACTCAATCCCTGAAATGAGCTTATAAACGGATGGATGCGTGGATTAGCCACATACATTAACGGTGGGCCCAACAGCGTTTGTTAAGTGAACGCGGATTGCGTCTTACCCACCTTCCGGGCAGGGATCTATGGGGCCCACCGTGATGTAAGTGTTTTATCCGCGCCGTTAAATGCTTTTCTAAGATCATTTTAAGATATGAACTAAAAAATGAAGCAGGTACAATGCTTAAGTAGACCAAAAAAGTGGCGTTCACCATTAAAAACTTCTTGGGAGCAGGAGAAGTTTCGGATCAAGCTTATAGAATGGTAAAAAAAAACATCACGTTGGCTCTTAGAAAGGTTTCAACAGTGGGTGTTATTATCAGTGCAGCTTCCTTTGGCGTGGTCCACTGGAGCTGTGGAGCTGCCTAATTTTTAAATTAACACCTTAAAATGATCTAAGAAAAGCGGTGAACGGCGTGGATAAAACACTTACATCACTGTGGGCGCCACAGAGCCGTAATCCGTCCGGGCGGCGGTAGGACGCAATCCGCGTCCTTATTAAGTCCGATAAAGCCTACTCAGTTACTCAGTACGCCATCGGCTACCCTTCAAACATAGAAGGGATAACATCCAAGCAACTGACCACGACTTGCGGTGCCCTACAATAAAACATGCTGCTTTTGTAGGACATCGGTACTATGAAATCAGTAGGCCCACCATGAAGGCCCCCTTATTTATAGTCAGACTGATCTTCTCAATAGGTAGGCCATACCTGTATGTGATGTGTGGATGTAGGTTTTCTATTGATTCTGATGGTGTGGCCCACCTGAAGAATGGAACAGCCTGATTTTTTATCGGAGGTAATCTTCTTAGAAGGGCCCACCTTTTTCATGGTACTGATGTCCTACACAAGGGGCATGTTAGAATGAAAGTTGGTACCGTAGCACTAATTCTTTACAAATACGTCGGTCCAAAAAAAAAAAAAAAAAAAAAAAAAAAGACAGTTGGACAGGACTGCCCCATCAAGAAGGCTTTGGACTCCTGTACTATAGGGCCATTTCTGGATACTCAGAACAATTTTCAAGCAATATCTACACCGTTTATTTAGAAAAATCTTATCCTTTTCATCGGTAGAAAGGGACCCGGCATCCACAAGCAGGCACACGTGTACCATGGAAGACGTGTGCGTGATCTGAACTTTCATTTGGTCGGAACAATGTATAGATCTTCTGCTTAAGAACTCGAGACCGTTACACTCCTGAAAAGGTATGAGCCGAAGCGTACAAGGTAAGCAAACGGTTAAAAACGACATTTTCTGGCCGTCCATTTGTATCATGAATGCTGTGGCCGAACTGAGGTGTGCAACTATAAAGGTGGCAATGGGTCTGGTTTTGGACTAAACGGATCGAAGCCGGACCCGTTTACGAATTTAGCTTATCTCCTAATGGAAAGCTGAGATCCCACGCATCTCTTCCAAAACACGTGTGCCTGACTGTGGAAAGGCAAGAATGCCACAGGTGTGGAATTGCTCAGCTTCGCTGCAGAGATGCCAACTTGAAACGTGTACCAGATCCCCATATATTAATCAGGTCAATCCAGTACCGTGAACATGCCCTGGCCCAAGATCAGGTTAATGCAGTTATCATGTGTGGCACGTGTAACTGGAAGATGGACCATGTTACAATCTCTTTTAACCATCCATTTCCTCTGTAGAAGGTAGGACCCACGTGAGGAGAGGATTAGCTCTGGTTCACATAAGGCGCGTGTGAGAGGAAAGCACCAAAAAAGTGTTCTTACCCAACTTGAAACAGCATCCCTCTAGAATTTTGGAATCATTAACCATTATATTGGCCATTGACCATGTAAAATGAAGTCATAAAACAACATGAGCTTAACTTCCTCATCGGAGTTGGCTAAGGGGATCGAATCATTGACTGTTGACGATGTAAAATAGCAATACTTTTGTCCTTGACTTTGTAGAGATTAGAGGAATTTTGATTTCCCTCGCGTTATACACATCATTTGAATGGTTTGGTTGACCATTTAGAATATGGTCTAAATCAACTTGGATCCTGTAATTACCATGTTGGGGTCTACATGGCTAAGCGATTTAGATCACCCCAAAATGATCTCTCTCTCATCTTGGCAAAGGACATAAGTATCACTTCATGCTATCGGTGGTCAAATTTGGAAGTCAACTATTTCTCTTTAATAGTCAACTTTGATAAAAGTTTACCACATAATGTTTTATAACAGCTGTTAATTTACCACCCAAACCAACTATTAACATATCATCATGTGTTGGTACACTTATATGAAAGCTAAGAAACAAATTTACTCGCTACAGAAGAAAGGATAAGAAAAAATCGCAATGCCTATTTATCAAGGACATGTATTCTGCCAGAACATTCGGTCATCTACCTTATGACATGTGACCAGCAACTGCAAGACACACTCAACTTGTAACGTGTAAAAGAGGCCTCACTGAAGAATTACCATTGTTGGACTATTGCTTAACAGGAGTTGTACAATATATAGAACTATTACTTTGAGAGAGTTGCATCCAAAAAACATACATGACCATCCAAAGACTACAAAACCGAACTCAGAGAGTAGAAAGTTGTTTGAAGATAGAGGCATCAGCACTTACAGTAGTGTAATGCGTGAAGGACTCATAGAACACTCCTTGGTTTTACTCAATCTTTGTCTTCCTTCTCATATCTCGGTGTTCCTATAGCGCAAGGAAGACTAAAATCGAGCGATTTTAACCCGCTGATTGATAGAGTTATGGGGCGCATTAATGGGTGAAAGGCCCGAATTTTATCCCAGGCTGGGAGGGTAGTCTTGGTGAAGAATGTTCTAGCAAGTATTCCGGTTTACACTATGGCGGCTATCCATATCCCCGCAAGTGATGTAGAGCGGGTCCCGAACAGTTACATGGCCAAGATGGATCAGAAAAGGCCCGGTCGGCGACAGAAGTGATCTGGACCATCAGACCTTAAATCAGGCGTATCTCGCAATCCGGGATGAGTTAGCGGACAAAAAATATATGATTTTGGGGTAGAACTAGCTATTTTAGCCAACCAACCCCACTACGCCGGGTTGTGACGCCCGGAATTGCGAAAAACCCCTGGATTGACGGTCGTTTCCCTGTTTTAATTTCAATTTTACTATAAATAGTAAGTTTTAGTTTGATTATAACTCTTCATCCGTTGGGCTTTAGGAGTTGCGCCCAACGTGAAAAGAGCTTAGAATAATTAGGAGAACGGTTTGGTGAAGCCAAATAGGACACTTACTATTTTTGGCCGAAAACCTTGCGCACTAGTAGACATCACGACCGTCTATAAATAGTAAGTTTACTATTTATAGTAAGTCGCGAATTCTAGGAGTTGTAGTTGTAGTTTGATTCTGATTTCTTTCCCATTGCTTGGTACCCCTATTTAAAGGGCTGTGAACTCGTTTTTATGAATTAATTAATCAGTTTCAAAATTATTAGAAATTATTTCTATTTTCTGCTTTCTTTCCTCGTGGATTCGAGAAGTCTCTGTGAGGAGTCCAGAGAAGCTCCGTGGATTCGGAGTATTTATCCTCATCACGTTCATCCCTGCGTCAATTGGTATCAGAGCGAGGATTTCGCTCGGGCCGATGGCAAACAACGAAGGTATGAATCAAAATCCTGTGGACGGTGATCCAGGGATTCGTTATCTTTCGGAAAGAATGGAAGCTTTCCACTGGGAGAGTCAGTTGACCATGCAAGGGCTGCAGGTAACGCTCGACCGTCTTGCGGATGCGCTACTTCCGCCCCGAGCCCTAGGCGGTGCTCCACCACCTATGGTTGCTCCACTACCCATGGTTGCTGTACGACACAACCTCGATTTCCGTAGAGCACTACCAGTGGCAAACCGTAGGGCTACACCAGATGATTCAAGTTCTAGCGATGAAGACCTTATTGAGGGTTTTGCCCGACGACCAATCCATGGAGGTGATCATCTAGATCGTGCTGAAAGAGACTACCGAGGTAAGGCTAAACTTCCTAGTTTTAATGGTTTATTACGTATAGAAGATTTCCTCGATTGGCTAGCCGAAGTAGAGAGATATTTTGATTACATGGACGTGCCAGATCATAAAAGGGTAAAATTGGTAGCGTTTAAATTAAAATCTGGTGCTTCTGCATGGTGGGAACAATTACAACTCTCACGAGCCCGTCAGAACAAGGCGCCTATCTCATCATGGCTACGGATGAGACGTCTTCTTCGATCACGATTTCTCCCCAGTGATTATGAGCAGATACTATTCCAGCAATATCAAAATTGTCGACAAGGAAATCGAACCGTCACAGATTACATAGAAGAATTTCAGCAGTTGGCTACACGAAACGATCTGTCAGAATCTGAGTCACAGAAAGTGGCACGATTTATAGGTGGGTTGCGGCCGATAATTCAGGACCGAGTTCAGATGTACCCAGTCGGACCGTGGATGAAGCAGTTCAATTGGCGAGTAGGGCAGAAACACAACTTGCAAGAGCTCCTGCTCGTCCATATCCTTCAACTCGACCCCCCATGACAGGTCCCACGCAGGATCCAGTGCTGACACGAGGAAAAGATCCAGTAGGAGAACGTCCTCAACTTCCTACAACCGCAAACCGTGATACGGGGAGTGGCTCATCTAGACCTCAACGTACAACACCCACAACAGCGGGCCCGAGTAGGGTTCCAAATCCTTATGCTCGGCCAAGGTCGAACAATTGTTACCGATGTGGCCAGCCAGGCCACTTATCAAACACTTGCCCTCAACGTCCCGCGGCACACTTGACTATAAACGAAGGAGGCACTGAAGATGAGGCCGCAGAAGAAGACCATGGCTTTGGTGAACATGAACAAACCACTGAAGAAATAGCAGGTGGAGATGAAGTGACGGGCGAGGATCGTGGCGAATTTCTAGTTGTGAGGCGATTACTGTATGCCCCACGAAAGGAATTACATCCACAGCGACACAATATATTTCGTACTCGGTGCACTGTCCATGGAAAGGTCTATGATATGATCATAGACAGCGGTAGTAGCGAGAACATCGTCTCAAGAGTGATGGTGAACAAGTTGCGGCTACCAACGACGAAACATCCTTCCCCGTACTCAATTGGCTGGATAAAAAAGGTGAATGAGACCAAGGTAACTGAACAATGCACTATCTCGTTTTCAATTGGCAAAAATTATAAGGATCAAATACTTTGTGATGTGGTCGACATGGAAGCTTGTCATATGCTACTCGGTCGACCCTGGCAGTCGGACCGTGATGCGACCCATCGGGGACGAGATAATGTCTACATATTCGTCAAGGATAGTCGAAAAATAATCCTTGCCCCTATGGCACCAGAGAACCACCCTGAAGCTTCTAAAGTGGAGGGGAGTTCCCTCTTGACCATTCGAATTTCATGGAGGAATCCAAGGAAACCGGCGAGGTATACGCCGTAGTGGTGAAGGGCGAGGAAGAGGAACCCTCAAACATCCCTCAAGCTTAAGGCTGTTGCTAAATGAATTCAAAGAAGTCTGGCCTGAAGATTTACCTGATGGATTGCCCCCCATGAGGGACATCCAACATCACATAGACCTCGTCCCTGGGGCTAGCCTGCCCAACCTCCCTCATTATCGGATGAGTCCGAAGGAGTGTGGGATACTTCAGGGGCAAGTGGAGGAATTGATTCGTAAGGGTCTCTTGAGAGAGAACATGAGCCCATGTGCAGTACCAGCATTATTAACGCCAAAAAAAGATGGAAGTTGGCGCATGTGTGTCGACAGCCGGGCAATCAACAAAATCACTATCAAATATCGGTTCTCAATACCACGGTTGGACGACATGCTCGATATGCTAGAAGGGGCCAAGGTGTTCTCTAAACTTGATCTAAGGAGCGGGTACCATCAGATTCGTATCCGACCCGGTGATGAGTGGAAAACGGCGTTCAAGACCAAGGAAGGGTTGTATGAGTGGCTGGTCATGCCCTTCGGCCTATCGAACGCACCAAGTACTTTTATGCGTTTGATGAATCAAGTTCTAAAACCGTTCACTGGCCGATTTGTGGTAGTATATTTTGATGACATATTGATATATAACCAGGATGAGGCGGAGCACAGGAAACATCTCAGACAGGTGCTGCAGGTCCTACAAATTAACAAGTTGTACCTCAACTTGAAGAAGTGTAGTTTTTTAACTAACAGCCTATTGTTTCTAAGATTTGTTGTAATGTCCACAGGCATTCGTGTGGACGATGAAAAGGTGCGAGCTATTAGGGAATGGCCGATCCCGACAAACATTCATGAGGTGAGGAGTTTTCACGGGTTGGCGACTTTTTATCGTCGATTTGTGCGAGATTTTAGCACCATAGTCACGCCCATAACAGATTGCATGAAAAAGGGACCGTTCCAGTGGACCGATAAAACTGACAAGAGCTTTCATGAGATCAAGCATCGTTTATCTACAACACCGGTCTTAGTGCTTCCTAATTTTGACAAATTGTTTGAGGTTGAGTGTGACGCTTCATACATCGGAATTGGAGGAGTATTATCACAGGAAGGCAGGCCGGTAGCCTTCTACAGCGAGAAGCTCAGCGAAGCCCGAAAGAAGTGGTCGACTTATGAGCTTGAGTTGTACGCAGTTGTTCAAGCGCTGCGACATTGGCGACATTATCTGATTCAAAGAGAGTTTGTTCTGTACACTGACCATCAAGCATTAAAGTTTATTAATAGTCAGACTAATGTGAATCGTGTGCATGCTAGATGGGTTGCGTTTTTACAGAAATTCACGTTCGTTCTGAAGCACAAGTCAGGGAAGCAGAACAAGGTGGCTGATGCACTTAGCCGTCGTGCATCATTACTGGTTACAATGAGCAACGAGGTGGTCGGCTTCGACTGTCTCAAGGAGCTGTATGCCGAGGATGAAGACTTCAAAGATTATTGGATGAAGTGCCAAGAAGGTCACTCCAGCGACCTTCATATACAGGACGATTTTCTCTTCAAAGAGAATCGATTGTGCATCCCCCAAAGTTCCCTGAGGGAGCAGATTATTCAGGAGCTACATGGAGGTGGCCTCGGTGGACACCTTGGGCGAGACAAGACGCGAGCTCTTGTGGAAGAGCGGTATTACTGGCCGCAATTAGTACGTGATGTGGGGAAAGCCGTACAACGTTGTCATGTTTGTCAGACCTCTAAGGGGCAATCTCAGAATACGGGCCTCTACATCCCGTTACCTGTGCCTAACGGTCCTTAGGAGGATTTATCAATGGACTTCGTGCTTGGTCTGCCACGAACACAACGCGGCATGGATTCAGTGTTCGTGGTAGTAGATCGTTTCTCTAAGATGGCGCACTTTATTCCATGCAAGAAGACTCTCGATGCAACACATGTGGCAAATCTATTCTTCAAAGAAATTGTGCGGTTACACGGGGTTCCCAAGACTATTACTTCTGACCGTGACACGAAGTTCATAAGCCACTTTTGGCGGACTTTGTGGACTCGATTCGATACACGACTTCAGTTCAGCAGTGCCTACCACCCACAAACTGACGGTCAAACTGAGGTTGTGAATCGCACGTTGGGAAACCTCCTTCGATGTATTTCAAAAGAAAAACCGAAGCAGTGGGATTTGGTTTTGTCTCAAGCGGAGTTTGCATTCAATAACATGGTAAACCGCTCGACAGGAAAATCCCCGTTCCAGGTTATTTACGGACGAGTACCTCACCACACACTGGACTTGGTCCCTCTGCCCAAGCTCCCAGGCATGAGCATTACAGCAGAACATATGGTAGACAAGATCATGAGCATTCATGCGGAGGTACAAACCAAGTTACATGCCTCGAACGAGAAGTATAAGGAGCAAGCGGACAAGCATCGGTGACGAAAAGTGTTCGAGGTAGGCGACCAAGTAATGGTCCATTTGCGCAAAGAAAGATTTCCGACCGGAACGTACAACAAGTTGAAGAATAAAAAGATTGGACCGGTACCAATCATTCGAAAGATCAATGACAACGCCTATGTTGTTGATCTTCCAGATGACATGGCGATCTCACGGACTTTCAATGTCGCGGACCTGACCGAGTATCATGAACCAGAGCATGACGAGAACTCGAGGACGAGTTCTTTTGAAGTGGAGGAGATTGATATAGAGCGGGTCGCGAACAATTACATGGCCAAGATGGATCAGAAAAGGCCCGGTCGGCGACAGAAGTGATCTGGACCATCAGACCTTAAATCAGGCGTATCTCGCAATCCGGGATGAGTTAGCGGACAAAAAATATATGATTTTGGGGTAGAACGAGCTACTTTAGCCAACCAACCCTGCTATGCCGGGTTGCGACGCCCGGAATTGCGAAAAAACCCCTGGATTGACGGTCGTTTCCCTGTTTTAATTTCAATTTTACTATAAATAGTAAGTTTTAGTTTGATTATAACTCTTCATCCGTTGGGCTTTAGGAGTTGCGCCCAACGTGAAAAGAGCTTAGAATAATTAGGAGAACGGTTTGGTGAAGCCAAATAGGACACTTACTATTTTTGGCCGAAAACCTTGCGCACTAGTAGACATCACGACCGTCTATAAATAGTAAGTTTACTATTTATAGTAAGTCGCGAATTCTAGGAGTTGTAGTTGTAGTTTGATTCTGATTTCTTTCCCATTGCTTGGTACCCCTATTTAAAGGGCTGTGAACTCGTTTTTATGAATTAATTAATCAGTTTCGAAATTATTAGAAATTATTTCTATTTTCTGCTTTCTTTCCTCGTGGATTCGAGAAGTCTCTGTGAGGAGTCCAGAGAAGCTCCGTGGATTCGGAGTATTTATCCTCATCATGTTCATCCCTGCGTCAGCAAGGGTGCTAAATTCAATAGAGAAGCAGATGGCAAATTTTTTCTGGGGATGGTTGGAAGGAAAACAAAAATGTCATTGGAAGAAATGGAGTGTCCTGGCCACGCCTAAGGAAGAGGGTGGCATCGGTTTTAGAAGGCTTACAGATATCATGACGGCCTTCCGGCTCAAAATGGCTTGGACAATTAAGTTTGGGTAGCAAAATAATGTTTGGAAAATTTTCATGGAGGCCAAGTATTGGCAAGATTTAGCTCATCGACGATCGGACAGATATACTCGCCCCTCCTCTCCTTTGTGGAAGAGGATCATGAACCTATCCCCTATGATGAAATCCCGTGTGATTTGGCACATTGGTGCTGAAAATTGTAACTTTTGGAGAGCTAATTGGACCGATTTTGGGCCTCTTGCGCAACTAGTTGAATTAGAGGTACCAGATAGCCTTCTGGACATCCAAGTGTGTTAGGTTCTTGGATCGGGGGGCCCTCTCCCTCCTTCAACGTGGCTCTTCCTCCCTCAGCGTATTATTGATCATATTTTTCGGGCAGGATATTGTATAGCAGGGGACAAAGACTCGCTAATCTGGCCTCTCACTCCAACTGGGGATTTCTCTGTTAGATCAGCTTGGGTTTTTAGCAGAGTTCCAACTTCGGGTAGAAGCTGGTCAAGATGGGTATGACATGCAAAACTCCCGCCTAAAATCTCGTTGTTTGTCTGGAAAGTCTTATAAAATACGGTCCCGGTCGATTGTGCAATTCAAGCCCGTGGTGTTCAGCTTGCATCAAGATGCGTTTGTTGCTCTCTTCATGATTCCCATCCCCCCCTAGTATACGCACAGGAATCGGTTTTTCATCTATTTGTTGGTGGAAATTTAGCGCATCGTGTGTGGATCGCTATTGGTAGGTGGTTTGGAATTATGGTCATGGCTGCTATTTAGATCGAGGCTCGGTTAAATCAGTGGTGAACGGCCATCTCGACTAAGCCTCGGAAAACAGTAGGTCACATGCTAGCCCCTTGCATTATTATTTAGGAGATCTGGAAAGCTCGAAATGCCGCAATTTTTGATAGGGCGGCGGTTTCTACGGCAACAGTAATAGCAAAAATCAGGTGGTGGATTTTTCACATCAATGGCGTTGCTGAGAAAGTTGGTCAAGCTGATTTGGGAGACATCCTCGTTAGCGCATAACGGATTTCAACGGAAATGGTGGTCGAGCATTGGTGGTTAAGTGGGAGCGACCCCCACCTGGGTGGGTTAAAATTAATGTTGATGAATCAGCCAGAGGAAATTCGGCAGATCAGGTGGGGGTGGCATCTGTCGAGGAGAAAAAGGTGATTTCATTTTCGCTTTCTCTGCAGGTTATGGAGTAGGCACTAACACAGCTGCTGAGCTCCGTGCGGCTCATGATGGTTTATCCTGTGGTCTTCAAAGAGGCATGTCTCAAATCATTATTGAATCGGACTCGAGACAAGTGATAGATATGATTAATGGGGTGACCAAGCCTGGTTGGAAATGGAAAGCTTGGATTTTCAGGATAAACCAGCTGAAGATGGGGGGTCAAGTTAAGTTTGTGCATATTCTGAGAGAAGGAAACTCACCGGCAGATGTGATGGCCCGACAAGGTAGCAGCTCCCAGTCCTACTCTTGGTTTGACAATTATTCCGCTCTTCCTCACCAGGTCAGAGGTTCTATTTTTTTGGATAAGGTTCGTTTAGGCTCCATTAAGATGTTGTGATGCTCTATAGTGTTCTTGTGCAGTTTTTTGGTTTTGCCTTCTTTATGATAGGTCCCCCTACTTTATGTTAAGGGGTGCCCGAATGTACAGGTGCTGGTTCAAATTGGAATGAATAGATTTCACCTTTTTTTAAAAAAAAAAGTGAGAACTGGTGGGCACATGTTTAAGTAAAAAAAAGAAAAAGAAAAAAGATGAGGCTGTAATTATTTAATCAAAAGACTACTTATGAAAGTTACGCAGTTTTACATATGGTTACTGCCTCACACAAGCCTATAAAAGCCAAACAAAAAAAGATCTTGAGGCCTCATGCCAATACAATCACACAACATTTTCAACTCAATGTTGTCTATCTTTATCTTTCGTCCCTCGTGGCCACATCTCTCAATTATTTTAATTCCAACTCTCTCCACTTTTGTCCAATACCATGGTGCAGCAAACTTGGAATCATTGGCTATAGTTTTAGTTTAGTTTTCATTTCTATCCAACGCACTGCATGGCAAGCCAGCCAGTTCAATTTTAAATATACACGATCTCATTGTCAAAATTTTCAAATTGTGTTATTATTTAGTAATTATCTGGCCATCTGCTGACCAAATCTCACAATTGTCTCATGACCATCTGAATTTTTGCACAACCATCTCGTGAGCATTTTTAAGGTATGGAAGAACATCAGGACCACAAATGTTTCATCATTTTAGACCTCGTCGCGTAATCTACTTTGCTTACTTTTCTTTATATGCCGATTGTGTTGCATTTATATGTAGATTGATAAAATCAATATCAAGGCTTCTTTTTTTTTTCATTTTTTTTTGTTTTAATATTTATATTGCTTTTTCTTGGAATGTGATCAAGCTATCACTGTTGTAAGAATTAAAAATTAATCTTTGCTTCCAAGGCAAAAAGAATCCATCCAAAGGACTAACCATCCCCTTCATAAATCATTTAATTATCTTACAAATCGATGGTTAACGACCGATCTTCATATCTAGTCTTCTTTTAAAAAAAAATAATAATAAAATTCTATCTTTGTATATATGAACAGAGGATGAACAAACCAAAGATATATGAAGGACCGATCTTCATAAATCTAGTCTTTGTTTATCTATTTCAGCTCCTAAAGTTACAAGTCATTTCATTCGATTCGAGTCAAATATGACTTTGGCACACCTGACATTTATATACTCACACACGTTTAACTAAAATCAGATCATTCATTACACATGTGTCCATGTATCCGAATTGAATAACAACATCAGTATATGAAAATAAAACGTTATATTTGATAATATAAAAGAAAGAAGGGTCTTTTTTAACATATAGTAAAAACGGAGAGTGACATATGTCAACGAGAGCAGGCAATCCTACCTGTTATGGGAAAATCTGAGCCGGACCGATAAGTGCCGACTCGGGCAAACCGACAAGCAGAGCCTTAAAAGAATAGTGCTACATGAAGGCCGATCATGCTTCAGGACTATGGTTCCAAAACTAGGATTATGGAAGAGAGGCAGACTGGGCCACACAGGCATCTGGAGCTTTCATCTGAAGAATTATGGCCCTGGATAGGACGACTGGAACTCTCATCTAAAGAATTACGGCCCTGGATCGGAGTCCTGAACCCTATCTTCGGCCTGGAGGCTAGAGAGCAAGACGGGCATGCCCAGCGGGCTCCGACCATGGGTTCCGACCATGGGCTCGGAGAGCCATGCATTGATTCTAAGGTCCGAACAAGGTTAGTCCCATCATGGGCTCGGAGAACCGAGTTCGAGGAATCAACTAGCGGGACTGGCTCGGATAGGAATGTGGCTGAAGACCACATTTAGAGATACAACCCAATAAGATATGAGAGAGTAATCTAGTGTACAATGTAAAGGTAACGGCCAACATCTGCACACGCATAATGCCCGTTTGATGGAATAGATCGTGCCGAGATTAATGGTCACAACTCCTTCGATCCACATGTATAAATACCAGAGAAACCCATTGCAATAGGTATTCAAGATTTGACACTCTAAACCCCAAACTACACTATATAGACCCGGTTTCCTAGCCTGACTTAGGCATCGGAGGGTCCCCTGCACTAGCCAGGGTCTCCTTTGTCTTTCTCTTGTGCAGGTTCTTAGGACTCGGAGCTAGCCATTAGGGCACGGCTGGAGTCCCCATATTTTTGCATCAACACTACCAATCCAATGGATGGTCAAAATTAAAATACTAAACAGTCAAAATTCAAACAGAAAATTCAGATGATTGCTATTATTTTCTCATAATAAATTTTTGAGTTACACCATCCAAATTAGGCCAACAATTTGAACACGGACTGCTGTATAATTATATATGCCAGGTGCACAGCTGAAGAGTTGCCACCAATTTTTAATTAACGGCCTTGAGAGCTAACATGTATAAGAGTCTAGCCCTCGTAACCACCGTAGAGCCTTAGAGTAGTAGTTTTGCCAGAGTTTTACAGGGTGTTTTGAGACTTGTATGGTTGATTGGATCAAACCCAAGACTGAGTCTGGACTGATCGAGTCTTGACCCAATTAACCTTTTCCTTCTTCTTCTTCTTCTTCTTCTTCTTCTTCTTCTTTTTCCTTGTTTTAAAGTTTTTGTCAAGATGAGTTTTTAGACTGTGGAACCTGGGTAATTTAATACTTCAATTTTAATGTTGGGAGAATGGTATCGACATCTTTGTTCCAATTTGCGTTTGGATGGACAATCGAACTGCATCATGATTTTATTTTATTTTTAATTTCCCTTTTTCTTAGCATATGAGTGTATAAAAATGTCAAGTCCAGTGCATTGAAATTTCTTTCTAGCTGGACTTGAAGGAAATGTAAAAACAACTTAAGAGGGATGCTTTATCATTTCAAATGCCACAATACATCATCGATTTTTGTCATTTCCTCTTGATTAAACTTTTTTCAAAATCCAATTCGCTTCTGCATCCAAACATTACCTAGACTATGCACATTGTACAAATCCAAGTAGCTTCTTACAGGTGATTCTTGTGGAGCCAAAGCTTTTGCTGCTTTAACCCTTTGAGGGGTAAGTCTATGCTTAGCTTAGGTTCTCATCATGATCACCAGAAGCATGTTGTTCGCAACTAAAGAAAGATCTCGTCATTTTAAGAATTCCCTTAGAATTGCATGCCCTCGAGTCAATGCGTTGATGAAGAATCCAATGCAGCAGTATAACTTAGTCATGTTCAGATACACCCTGGAATGGAAAGAAAAGGTAAGACATTAATTGCACTAAATTATTATTTCTACCAGTTGGATAAAAAATGGAATTAAGCATTACAGATCTTGTTTGGATGGTGAGTGAAAGCTCGTACTAGTGATATATTGGTCATATAGTTTCTTGTATTACTATGGAATTCTCTGCTATCGATATCCAAACATCAGGATGTTGTTACATTAAAGGACATCCTTCATTTCCTTTCTTTTTCCTTAAATTCTATATATCCAAACATGAATTTAGATTTAAGAGGCTTTGAAAAGCATGGAATATGGACATCGATTGTTTGTATGATGATATCAATGTTCTAAACATCAGTGTTGGTGGAATTTGGATAGAAATTGCAATCAATATGGTCTGGGAAGATACTTAAACCAAAGCTTTCGGTTGATGCTTTTGCTAAGAAAATCATCAAATTTGTAGATGACCAATCAGCACAACTAAACACTTTGTGTTCTTTCAAACCATGTATTCTATCTCAAATCCAAATTATACATCAATCCCCGACATCAAGTGCACTGGGCCAATGACCATGACCATCAACACCATCTAATCCAAGGTCTCCCAAGTGCTAAAATTATAAACATCATGTGTAATGTCAGCATGTCAATTCATTTTAAAAGCTAAACAATTAATGTGTTAATACTTCCTTCCATATGCAAATATTAAAGAGGAGAGAAAAGATGGCTAGGATTCGAAATTGTGGCTGCACAGCCAAAAAAAAACAGGAGATGGAAAGAAAACCTAAAATATCAAGATTATCCATATCTTTACAATTAAAGGATCATGAAAATGGTAATTTTCATGTTTTCCAGTCACATAACCAGGAAAGAAAAATGTTGACTGCAATTGAGGTTAACATGTGACCCAACTGTCCATTCTTTGCGAAAACTCTTTTTAATGAATCAAAATGTACCAAAAAAAAAAAAAAAAAGATAGAGAGAGAGAGAGAGAGAGAGAGAGAGAGAGAGAGAGAGAGAGAGAGAGAGAGAGAGAGTGAAAATGTAAGTAAAATTAAGTGCTGATAAATAAGAAAAAAAGAAAAAAAAAAAAAATCAAAACTCATTGTTTGTAGGCAACATAAGTAGTTATAATAATCATGTCAATTTCATCTCAAAAGGCATATTTGCTTGCTAAATGTAATGTGGCTTAGATTTGATATCCTTTGGCATGTTTTGGGATAAGAGAGATCTAGTCAAGGGTTTTCTCGTCTTTGTGATAATTGCTAACCTTCTTGCTAAGATATCTAGTCCAAATTGAAAGAGCTCATAATATTGCTAATGGTCTTGTGCATTTTGTGTGTGTGTGTGTGTGGTGTGTGTGTGTGTGTGTGAGAGAGAGAGAGAGAGAGAGAGGAGAGAGAGAGGAGAGAGAGAGAGGAAATGTAATTTTGAAATATATATATTCTATTTTTCGGACATTTTTCCATGACTTACTTGGATGCATTATGATATTATGAATGATTTATCCGAGTTGGTAACTGTATATTTTAAACTAATCGCATACATCTTTAAAAAATATAATTACCATGGCATATCAAACTTGAAAGCCAAGAAGTGACTTTTCCGGTTCCCAAATTTGGAAGGAGGAAGTGGAGGAATAAAAGTTTACAGCCTTCAGAGATATATAGTTTACCATAGGCCCATGCAAAACTAGTTGCATTGGATGCATGGACAGTTAACCATCAAGACCTTATATTCACCCAAATCACTTTATGCAGGCGTTGGGGCAAAATCCTCCTGATCAGGGCCATCCGAATCGTC
This sequence comes from Magnolia officinalis, assembly GCA_021015155.1. NCBI lineage: Eukaryota > Viridiplantae > Streptophyta > Magnoliopsida > Magnoliales > Magnoliaceae > Magnolia > Magnolia officinalis. Next base: position 8,747,984 of record JAJHSJ010000005.1, read on the forward strand.
TGAACATTCTACATTAGCCATTCATTTTCCAATCCACAAATAAGAATTGTAGAATCATCTCACCAAAATGATTTTCTAGAGTCATAATTAATCCAAGGTGGGCCACACCGAATGCATAGTTCAATTGATGATTGACCTAATTCCTATGCATGATCTTGCCTTTTTTTCTTTTTCTTTTTTATGCTATTAATTGGATTTCTAGGACTAAGTGATCCGTCCAATTTCCCACTACGATATGTGACGAGTGGGTCAGAATGAATGGTTAGTCCAGATCATTGCATAGACCATATATATATCCAATGCAACTAGTTGTACCGAGTCCTATGGTATACAAATAGTTGTATTTGATCATTTCTCACAAAATATCCAATCAATCCTAAACATTTAAAAGCATCTCATAGACCAATATCCTGTGCTTTTGAAGAAGTAGAATTTAGGTCACAATCATGTAAAAATCTTTGGGGTTTAATTATCATTTTTTTTCCATTTAACCCATCATTTATGCTTTTTATTCTATCAAAAATATTTTTGTGGAAAATTTTTAAACTCTTGATAGGAATAGAACCTCAAGTCCAAAAAAAGAACAAAAACATTAATGCAAATATTATGATACAACCCTCCTTAATCTACTTCCTTCAAATGCTATTCTGTCCAAGTGCTTTGATTTCACAGGAGTTATTCAAAAAAAAAAAAAAAAAAGTTCTTTGATTTCACAGGAGTTATTCAAAATGCTACCAGAATATGAGCTTTCCTACACATGTATAACTTGATCCAAACCATCCAGATCATGGGTCAAGATGGGGCATTGACCAGAACTCAAATTAATTCAATGCTCTAGATCTCCCAATAGTGGACATTCATTTTTTGAGAATGGGCCGTTAGCTTTTTCATTCTAATTATCCATTTGATGGCCACCAACCTAACTCTTAGGATGATCATCATTTTGGAGTAATTTTCTTGGTTAAGGACCCGTCCATTGTGGTTCCCATGGTCTGAACGTTCTAGATTAGGGTGCATGTGTACAGTAGATGCATGCATGGGTATGAATGGTCAATACTCTATGACAAGAAAAAGAAAGAATGTATTTTCGTGAACTAATCTTTCTTTTTTTTTCTTTTTTTTTTTTAAATTCATGAACTAATCTGATATGGCATGTATGTGAAAGGTAGGAGCTCATTCCCAAGCTTTTTTCATTTAAAAAAAGAAAAGAAAAGAAAATATAGTTGTTCTTCTAATACTGACCCATATGACAAGATGACTGTAATGGTCATGGTATGGTATGCATGACCTTGTAACCACGAAATGCTAAAATGCACCGGGTGCGAATTAAAAGTATTAACTAGCTATACCTTTGCTGTTGTGGGCATCCATGCCCATGTGTTGGACTTCTCCCCAGGGCCTTGAGACAAGTACTTGAAAGATCTCACTCCAATGCTCGAATCGACATGGTCAGATCTAAAGTACTCAGCCCAAATGCGGCCTTGCTGCCGCTCTCCGATTCTAGAAACTGAAATTCCCTTCTCACAGCATCCTCTGGATCTTCGCTTGGCTGTGCTTGCTTCCTGGATGAAGGAGGAGATAAAGAAAGAGAGAGGGGAGTACTGATCCGATCCACATTCTCATGGCCCACCACCTCATCTTCATCGTCGTCACTAGTACTTTCCATTTCCACATTGGGGCATAGACTCAGCTGCAAGTTGGGCAACCATGTCTTCTCTTTCATCATCATCTTCTTATCCTTCTTCTCAACGCTATCTTCCATGGCGAGCATGGGCTTAATTGCCAATTGCCTCCATAGCTGCATGGAGAGGAAGAGTTATTTGGGTTTCGTGTAATGTAATTTGTTGGATTTAATGAGTCTAAAATCTCAATGTATAGAGAAACATGAACTGATGAATACAGTGAAAAGATTTTCTGCCTAGCTGATGTAGGCTGCATCTGGGCCATGCCAATCTCCACCATTGATCGATCTGAGTGTGGACCTTAATTTCTTCATCAACTAGCTAGTATCAAAGCAGGTTCTTCCTATATCTTTCTCAAGATTCCATCACAACATCAAGGATCATGGTGGTATGGTCACCCAGGTACCTGTCCACACTGATCATATCTTAAGTGGGATTTTAGGTAGGACTGGAAATGTTACCTCTAGCTGAATTGGGGCCTTATTCTGGGGCTCGAAGCGATCGGTGATGATTATAGAATCGTGTGAATTTGAGTGAAGTTGCATGTTGCTTCTATTGTTTATCCTACCATAGGGTTGTATGCCATAGGTTGCATCCATGGAAATTGCTAGCGCAGGATTCGGGTATGATGGGTGCTGGGAGCTACATCCAATCCGCTGAAGATTCGGAGCAATGCCAGTATACTTCTGATCTGCGACCATATCATGTGGGGCCCACCTCTTTTCCTCAAGGTGGTGGTGAGGTGGTCTGATTGGACCATTATCCATGATAGCATCTTTTGTATTGAATAGATGCCATGGCAATGGCTTGCCATTGTTTCTCAAGATCATGTCATGAATCAAGCCCCTATTTGGCCCTTGGTCCGGTCGAGAACTGGGTCCAACTGCTGCATACTGATTGAAAAACCATCTTGTTGTCTAGAAAGAGGAAGAAGAAAGCGAATTAGATGAAATTAGGGTTTGGGAGATGAAGAAGCTTCCGATGGATTCATGTTCTTGAGATCAGTTGGCTACCTTAAATGGCCGGTGCGGACATCAGGTGGTTGTTGGGAGAGAGGCGGTTGCAAAAGGTTGAAAAGGCGGTCACGCCCGTGAAAATTCTTTGGTGAGAAAAGGTCCCCATTCTCGCTTCTAAAGTGCTGATGAGAGGCTGTTCTTTGATTAAACATCTCAAAAATCCGATCTCCTCCTTGCATTGGCCTTTCTGATTGAGATAAAACTGTATTCAAAGATACCCAAATTTGTAAGTTATTTCCTATTAAAAAAGAACTACATTTCTTTTAGAACAAATTTCAGCAAAAAGAGAAAAAAAATAATCAATCATTTATTGTTTCATATTCCTTCCTTTTCAAGCAAATGATGGAAGCTCAGTTTCAGCTTTTAGGTACTCTTTGCAGAATACCAAAATCAGCTAGTCCTTGGTTCTTCTTTCAATCATTCAAGCTTAAATAGCTATATAAACAGGTGACTAAGCTTATAGGTCTCTCTCTTCCAGAGAAAAAAAAAATTAATATTCAAACTACTACTCATTTCTCTATTTTTTCTTCTATGGAACGGTTTTCTCCCAAATCTTTATGGTACATCACCTTTTCAGTTTTCACAAATAGGAAAAATCCCAAAAAAAGAAATCAAAGGAATTTGAAGAAATTAGAGCTTTACCTTGCCCCGATTCGTCAAGCTTCTTGCTCCTATACATCTAATTCAGCAAATGCATGATTAGGGGAGCAAAATGAAAAGGAAATGAAATCAGCCCATTAATCCAAAGAATCCATTTTCACCACAAAGAGAAGAGCCTCTTTTTCTTGTCTTTCATCCTCTTACCTGCAAATGGCTTTTCACATGCGCAATACTAAGGCCTCTCACATTCATCATCTGAAGTACTAACTTTGGAGTTGCTCCTACACCACTCATAAAACACAAAATCAATAAAATTCAGAAAACAATCTCCTCTTCTCCACTCAAGACTGAAAATCTTTCTATCTGCAAAAAGATTACTAGAAAAATACAAAAAACTGCGAAAGAAAAAAACAAATTTAGCCATTGATGATGCCAAGGACTACTCACGATCTTGACCGCCGAGCTTCTCAACCGCATTCACAAATGAATGGTGGAGATCAGGGGTCCACCGGAGCCGCGGCAATTTCGACCTAACGTATTGCCTGACAGTAGCCATCCGCTCGCTGCCGCCCTCCATGGTAGTGCTGGTGTTGCTGGAGCTTCCACCCGTCCCCGCTGTCGCCTCTGTCCCACTGTCATTCTCCTCGCTTCCAGCTTCTTCATTCAAGTCAAGAGCCCGCATCTTCTTGGGGGATCTGCTCCCACCTTCGGTGCTGCTCCCGGCGCTCTTCTCTCCTTCACAGATCTCAACCACTCTCTCTCATCTCTCTCTCTCTCTCTCTCTCTCTCTCTCTCTCATCTCTCTCTCTCTCTCTCTCTCTCTCTCTCATCTCTCTCTATCTCTCTCTCTCTCTCTCTCTCTTCTCTCTCTCTCTCTCTCCTCTCTCTCTCCTCGCTCTCTCTCTCCTCATCTCTCTCTCTCTCTCTCTCGTCTCTGTCTCTCTCTCTCTCTGTCTCTCTCTCTCTCTGTGTGTGTGAAAATGATTTTATTAATAATAAAAAAAGGAGGCCATGAAGAAGAGTATTCTCTCCATTGACTAATGTTTTTTTTTTTTTTTTTCTTTGTATGTGAAGAAAAGAAATAGAGAAGAGGGAGAAGACGGATGGGATAAATAGGGAGTACAAATACATGGGAGGGGATCTAACGGTTGACACTTGCCCTAATGACAGCAACGTTTTCCAGGTCGGGCATATCTGCTGCATTTCCGCATGTAGCCACTACCTCCGACGGCTCAACTCTCTCCAATCTCCTCACAAGCTGGCTCCCCTTCTTTTCATTTAATAATAATAATAATAATAGTAAGGGGTGGCAATGGACCTGATTTGAGCCGGGGTAATGCTCAGCACAAAAAACTGGTTGCGCCTCGGTCCGGCCTGAAAATTAATCAAATCTCTATTTTCACGCGAATGTTCCTAATCCATCCGTTGATCAAATGGGCCACATATGTAGAAAGAAATAAACATTTACATGACTTAAATCATCGGTTTAAATTAAAGATGCGTGTGTTACCTAACCGAGGATTGGAAGCATACTTATAGGACAGGACACATGTATATATGATCCATATGTAATGGGAGCTTCCTGACCTTGTTTTTTTTTTAAAAAAAAATAATAATAATAAATTTTCTATTATATTAAAAAAACATATTATTATTGTTATTGTTGTTAAAATGTAATAATAAAATTTCTATTATATTAAAAAAAACATATTATTATTGTTATTGTTGTTAAAATGTATAGTAAAACACAGATGTAATGGATATTCTCTCACTTGGTAGATATCTTTTTGAAAAATTAAATTATTACATGCATTTAACCAATTTGAATAAAATAGGTTTTATTAACTATTTTATAACAATGTACTATTGTTGTGCCACATCATCCAGCCTTGTTATCCTGATTGTACCATTATTTCAAGTTTTGGTTCTAACTTCCAAGAAAAGAAAAAATCACGAAAAATCCTTTGAAAAGGATCCATCGGTTTTGGAATACATGGTTATGTGCATTGTTCGGTGGTTCCTGCATTGATGACGCAGCGATAATTCTAATGTTATTCCTAATGACCATCTTCAAAATAAAAGATTAGTTTAAACTAGTAATTTTATATTTATACTTGTTTTAAAGGCAAATCATATAATAAATTATGTGCTTATTATTCTTTGAAGATTTTTTCTTCTTTTCTTTTCCACCGATTTGTACTTACTCAATGTACATATGCAAAATTACTCAAAGAACAATTCATTATTATTATTTTCATGAAACTTTCCTCCAAAAATTAATACAGGCCATATAAATTGGACCACCTAATCATGAACATGGCTTCAAAAGCTAACATGCAGTGAGTGATATAGTTAATAATTAGATTACAAATTAGAATTGATGATCCAGCATTCAGAAGCAAGAGTCAGAATTTTATTCCCAAAATAATAATTCTAACATCTCCCATTAGGAAATAAAAATTAAAAACCCACAATTCCGTAGTCAGTAGAAAGAATGTTATGAAACATTATCACTGATCACATTAACGCTCAGGATATTTACCACAAAAATTCACAGCAATAAGCCAAACCACAAATATCCAGCATTGTCCTTAGTAGAAATTAATTTGATCAACTACTGACAACTTAATTCCACTCTCTTCCAAGTTGGCGCTTGCACGCCTGCAGCCCACACACAGCTTCCTTTCTCTCATTGTTTTTCACTTGAAAGATCATAATCTTCTTTGTGTTTCCATTCTCACAAATAGGATTGGAAAAACCAAAAAAACTAATCTGGTGCAAAACCATGATGGGAATTTCTCTGGAGATTTTCAAATTTTAACTCTTTTTTATGTATTATTTGAAATTTTTTGCTGAAATTAATTTTTTTTAGTGAGTGAATAATTTCAAATTTTTAAATAAATAAGTTTGGAATGAATTATTTTAAGTTATAAACAAATTTGTGTTAAAATCTCTATAATTACCTAAAATTTGAAATTTTACTGTATTTTCGTTTGATCAATTTTCCTTGAAAATATAAGACGATTTTCAAAATGTATTTCTTTCAAAATGTCAAGATTGCACGTATGGCCCCTGAAATTTACGTATTTATTTCTAGAAGCTCCGGGGCTCGAGCTGAGCTAGAGGCCAGAGCCGAGCCGTACAACGGCTATATTTGTTTTCCCTCCTTGGCTGGAAATCGGATTGCGTACTGAGTTACTCAATTGGCTTTTATAGTACAGAGCCAATTCATTTGGCCCACCTTAAATGTATGTGGCTCATCGACGTGGTCCGTCCGTTTTTCCAGCTCATTTTAAGGGTTGAAATCAAAATTTAAACATATCCAAAGTTTAAGTGGACCACACCACATGGAATAATGATTTTGACCATTGAAACCTTACTAGGGACCACTGCTATTTATTTTTCATCCAACCTGTTCATAATATCACAAATACATGGATGAAGGTAAAAAGAATATCGGCTTGATCCAAAACTTCGGTGGTTCATAAGAATTTTTTAACGGTAGACATTCAATCCACACTATTTCCTATGATGTGATCCCATTAACGTTTGGATATGTTTCATTTTTGTGATCAAGCCCTAGCATTACGTGATAAAATGGATGGACGGAGTGGATAAAATAAATAAATCACAATGGACCCCACAAAGTTTTCTCAGTACGCAATCCGCTGCCCTTTGGCTGCCTCTCTCTAGCTAGCATTGCTGGCGAGGCAGTACTCACCCCCCAACCGGCTTCCTCGCTCTGACGCCTGGGGCCCACATTTGTTAAAAAATAGAAAGGAATCTGCCTCGTAATTAAAATCGCTGACATGATCACACGTCATCACGGCGAGCATTTCACGTTCTGTCCGCCCACGCCTTTCCTTTTTCCCGAGCCGCGCTAGCGTAACTCGCGCAGGGTACCTCCCACATCGAGAGCCGCGTGAGTGAAACTTTCATAAGATCCATCCCATCCAACAGGTACGTTAAATCATTTTCACCGTGGAAACTTAAAATCATGACTATAAATCATACAGTTAGGCCACACGTTAGGAGAAATTGGATGAGACGCTGACCATTACTTGTTATTGGGCCCACCATGGTGTGTATATGAAATCCAATCCATTCATATGATGTGACTTATCAGGATGAAAATGACAGTATTAAAAAATCCTACGCAGGCCATACCACTTGAATTTAGAGCTTTTCAGGTATAATTTTAAGGGGTGTCCCATCTGGGTGTTGAATCGGTCTGATTTTTTTTTTACCAAAGACAAACAAGGAATATCCTCCCTGACGGACGGGGCGGATTTCAATTACTTCTAGTCATTTCTCAATTTTAGAGAAAGCTACACCGGCGTGAGCAACGTACGCAGGTGTTATCCTTAACTTTTCCCATAATGCAAATTCCACTGCCTCGGCTGCATTTGCCCATTCACACTGACAGGATGGACACGTGTATAATATCTGAGCTTCTCAATAATCTAGATGGTAGATCTACGATTCCAGCGTTGTACGATCATCAGGTGGACCGTAGAAGTAGGAAGTAAATGAATGGTCGAGATTAATTTAACCTATCGCTTCAATTGTCTGCACGTGAGTCTCAATTGATGATCACATCTTCCTCGTTTTAGATGTATTAAGGATCGCGTGGATAGATGTACAGATCTTACACACGTGCGATAGATTTTCACGTCAGAGGAGAGTGCACTTTCATCTGCACACGAGCGAGTCCCATCGATGCTTCCCTTTTGTTTCCTTCCTAACCTAACTTCCATAGATCCTCTCGCATTTATTTCCGTTCTCTTCATGCTTTCCCTCGTCGAGCCTTTTCATGGCGATTTTGATACTGAAGAATGATTAGCTCCAGTCGCAGCATCGTCGAACGCCAAAGCCCGCACGTGCAACTTTTGCACGTGTGTGAGATATGGTGGATCATCATACGGTGCCTTCCTCTTCATGCGCCACGTACTATAACTGGAGTGGTCAGATTTTCGAGTGATCCGCATATGCACGTTTAACATTTAGACAAGATGGTTATTATTTTCCAACCGTCCATTTCTTCGTATTGGTGTGACCCACTTGATAAATGGACGAACGCAGCTTTCCAGAGAAATCATTGTGGAGTAGATCTATGATTTGGCGGATCATACAAACGTGTGCCAAGTTGGCACTTTTGGTGCGCGCCTTCTATCTGGCGCTTGAAGATGTTGCATTTGGAATCGGCGTGCCTCCGTAGTAAAAGGCAAATGTCCCGGCCGAGCTCCTCGCACGTGTCGATGCGGCGCACTGATGCAATCAGGATATTCGTTCCTCACCATGAGTATGCATACACGTGTGCACAACACTCGTTGTAACACGTGGGGCCCACCACGTCTAATGTGTACATGGGTGGACCACCTCTTTCCAATGCTCGAGCGCGAACGGTTGGGAAACCTTGCGTAGGAACGTAGGGCCGAGTAACTTTCGCTTACCGTGCGCCACGTAGGGGTGACGTTAGTGGACCAATATAATTTTTTCATCATTTGAAAATTGGTGGTGACCCTCTAAACGTACACGTGGCATAGTTGTACGGAAATCTGGACCGCTCAAATATCTGACCAAATTGCGAAAGGAACATAGGTTAAAAATTGCACAGATAAGACAATATCAACCGTCTGATTTTCCACTTTAAATTTGGACCATTGTGGATGGAGTACATATCAATGATCAATTCAATCAATCAATCAATTCTGTCCATCCACAATGGGCCCACAATTTGGTTGGTCTGGATAGCCTCAGTGACACGTGAGAAGATGAATACCTACGCAGGAGTTTAGCATTCTACATTACGTCATTAACCCACGTGGGGATCTCTGAGCGAAAGTGACACAATCCGTGCGATCGCTAGTGTTGTCCAAGTGGGCCACCCCACAGGGAATGATGTTAAATCAAGGCTACATCTCTAAGTTTATGTGATGGGGTCCACCTAACTTTTGGATCAGGCTCATTTTGAGAATATCTGTCCCATCCTGGTAAGGAACACCTGATGAACGGTTAGGATTGAATATTCAAAAAATGGTGCGCCCATCTCAGCTGTCGATCGGGTTAAATTATGGTAGCAGGGCCTAAAATCGAGGCGAACTCGATGTCCGGAATGGATGTCGCATATACAACAAGGTGGGCCACGGAGTTCGATTGTTGTACACCCTGCGTACAACGGGTGTTGTACCGGATTTAGGTCCAGTCGATGCTTTCGAACTGGTTGATTTCAAGTGAAGAACCTGATTTTGGTGAAATGGTATATTGAACAGTCGGGCCCACCAGATGAACGACCTCGATCTCTTCCGTACGTTCCCCATTCAATAAATGCGGTGGGACCTATATTTATGGTCACGGATTTCTTTTCTATATAATCTAACTTTCATGCGGGCGGAAAGGCCGGCATTGGCGAGGCGAAGAATCAATCGCCGCAGGTGTACGCCTGTCGCGTTGTCTAAAACGAGAGATACGTCGCCCGGGAAATATGCAATCTGTCTCGCCCACCTACAAATGACACGGTAGATGAACCTGTAGAATGGGAGTATGGTAGATCCATCTCTCTTGTAGTACACGTGGACGGTGAGTTATCTTTTGAACCGCCCATCTATTATTCCATCCTGCGGATGGGATGTGGTTCAAATTACCCAAGTATAAGATGATCCTAGCCTTCCGATCAGTTCTCTATAAATGAACGGTATAAAAGATAATGATAACGATACCTACTTGATGATGGAAAATAACGTCTGATGGGTTTAATTTTTTGAGATATGGACGGTCCATAATCGGACCCACTAGATGGACAGTTCCGATTATCAAGTCGTTCTACCACGTGTACTTTGGCGACAATGCTACCGTCTCTACAGTATGAACTCCTTCGAATGTAGCTTATCTATTTGGTGAGGCCACATTCACCGGAAACGGATTGGCTACTCCCCCTGACACCAGCCCGGGGGCAGGTGGTCGGTACTCTGTGGGCCCCACCATGATGTATGTGTTTCATCCATTCCGTTCATCCATTTTTACATATCATTTTATGGCTCTATCCCAAAAATTAGAGGTATATAAATCTCATTTGGACCACACCACATGAAAACAATAGTGGTTGGATATCTATCATTAAAATCCTCCTAAGGCTCACTGTACTGTTTATTTGACATCTAATATGTTGATTAGGTCATACAGGCCCAGATGAAGGGAAAAAACAAAAATCATCTTGATCCGAAACTTTTATGGCCACAAAATGTTTTTTAATGGTCGACGCTCATTAAACACTGTTTCATGTAATGTGGTCCACTTAAGATTGGGATATATCTCATTTTTAGTCTCATACTGTAAAATGATCCGTAAAAATAGATGGACGGCATGGATGAAACACATACATCATGGTGGGTCCCACGGAGCACCGACCAGCAGCCATTGGCTGCTGTCAGGGGGAGTAGCCAATCCGCATCCACATTCACCACTGTGCTCAGGTAATATCATCATCAGTAGTATACAATAGATCTGAACCGTATATCATGTGGGGTCCACCGCGTAGATGGTCTAGCAAACAAATCAGGCCCGTTAACTATCATTCAGGAGTAGTTTGTATAGAGAAAAAATGGATTATAGGATCAGATCATCCGATCGGCATGACTTTAGGCTGATGAGTACATTTTTGCCCCAAAAGCTGGTTATCTTGGAGGAAATCTGATTATCGTACTGAGTAAATTCTGCTGGGCCCACCGGGAATGCATGTGTTTCATCCATGCCGTCTATCCGTTTTTCAAGTTCATTTTGTGGGTTGAGCCCAAAACTTAAGAATATGAAAAGCTAAAGTGAATCATGCCACAGGAAACAGTGGTAATAATGATTTCTACCGTTGAAACCTTTCTCGGGCCCACAGTGATGTTTATTTGTCATCTAAACTGTTCATAAGATCACGAAAACATGGATGAAGGGAACACAGAAATATCAGCTTGATCCAAGACTTACATGGTCTCCAAGATTTTTTTTCAACGGTGGACGTTCAATTCACTTCGTTATCTGTGGTTTGGTCCACTTGAGCTTTGGATATTCTTCATTTTTGGGTTCAACCCATGAATTTATTTGTTAAAATGGATGGACGGACCGGATAAAATGCATAAATCATAGTGGGCCCCACAGACTTTACTCAGCATGCCATCTGCTTCCATCTCAGAGCGAGAAACTTTGAATATTAAAAGGGTATAAGAAGACATTTCAGAAAATGTTATAGATATTTTGTGTATTGAAAAACATGGCTGCTGTATGACCGACGGCTCAGATTTCAAGGCAAAAAGCAAGCAGTCCCGCTTCAAAAGGGTTTGGTGCGGTGTCACCTTACCATGGTATGGTGCAGTGGCTGCTATACAACCCAAGTTGCATTCTTAGATTGATATGAACCGTTCATGTTATTAAGCTATATTATTGTAATCATGCTCCATTGATTAGCTTGACCTGTGAATCTTGGAATGTTTGTTTTCATACACAATCACCTGCTCTCTAATTTTTATTTTTATTTTTACCATGGCTTGGATAGCATAGAATCCAGAACATGAACGGTTCAGATTATCTTTAAAATGCAATCCACGAGTTACAACCAGCCACCGTACCATACTCTCGTACAAGGCGATGAACCCTTGCAAAACCGCTCTTCCCTCCACCTGACTCACCCCCCAGTGCTTATGTTTGCCACCGTGTGGTGGATGGGTTGCCACAGTTTAGTAAATTGCAACAGCCGCACATTTTACATACTCCCTTGATAGATGAATCTTTACACATCAATCTGTCATGCTTCTCCTGACGAGAAATGTTTAAGAGAACCCGTCTCCCGTGCGCTTACAGTACATGTGAAGGAGAGATCTTTAATCAGGACCGTCAGTTTAATTCTGTCTATGGTCTTTGGCCCCTATTTCAAATATCACACTAACTAGACAATCCTAGCCAACACTTTATTGGGCCCCACCGTTTCCTCCAATGCCATCTATTCCATCTTACCAGACATCTTAAAAATACATTTCTGCCCATTTTTTTATCCGGCAAGTATGAAATGAGGGGTTGTATTTGGTAGCCTGAGGACTACCAAAAGAACGTAGTCCTCATACTTGTTTTTGGCTGTGTTGGAGATCACCTATTTTCAGTTCGAATCATGCAGCGACCATTTGGGTACACTCCTTACAATAATAATAGTAATAACAATAGCAGCTGGGTCCCACCAGTTCAAAAACATGGGCCCACATACCACCTTGCTTAGGTCAGTCTCTGGACCACCACTTTGCTGGTAGAAACCTGTAAAAATAATAGTTTTCTCTCTTTTTAAAACTCAGTTTATTCTAATTGTTTTCTTTATGCCGACACAAACGATGCTAATTGAATTTTTAGACCGTTTTAGTGTAGGAAGACTGACAATCCTGCTGCCTGGGCAAGGTGCAAGGCTGGCCCTCTTATCCATGGTCCAAAATAGGATATCTGTAACGCATGAGATGGGCCCACGCCAATGCCACGTACCATATCAGCTAATAATTAGATGAGTGCTGTGGTAAGAGGCTTTCCTAATTTCAAACGCGTGTGGGAACCATATGAATCCACACGAGGGTGCATGTGCAATTATGAAACACGTGCGTGAGATATAGGTATTCCATGAGGTTGGAGTAATGCTTAGATCTTCTGGCTAAATTTTAGATAATTTGGCTCTTCAGGTGTGCCACAATGCACTACTTTTCTTGTAGCCATTCATTTGTTTTGATATGGTGTGGCCCACGTAAGGAGTGAAATGGAGGGTTTTTTTTTTTTTTTTTTTTTTTTTTTTTTTTTTTTTTTTTTAACGCCAGGAGATCTTAAGGAGTGTGGCTCACCTGATGGAAAGCTCAGACCTCACACTTGTCGTGTTATGACACATGCGTCTGCATGTGGATATGTATGGCTCTCAAACACGTGGATTTAGCAAGCCTGTTATGGAAAACTCCTGTAGAGAATGGAAAATCAGACTCTGAGAGCACGTCTACTGTACAAGTTGCATGCATGTATATATCATGACCGTCCAAATGTTGAACCCCATCACGGACAGCTGCCACGGATTGGACGGTAGGATTGGTCAGAGTTATATTCTATTCAAAATGGGACACTCTTGATGTATGTTTGTTTATATTAGGGCTAGCTGCATGCAACTTGGATCCGGGTCAACCCCAACCCAGCTGACCCAACCTGAGTTAAGGTCGGGTTGCCAAGGTCCGCAGGTTGGGGTTGGAAAACTCCAACCTTATTTGAAATCAGGTTGGGCGGCTCGGGTTCAGCATATATATTCGGGTTGGGTTAGGTTGGGTAATTAGGAATTAATACTCACATTTATTTGGGTGAGGCTGAGTAGGGGTGAGCGTAGAGGAGTTTCAGTTGGGAACCTCAGCTTGGAATTGGGTCAGGTGGGGTGGTGGGTTGGATCCTTTTTGAGGTTGTATTAGGTTCGGGTTGACCTTTTACTTGACCCAACCCGTCCTGAGATGCACCCTTGTTCGTTTGAACCCACTAATAAAGTAGAGGCTGGCATACCCTTAATCCCATAATCCAATCCTAGGGGTCAAGCCAGGTTGATTATTTAATAGGTGATGTTAGTCTAGGCATGGGCTAGAGTCTTACTTATGGCTCAGTGGTAGACCCTGAGAGTTTCAATTGAAGTCATGGGTTCGAAAGTTCATGTGGTGCAAGTATGGAATTTTTTATATAATCAATAAACTCTCAATACAATCAAATAACTCCCCGAAATCCTGATTTGCTCGCTAGACACTTTTGAGGATCTTAGTTTCTATTGAAGGTGGGATCAATCCTGCTGATAAGCCATCAATAGTTGTCGGTTTTAGTGAAGGTTCAGTTTATGCAACCTATGCGTAAGTGCGCAGTTTTATTTTTAATTATGAATCTAAGTTATATATACGAGTGTAATATGGGATTAGGATAATTTTAGAATATTAAAAGCTTTTTTTTGAGAAAGTTAGGGTTTGTAGAAAAAGGATATAAGGTTTGCATATAAGTTAATTCCATATTCTGTAATTTCGTTTTTATAGTTGATTGTTTGTCATTTTGTGTCGTGATTTTTTTTTTTTTTTTTGTGAAAATTTTTCCATATAAATTATTGTATTAACTATGCATGCTTAAATTTTCCATCTCTATACTTGTTTGATCTACATCTAGGTCACTATGGGATGATGCTTCCGTGCCCAATGTGTATATAAAAGACAAAGGTCGAGACTAGGCCTAGAGAATTTTAGTAGGTTAATTCTTAGGTCATTCGGTAAATGGGCTAAGCTGACGGTCACGTGACTGGAACCTCACCCACACGGTAACACACACAAAGGACCCGAGTGTATAGGAAAGATCACCATCAGATCATGATCTGATGGTGAAAGGTAGTGAACATGACGAAAAAGGGTAATCTAGTATGTGAGTCCAACTCACTCTCAACCACCTGAATTTGTAGAGAAAGATGAGTCACGGGTGGAGGAAGCTCTAACTTGTAGAAATGAAATAACATAATTCTTACACCTTCGTTACAAATTCCATCTCCCTTTTTAAATAATTCTACCTGTTTCTTGGAGGTGTGAAGATCACGTGATTCGCTCCACCGTTACAACTCACTCTCTGTACGTTTCTCTCTGATCCGTGATTAGCTTTATTGAGCGTGTATAAAGCAGCTCATGTATACATCACACGTGTGCCAGCAGGCCAAGCAGCCATATTCTTAACGGATCCAAACCATCCATACCCTGTCCCAATAATCAGGTCGGTCCATTAGTCACAGTGGATGACAGTCTACTTTTGGGTAACCCACGGTGGCTTGGACGTTGTAGCTGTCCGGCACGTGTTTGCGTGTAGATTGTATCCCTTGGCATGCGTGTGGGATTGGTAAAGCTCAGATTTACTAGCTGACCTCTGTTAAGAACCCCACTGATTGATGTACGCATATAAATAAACCAATGCTTATTTTAATGGATTTACGTCATTATCACACCGGACTTACATAGATAAGAACTGCTCCAAGGCCAGGGTAGGACGCGTGTGAGATCGTGACCATTGAACAGATGGATCCTACCATGAAAATTCCTTTGACGATCGAATGAGGCCGGTTTAATAATTGAGCGTGCCACATGTGAATGAGAAACATGGATGGTTGGAAAAAGTATGAATGATGGTCTGTATTCAGGATGCCCGTGTGGCTCAACTTAAGAATGGAACACGTGTGGCCTTGTATATTTTTGGTCCATTTCCATAAATTACAGGTGGTGTGGTCCCACCTTAGAAATTTTTTTTTTTTTTTTTTTTTTTTTTTAAATACCACATGGTTTTTGGTCAGGCATGTACATGTTCACGGACCCGGCCGGGTTTTATTCTTTTCCGAAAAGGTGGGAGGACCCGATCTGATGAATGTAACAGATCTTGCACGTGTATGGCACATAGGCACCTGTGCCATAAATCTTCATATTTGGATCTCTCCCTGGGTGAATCGTTCTAGGGACACCCTATTATTTTGGACACATGGGCCCCTTCTGCCTAGGGCTGTCAATGGAGCGGGACATATCCGAGATCGAATTCACTCTGAACCATATAATGTGGAGAGAGATTTTTAAATAGGTCTAATTAATTAAATGAACTGAATTTGGGCTCATAAAAATAAATTCTAATTATATTCAGGTCGGATCCGAATCTAGTGGTTAGATCCGATCAGATCCTCACTATTACATGCTTCAAGCTGTCAACCGGTTTAACTCCCACGGCAATAAATTCTATGTTGTAGTTCGACATCTGTTTGTCAAACTTCAATACTCATGTATGCTTTAAATTAAAAATATTCAAATTATACCATTTTATTCCTAAATTAAATATATATTTTTATTTATGATGTGATGGATTCGGACCATATCTGACCCGAATTCAATAGCTATATGGATTTTTTGGATCAGAAATGTATCTAGCTATTTATAAGTGAATTGGATATGAATATCACCTTTTTGATCCAAGTCAGATCTGAACTACAGAATTTGGACTTGGAACCAAATCCAACTAGATTGAATCCAAATCTAACCCATTGAGAGCCCTAGCTACTTCTGCCCTATCTTCTAGTGATCTAGACCGTTCATTTAGTCCGTCGCACTGTGAACTGTGGATGTCCTGGATGGAAAAATCCTGTTGACTAGAGATTTTCATCGTCCATTTATCTGTATGCTGAAAACCTGACCAATGTTTTTAACTTAACTGATCAGGTTTATATGGACAGTGAGGATATCTAATGAGTGCCGGGCCCCATGTACGTGACCGATCTAAAGTGCAGGGCCGGAGACTCCACATGAAATATCGGTGGGCCCCACATGCCTGGCCCGTCTAATTGGGACCAATTGCGCTAAAAGTCCTTTGTAATCGATTGCATGGCTGGGTCTTTTTTTATTTTTATTTTTATTTTTATCTTCTTGCTTTCTTAATCATCCTTTACTTGCAACCTTATTCATTTGGAAGCATACGAAATCCCAATTTGACTTTGAAATCTTATTGATTTTTCCACTAATCTCTTGTTAAGAATTGACTCTAAAGTGACGGCTAGATCCTTGAAATGATTGTAAATTCATTAATGAGATTTTTTATTTTTTTTTGGAGTGCCTTTGATAATGGCCCACCTAACCAACGGTGAGAGGCTATTTTGGCCAATAAGTGATGGAACGTTTATTGTGTGGACAAGCTTGGTTAGCATTCTTCAAATTAAAACATCAAGGCCCCCAAAAATGAATACTAATTTAACTTGGTCTTGTTTAAAAAAAAAAAAAAACCAGAAAGGTGGGAGCATACACCTATGGGGACACGCAGTGGTTATGTATGAGATCCGGACGATGATCCAATGGACTCCATCATGGTAATAAAATCGTGCAGTTGAGATGATCCAAAACGCTAGATTTATGCATGAAAATTGATAATTCTTTTTCAGACCCTATCTAATCTAGCAGAAGCAAGGTTCTAGTGGCCTTATTTTCGTGGCCATCTACTACATTTCATATGGATGGTTGTGTGCTATTAGGATTCTTCCATGGATGATATTAATTTAAGACTGGCTTTTAATCACCTTAAATGAGCCACTGGGCCCCACAGCTCCCTAATTCCTTACTGGATGGCTAGTTTTAAGGGGCAAAGAAGCCACAATGGCCTAGACCTTTCAGAACTCCACTAATCATCTCATGTTCTTTAAATTCATGTTTAAGGATACATCTGGTTTTGAAGTAAGTCATCCTACCTAATCTCAAGCAAGTTAAGAATTAAGGATAAATGTTTATCATATAAAGATTGTTTGTGAGTGGGACCCATATTCTCCTAACTGACATACCATTGCAATATTGCTTATGGAACCAGTGAGCCATGTAAGATTTATCTGTTTTGATTGGCCATCATGGATCAACGGTTCTGATCAAATTGAACGAGTCATTAGATCCCATGGTCCCATTTTGGAGGATCATATATAGAAATATGATTGCAATAGCAACACTTCCTTATTTGTCATGTACAAGGAGTTTCAGTGGGTGTGGTGGGTTTACTTGTGTAAAGAAAAAACCATGGCTAAATATGGGAAAGAAAACAATTTCCTTTTTTAAGAAATTAGAGAAAGGGGAAAAAATGTTTCCTTTTCATAGCTTTTGCTAAATAAATAAAATTATTTCTCCAAAAAAAGCATGTTAAATGTATATTTTTATGGTAATGAGAGAGAAGATAATAGTTGTTTGGCCATTGACCTTTTAGGGCCAGTTTGGATCTTAAGTTGCTTAAGATAAGTTACTTATGCAACAAGTAACTTATCTTAGTTTATACTTACTAAAAACATAAGTATGTTTGGTAAACAATCTATTTATCAGTTTCTCCTCTCTTTCATCTCTCCTATTCTTCTCTTCAGCAAGTTGGGAAAAGTAGAAAAGCTTTTAAAAAATTAATTAAAGTGATTAAGTACTTTAAGTAAAAAAGTTACTTATAACTAATCATAAACAAAACTTGTTTATCTAAAATAAGTTATTTATCTACTGGTATAAGTAGAAAAAGTAACTTATTAGGTGGTATCCAAACGGACCCTTGACATTTTTATTATAATAATAGTGCAAAACAAAAAATCCTGAAGGAAATTAGTAATCGACATTATTTTCTACATTTAAAGAATTATGCAGGGTTTTCATTTCCAAATATTGTTTCATTTCATTGAAATAAGCTCGAAAGTGTAAAGGCTACTAATGTTGGACTAGGAATCCTCTCACCTTTATATAAGATATATAAAAAGTCTCTTAGTATTCTTCGCACATGTTTACACTTTTCCCTCGCCCGAGAGAGCTCTAGGTAGAGAAGGTGAGGAAATGCAAGGATCTTTTGGAGCTTACAGAGATACATCAGTGGCAGCTACACCAGGAGATCCGTGAATGCATGTTCATCTCGAAAACTCAATCATCCAAAATACTTGTAACTTTAGAGGTTCCAATTACAGGTAATACTTCATGTAGTTTATGTTGCACTTGGTTGTATTGCTTTCAGTTTGGGCAATTAGGATCCCTTAGCAAAATAGGATTCACTCAGTGAGTGAATGATTGGGTGAACATCCTTTGGAAACACATTTCCATGGTACACATCATGATAACACCAAACAAACATTATTATCATGCTACTC
>JAJHSJ010000005.1:8767054-8984175 GCA_021015155.1 Magnolia officinalis
CTACGATATTGTGACTTTCCCTATCATCCAAGAATTTACTTTCCAAATACATTAGATTTTAAAATCCCTGGAGAAAGAGTAAGAGGAGAGGATTCCTTTTTTAAGTATTAGGTGACAGGCAACAAGACACTTGCTTTTGGTAAGAAATGTATATATATATATATATATACTTCCTGTCCCTACACACCCCTACATGGCTGGCACGTGAGAAATCTAGGCTGTTCGTCCGGCCTGGCACACTACCACATATTCACATGGTCTAGAAATCCGCATAGCATGGCCGTTAGATGGCCCACAGATATGAAAATTCTAATAGATATATGGCACATGTGGTCCAAACAATGAGAGGACTTGATTTTTAAAGGATGCAGATTGCAATCCATCCCATTCATCCATTTTGCCCGATCATGTTAGGACATGGGCCAAAAGATGAGGCAGATACAAAACTCAAGTGGGTTGCATGACAGAAACAGTGAGGATGAAACATCTGCCATTGAAACATTCATTGGGCTATAAAAGATTTTGGATCAGGATAATATTTTTGTACTTTAATTCAGTTCATCCAAGTAGGAATGACTTTACTAATGGCATGGATGGCATATAAAAATTACGTTAGAACTGCCTATTTTTTAGCTCATGTCCTAACATTATATGGAAAAATGGATAGCGACTTTTGAACATGTCTCATTTTTTAGCTCGTCGTAACGTTATATGAAAAAATGGAAGGATGAGTTTTGAATCTGCCTCATTTTTAAGCTCATGTCATAAGGTGATATAGAGAAATGGACGGACGTGATGAATTTCTACAAACATCAAGTGGGCCCCACCTAGCATCCTGTCACATGAAGTTTTTCGTAAGCAATCCGTACCATTTTGAAGCTACAGATAACACATGCATGGTGGAAATGATCTGGCACTCACGTGCCTCAATGGCACTTGTGGGGAGAGCATGATTTGGATAACCACTGCATGGAAATGAGAGAGATTCCAAATGCAATGAGGACAAATATTCGAAGGAGTAAGCTGTCCTAAACACTTAAGAAAATGTGGAATACTTGTAATGTTTAAATCCCCAACACATACTTAAAAAATCCTTTTTATTTTGTCTTGTGTGCGCCTGGGAGTTGACATTTCCTTACTATATTGGATTTCCGTGCCTAAGAATCTTGCAAGGAATTGCATTTCTATCTTAATCATCCATGATAGTGACATCCCAATACAGTATGCCGTTTGATTCTCAGAATACAAGTTGTATCAGAGGTTACATACTAAGGAATGAATGATATCATACGATCCTATGATGGGAGAACGGTTTCTCTACAACGTTTGTACAATATGCTTATTTGACAACTATGGATATGTGGCTCGTATTGATGTGTTCCTGACATCCAATCCGTCCATCATATTAGCCCCCTAATTTTCTTATTTAATGTAAAAAAATCAGATCAATCTAAAATTCAGTTGGGCCACACCATGTAAAATCATGCCTAAAACCACATGATCATTCCCCACAGACATATGGCATATATAGAAGAATCAATAACAATTCTTCTCACCTAACTCAGCTAGTAAAATTTCTCTATGATCGTTAATCATCGATCTGTAGCTAATTAGGGGGCTCCACTGTGGATTCTACATGGCCCCAAAACCACCAAGTGATGGTCAGGGCCATTCATTCTAGGGCATGCAATGTGGAAAGTAAAGAGTAAAAATAATATTTTTATCATCCATTTTATAGGCCTTGATCAGTCATGTGCAGTCCAACATGAATCCAGAGCAATTTCAATTTCCCAAAGAGACCTGATTATTCTCTTTGATTACTTGGTAATTGTTTAATAGGATTTTGATAGGAGCTATGAACAGACGGTGTGAAGGATGCAATTGAGAAATCAAGTAACCCATAATCAGTCGCATGAAAAATGGACGGACACGATTATTCATGTAGGGAATATGTCTAGTCACGGATGTTTAAACCCTTGTATTGGTGTGATTTTTCTAAGGTGCCAGAAAAAGAGTGGATTGAATCAAACGGACAGTATAGATAGGTGATGATGTGCACATGACCCAGAGAATTGGAATGCAACTAGGTGAATGGAAAGGTTAGCTTATATAAACCTGTTGGATCATTTTAACTTTGTGGTTGGAAATAACAATTATAAGGAGTGGAAATGGCAGCTCCCAATGTAGGGTTTTGTTTATATGATTTGTCAGTGAAAACTAATTTCCAAGGAATTATCCCGTTTGTGAATAAAGGTCTTGAAATTCTCGTTCCTTCATCACATTTTATTGTTTCAATTCACGGAAAACATCAAATAGGTAGAAAATGTTATCTTTCTGGCAATCATTTTCACGATTTCACCCATCCAAATAAGCCTTAAATCAAAGAAAATGAAACCAAACAAGATGACCAGGTGGCATGATGATCCAGACTGTCCATCTATTGGGTCCTTACCATGAACGGCAGGCAGTCGAAAATCAAACCAAACAGACTAATTCTATTCATATGAAAGACAACCTTCAAATGAATGGATGGCAGTGTAAATGAGGATAACAATTATTCATTAGCTATGATTTTAAACCAAGTGCTATCTACAAGCAGGACCCAGTAAATGAAAGGATTGGATCCACCACCGAATCTTCAACGTTTTTTATATCTGGTCACAAACACCCCTGTCCTTATCCAGCTAGCACGGCATGCCAGAATCCACTGTGGTAGTGATAAATACAAGTAGCTCTAAGCATATGAACAGATTCCATGAGTGAGTGAAGGTTGTTGGCAAAAGAGACGCCGCGAACATAGGCATTTAATCCACAACACAGTCTCACATGCCATGTCTTCTGGATTCTTTCTTGTATTTGTGCACATACATATGTACTTTTCTTTTACTGATACTCTTTTATCTCCTCGTTTTAATAAAACTAACCCTGTTTTAGTTAGTTATTGTTAATTGCCTTTTTTTCCCTTTAAATAATAATTGAGAATTTTGAGAAATTCTCTCCCAACTTAAAGAGTTCTGCTAAATCACACAAGTGCATGCCTCCAATCCGCATTTGCCAACGTGACACATACGCAACATCCATGCACTCCATCAGGTGTGCCTAGTGTATGTTATAGACACAGTAGGTGTTGAGAAGTGGAGCCACATCTGGGGCCACGCACGACCGGTCGTGGCCCCTGCTCGACCGGTCGTGACCAGTCGTGGACTGGCTCGACTCAAAGTCTAGCAAGTATCAATTTTGGGTTCCGATGTGCTCGACCGGTCGTGACCCTGGCACGCCCGGTCGTGACCCTGGTACGCCCGGTCGTAGGGTCCTCTCGACCGGTCGTGGGGTCTGCTCGACCGGTCGTAGTTATGCAAATTCGTTTCCGAATTTGATGCGGACTGCGGATTTTTTAGTCGTCTTTCGCAAGGGTGCGAAAAAGAAGTTGCCTAAACTATAAATAGGTGTCCCTAGGACTATTCTAGGGTTAAGGTGAATATTTGGAAGTTATTTTAAGGTGTGGGCAAAGGGTTTTCTCTGTATTTTCAAGGGAGAGGTTAGTATATTGCCTTATAATCTTTGTTATTCTTCATAGTGGAAGTTTGCATCTGTGGTTTTTTACCCTAGTTTGGGATTTTTCCACGTATATATTGTCTTGTGGTTTGTTTGGATTGTTTTGATCTGTTTCTAGTTTATATTTCTTCTTATTTATCATTTGTGGGTGAGACATGAGACTAGATCTCGGTTCACTGCGTTGTTGGCGTGCTGCGCAACAATTGGCATCAAAGCTATTGGTTTAATTCTATTGGGAGCGATGATGGAAGAAGGAAAAATTATAATTGAAAAGTTTAATAGTTCAAACTTTACCTTCTGAAAGATGCAGATGGAGGATTATCTGTATCAGAAGGACCTCTATATTCCTCTAAGAGGAAAAGAGAAGAAACCAGAAATGATGAATGGTTTTTACTAGATAGGAAGGCTTTAGGAACGATCCGACTCTCTTTGTCTAAGAGCATCGCCTTCAACATATCCAAGATGAAAACTACAAAAGAATTAATGGAAACCCTAGCCACCATGTATGAAAAACCATCTGCGTCCAACAAGGCTCATCTTATGAAATAGTTATTCAACATGAAGATGTCAGATGGTGGGAGTGTGGCTGAACATTTAAACGAGTTCAATACAGTCACGAGCCAGCTGGAATCAGTTGGCATTGTTTTTTAGGATGAGGTCAGGGCGTTATTAATCTTATCCAGTTTGCCAGATAGTTGGGACGGTTTGGTGATTGCTATGAGCAATTCTTCAAGGTCGACAAAGCTGAAATTTGATAATGTGGCCGATCTAATTCTCAGTGAAAAAAGGCATCAGGAGTTTCAGGAGATTCAGGGAATGCTCTAAATGTTGAAGGAAGAGGAAGATCGCTGAACAAATGAGGCAATAAACACGGACGTTCTAAGTCGAGGAAGAAATCCAAGGGACCGAAAGACAAAGACGGGTGTTGGCATTGCGATAAGAAGGGGCATATGAAACTTGATTGCAGGGCACTCAAGAAACAAGAAGGAAGCTCTCAAAGCGGGAAGGATTCAGTGAATCTATTTGAGTAGAGTGACACAAAAGCGTTGATCTTGTCTCTTGATGCGAGGAATAAGTCTTAAGTTATAGACTCGGTTGCTTCGTTTCATGCCACCTCATGTAAGGAAGTTCTGCATGATTATGTGTCAGGTGACTTTAGGAGAGTCTACCTGGGTGATAATGAATCGTGTAGTATTGTTGGAAAGGGAGACGTTCATGTCAATCAGAAAGACGGAACAGTTTTGAAATTGAAGGATGTTAGACATATACCGAGTTTGAAACGTAACTTGATCTCAGTGGGGTAATTGGCCGATACCGGTTATGTGACGACATTCACTAGTGATTCCTGTAAGATCACAAAAGGTGCCTTGATGATATCTCGAGGCAAAAAGCAAGGTACCTTATACGTAACTTCAGGATCGTATAGTTCACTCGCAGTCGCATCAACTGGAGTAAATGGGCAGTTATGGCATCAGAGGTTGGGACATATGAGTGAGAAAGGGATGAGAGTGCTATTGTCAAAAGGGAAGCTACCAGGGCTGAAGTCTATTAACTTAGAATTCTGCGAGGACTGCGTGTATGGTAAGCAGAAGAGGGTAAGTGTCAAGAAGACGGGACACGCTCCAAAGACGTATCTGTTGGAGCTTGTACACACTGATATGTGGGGACTGACACAAGTATTATCTCTTAGTGGCTCACGTTATTTTGTTTCCTTTATTGATGATGCTATTAGAAAACTGTGGGTCTATTTCTTAAGACATAAATCTAATGTATTTGATGTATTTAAGAAGTGAAAAGTTATGGTAGAAAACGAGATAGGTAAAACAATAAAATGTCTCAGATCTGATAATGGGGGAGAATACTGTGATAAGAGATTTAAAGAGTATTATGCAGCAAATGAAATCAAACATCAGAAAATGATTCCAAGGAGACCGCAGCAGAATGGTGTGGCTGAGCGCATTAACAGAACCATCCTTAAGCGCGCCAGGAGCATGAGGTTACATGCAAGGTTGCCCAAGATTTTTTGAACAGATGGTGTGAATACTATCGCATATCTCATCAATAAAAGTCCCTCAACACCATTGGATGGTGGGCTACCAGAAGAAACGTGGACTGGAAAAGAAGTGAACTTTGCACATCTCAGAGTGTTCGATTGCACTTCATATGTTCACATTGATACAGAGCACAGAAACAAACTGGATGCGAAGTCCAGGAGGTGCACGTTTATAAGCTACGGGCAGCATGATTTTGGCTACAGGTTTTGAGATGCAGAAAACAGGAAAATTATCAGAAGCAAGGACGTAGTCTTCAATGAAAAAGTGATGCATAAGAACGGTGTGCAGGAAAATAAGGCTGAGAAAAAGGAATTCGTAGAGTTGAAAGAGTTACCAGAAACGGGTGTTACAGCGTCACAGGATGATCATGCACGGGAGCATTATGAGGCAGAGCCGCATACACCAGTTGTGAGGAGGTCTACTCGAGAGAGAAGACCCACGGTCCGATACTCACCCTCGTTACGTTATCTACTGCTGACAGATAATGGTGAACCAGAGTGTTTTGAAGAAGCATTACAGTCAGATACACGGGTTAAGTGGGAGCAGGTCATGGATGATGAGATAGACTCTCTTGAGTCTAATCGTACATGAGAGCTAGTCACTCTACCTAAGGGTAAGAAAGCTCTTCATAACAAGTGGGTTTACAGACTGAAGGAGGAGTACGATGGCTCGAAACGGTACAAAGGCAGGTATCGATTTCACTGAAATATTTTCACCTGTGGTAAAAATGTCTACGATTCGCATGGTTTTGAGTATAATGGCTACAGAGGACTTACATCTAGAGCAGCTAGATATTAAGACAGCTTTTCTTCATGGGGACCTTGAAGATGAGATATATATGCATCAGCCGACAGGATACGTGGCACCAAGAAAGGAGAACAAGTATGCAGACTAAAGAAGAGTCTATATGGCTTGAAGCAGGCCCCGAGGCAGTGGTACAAGAAGTTCGACAGTTTCATGTCGGGAAACGGTTACAAGAGATGTCATGCTGACCACTGTTGCTATTTGAAGAAGTTTAATATGTCATACATCATCCTTCTTCTGTACGTTGATGACATGCTCGTGACCGGTTCAAACATGAAGGACATCTCATATCTCAAAAGACAGCTATCTAGAGAATTTGTCATGAAGGATTTGGGAGCTACAAAACAAATTCTAAGTATGAGGATAAAGCGTGACAGGGAAAACAAGAAACTGGTTTTGTCGCAAGCAGAGTACATAGCCAAGGTACTTGATCGATTCAATATGGGAGGTGTTAAGCCTGTTAGCACTCCATTAGCCAACCACTTCAAGCTATCTAAGGAGCAAGGTGCAAAGACGCAGGAGGAACGGGATTACATGGCTAAAGTCTCATACGCATCAGCTATTGGGAGTCTCATGTATGTTATGGTGAGCATGAGGCCAGACATTGCTCAAGCAGTGGGAGTTGTTAGCAAGTTCATGAACAACCCCTGGAAGGAACATTGGGAAGTTGTGAAGTGGATCCTTAGATACCTGGTAGGTACTAAGGATGTGGGGTTATATTATGGTGGATCAGAAATCAAGCTACAAGGCTACGTGGATTCAGAGTTTGCAGGAGATATCGACAGCAGAAGAAGCACTACAGGTTATGTCTTTACTCTAGGTAGTGCTGCAGTAAGTTGGGTCTCTCAGTTACAGAAGATAGTATCTATCAGTACAATAGAAGCAAAATATGTTACGACTACAGAAGTGTGCAAGGAGATAGTATGGATGCAATGTTTTATGAAGGAGTTGGGTAAGGAGCAAGCAAATTGCAAGTTGTACACAGGTTATGTCTTTACTCTAGGTAGTGCTGCAGTCAGTTGGGTCTCTCAGTTACAGAAGATAGTATCTATCAGTACAATAGAAGCAAAATATGTTACGGCTACAGAAGTGTGCAAGGAGATAGTATGGATGCAAGGTTTTATGAAGGAGTTGGGTAAGAAGCAAGCAAATTGCAAGTTGTACAGTGACAGTCAGAGTGCAATACACTTGGCTAAGAATTCAGTCTTTCATTCAAGGACCAAGCATATTGCCATCAGATATCACTTCATACGTTCGTTACTGGAAGATGGATCGATTGCTCTAGAAAAGATTCATACAAGTGAGAATCCTGCGAATATGCTGACCAAAGCGGTCACACGGGAGAAGCTGAAGATCTGTTCAGCTTTAATTGGTCTTCAGGCTTGAAGATGGAGAAATGGTGCACTCCGGATGAAGAAAAAAAAGGTTTATGGCGATGTGTCTTCAAGTGAGAGATTGTTGAGAAGTGGAGCCACATCTAGGGCCGCGCACGACCGGTCATGATTAGTCGTGGACTAGCTCGACTCAAAGTCCAGCGAGCATCAATTTCGGGTTCCGAGGTGATCGACCGGTCGTAGCCCTGGCACGACCGGTCGTGGGGTCCTCTCAACCGGTCGTGGTTACGCAGATTCGTTTCCGAATTTGATGCGAACTGCAAATTTTTGAGTCGCCTTTCACAAAGGTACCAAAGGGAAGTTGCCTAAACTATAAATAGGTGTCCCTAGGGATATTCTAGGGTTAAGGTAAATATTGGAGAGTTATTCTAAGGTGTGGGCAAAGGGTTTTCTCTGTATTTCCAAGGGAGAAGTTAG
Source organism: Magnolia officinalis (assembly GCA_021015155.1). Taxonomy (NCBI): domain Eukaryota; kingdom Viridiplantae; phylum Streptophyta; class Magnoliopsida; order Magnoliales; family Magnoliaceae; genus Magnolia; species Magnolia officinalis. The sequence continues at coordinate 8,775,279 of JAJHSJ010000005.1, forward strand.
TATATTGTCTTGTAATCTTCGTTATTCTTCATAGTGAAAGTTTGCATCCGTAGTTTTTACCCTAGTTTGGGGTTTTTCCACGTATATCTTGTCTTGTGATTTGTTTGAATTGCTTTGATCTGTTTCTAGTTTATATTTCTTCTTGTTTATCATTTGTGGGTGAAACTTGAGATTGGATCTCGGTTCACTGCGTTGTTGGCGTGCTGCGCAACAGTAAGGTGTCATGATCATCATGTTGTGGGTCATGATGCATGAGACCAATGGACGAATTTTATAAATAAACATGCCAACTTCTTATAGCCGTTCATCTTGTGGTTTGGCTCTTTTGGGAATGATCAAGTTCATCTGTGCTGGGTCAAAGCATCCCCGAGTCCAAGCATGAGCTAAGGAGCTTAGTCCAAACCTAGACTAGCCCAGCCTTAGAACCAAGGAATCAGGCTCGTGCCCACCATCCAAAATGCTCAATCCACTACTGATTAAATAACTTAGGCCATGTCAAGCATACTTGTCAGGCCTTTAGACAGAATGCTAGCTTAGGTCCAGACCAATGAATCCGCACCTAAAGCCCAGGCCCAAATCCAAGCCATGGGCGTCCAGGGTCAACCCTAAACCAGCCCAAAGTGATTATGCTCAGGCTGGGCTAAGCCAGCCAGCACCATTTGCCACTCTACCAAGTTCACATCAAGTTGATTACCTTGTCTTAGTGTCTCATACACAAGTTGTACCGGAAAGCTTACTAAAATATACGGATCTCAAGAGCAATTAGCTGTGATGATATGTGCATTTCAATCTGAATACCTTCCTTTGGATTGATTCCCTTCTGAAGGCTGGTCCTTTCTTGCAGAAACTACACGTTAATGGACGTTTTCTTAATCTATGAAAATAATTCAGATAATAATGCAATTTATTTCAGCTATATCTGAAAATTGCAACTTGTGTTTCCAACTGAATGACATCACTTTTCCTTTTATTGTTATTCTTTTTGCCAACTTAAAAGGCTGTCCATCGCCCCAAATATCATGATATTGATACTTGATGCAACCAAATGCAGCTAACTGATATTGGATGTATGGAATGCTTCTATTTTAACGGCAGCTAATATCAGACATATTGTTCACTGTGCATTCTGTGTCATATTGAGGTATCGATGGTTAAAGGTGAGTTTGGTGGCACTTTTTTTAGCTGCTGCTTCCGTGGGACCAAATCTTCGACCAAGAGATGGGGCCATGCAATGGATGGTTCAGATCTAAGTAGGTCCCACCTTTGATTCCAAAATAATCAGTAGGATCACCAATACAAGATGGATGGTTAGGGAGGACAGGGGTTGACAAAATTGATTATCCAGATCCATGACAAGGCCCTTTTGTCATGCTGTCACCCCTCTTGTTAGCTGATTCAAATTCATTACCGGACCTCTTTTTCTCATAAATGATCTTAACCTTTGATTTTGTCGGTCACTGAACAGATGGCTAGGATCATCATATGTCAAAGTGAGTCTTGAGAGGAACGGAAATAAAAGGTGGGACCACCAAGATAGACGGTCCAGGTCCTCTTTATCATCCGGTTCCTTGCCATAAACGATCCTGACTGTCCATTTTGGAAAAGGATCACAAGCACGTGAGCATCACATGTTTGAAACATCCCCAGATCATCTAACAATACAACACGCCTGAAACATTTTTCCCTTTCATAGGGGGCATTTTGCGAAGAGTGAACAGACCAGCCAACGGCCCACTGCCAGTTTTGCCCTTTCCGCAGGCAAGTTGGGATAGGAATCCATGACCTCAAAAGTGACACAATCCCCCACTGCCTGAGCTCAAATCAGCCAGACTATGTCATTGCCATTCTGCAGCACCAGCTCAAAACATGCTACAGTCACAAACATCGATTCAGTGAGGACTTTCCATCAGAGCTGGGCCATGAAAATCTTCCCATCATCTATCAATTCGATTTAACTGCATTTTGCTGCAATCAACTTCAATTTACTCCAAGATGGATGAACATTCAAAACCCTCTTTTATACTTGTAATATCTCAACCACTACATGAATTACTTGACACACCAAAAGCATCATCCTGCTGCAGGACTCTCTCCAGCTCCCACGCCATTTGTTTGAGGTCTCTCCAGGTGGCAAGAATCCACTGCTCCCCACCACATCTGCCCATTATAACTCCAATTCGAGACTTCAATTGTTTTTTTTTCTCAAATACCCATCTCTAATGTCAACCCAGAAAATCTCATATCATCTCTTTTCTACAGAGAAACGGTAGAAGCAAAACGTTCAGAAATGAATCCCAACACATTATAAAGCTCTAGTTCTTTTAGTCTCTGTTCAACTAGTCGAAGGTGAGGCCATTAAATCAGGCAATTTCTACCACCACTTATGTACAAACCAAATACCAAACATACATGAGAGAGAGATTAACACCTGGGAGAGAGATTAACACCCCATGGCAGTGTGATAATCCATAAGCATGTACATAACCACTGTGCACGTGATACGTATGTATCTCAATCCAAGCCATCAAAGTCATTGGACCCATTTTAGGTCAGACATGGCCGAAAAATCATGATTGGATGATCCTAACTCATTAGCAAACCTCCATTACGGGTAATCTGTGACTTGAATGATTTGCATTGAAGCACATACATGCCACTTGTATGGTGGTGATCCGCATGCGTGCAAGGGGTCATACTCTGCCAGCGACTCCGCATACATATTGATAGCAGTGATTATTGCCATGACTATGGACAACCTGCATACTAGCCAGGCAGGGCATTTCACTGCAATGAATTACAGCCAAATTTGATTAATTGTATGGTACAACCCAAAACACTCAAACCTTAATAGCCCGGCCCTTGTACACCCCTCTCTGTACCACAAAGTTATCAGGGGCAGCCTGAAACTCTTCTAACCAAGCCACTTCGGGGGAGTTTATTCCACTTGATTGAACAACACCTTCAACAAAATCAACTAAAGCAAAAACCATATAAGTTTTCAACATAGGAAATTTAAAACCTGGACTGAACTGTACAGTCAGACTGGATGTGACTGAAACTGGACAGTTAGACTGGATTTGACTGTACTGGGACACCGAAATGGGTCAGGTCATTACAAGACCGATCTTGGAGATAGGACACACACACACACACACACACACACAAAAAAAAAAAAAAAAAAAAACCATTCGAGCAAAGTTCAACTGGTCCAACTGTCTAGATCAGGCAGTTTTTGTCAAACCATCTGGTCAACTAGTCAAATCTTAGTATTTTTCACTTAATTCATTTTTTATGTTGCCGTTCAACAGAATGAACCAGCTGCTGGACCAGCTTGGACCAAACTGTCAAAAAAAGAAGGGCTTCTCCAGTCCAGGTTTTAAAACATTGCAGGAAACAGTGACAAATTATGAATTGTGAGTTGGAAACTTACCAGGTAGATCCTTTCTTGGAGATTTCCGGAAGTAAGAACAATGCCGCCCATCCACTGATGAGTATGGTGGCGATAGAATGTCGAAGATCGCACAAGGAGTAATGGCTTTGAAAGAATGGATGTTGCCACCGCTATTAGGATAAAGAACTGTGGTGCCACAGGGTGCAGACATCTCCTCATCTTTGACAACCTTCGCTAGTCTTGCTGCAAATCTCACCAAGACAAAATAAGGAGAACGAAATTTTGAATGGCATCCCTTTGTTTAATAACAGAAATTCAATATGCCACAGAGAAACCAATGATGCAACAAAAATATGATATAGTTCACCACTAATGTCAAGCAAGGGCCAATATATTCCAACCAGCTGAGCATAAATAAGTATAAAAATGATATGTGTAAGGGTTGAAGAAATTAGGCTTAAAACTAGTATCGAATATAATAAAATATAAAATAAGAACCTACATACTCACTTGCCTTTTCGAAGATTTTGATCGAACAAAATAATAAAGAACAATACCAATTATGTCACGTGAAAACTAACTAGCCTGGTAAGACCCTAGACTGCTGAAAATTATATCACCAAACATACCATGCAATACATGGAAGCCCATGTGAATTCAAATTTAGCTGTACTCAAAAAGTGGCATCCCAACCATGGTCTTAAGATTGGCGACTTCAACAAACTTGCTTGGTCCCGAGTCAGAGTCGTGACTCTAGCAGAGTCGAGCCAAGTCACCCGTATTTTCGATGCAGACTCATGGTGCCGAACTGAGTTGACTTGGACAAGTAGCATCTGACTCAAACAAGCTGTCAATCCTTGATCCCGACATGTCAAAAATAAATAAATAAAAATTATAGAAGATGGCCACCAATAAGCCAAGTAAATGAAATCCCATCAGGATGAACACAGATCTGCACCAACTAAATACACGGTCTCATCAGGAATGAGGAGTTTTTGTGGTCAGGAAAAATGAGGTTGTGTAGTCAGCAGAACACAAGGTTGTGCAGTTGGAAAATAAACTATCATCTTCTTAGCCTTTCTCCCATCAATTTGTGGTTAGCTTTTTTATGGAAAATTGCCAAGTTTTGAGATCAGCTGTTCAGCAAACAATAACCATCCTCTTTTACCTCGGGATCTAGGACTGACCATGGCAGAGGCTCACAAAATAATGTTTTCAGCTAATTATAGAAAACAGTACAATAAAAAACATCTCAGCTAACTATAGAAAACAGTATCACAAATACTTCTTCAGTTAATTTAAAAAGATAAAACATACTAAGAAGTAGCTTGAGGGTGCAAAAGTAGGGCAGTGAATAGGGCGGTCCCTGGCCCAGTTTGCCCAAATTTTCAACAGAATTTTGATGGTACATTAAAATGAGTTTCCAGACAATCTGTCATCCTTTTTTTTCTTGTTCTTAGTACTGTGAATATATAATGCGTATGGGTTTTGCCAATGTCCCCACAACCCCTAACCTTTTGAAGGCCACATGGGACACCCAATCATCAATCAGGATGGTTCTTTCGATAGTGCCATTGGGAGCAAGCCATGGTACAAGAATCATGCCAGTCGGATGGTCCTAACCCTTTCAATAGTGCCAAGAACAAATGTACTTCTTTTTTACCAAACATGCTTTAAAAGAAAAGGCTAACTGAGTCCTACTTTTTTACCAACATGCTTTAAAAGAAAAGGCTAACTGGATCCCACTTCTACTTCCGTAAATCTCTTCACAGTTTCAAAACCCAGGTACACATGCAACACAGACCTTTCCCCAAAGCCTAAAACATGAAGAACCTGATGCTCATAGTTCAAAATCATTGTTATCTGCCTCTGGTCTCTACTATAAAGCAAAACATCGAAGTTGAAAAGAAGACACATGCTGTTGATGATGGTGACAATAAGTCAATGACCATGATAAGTGGGTCATAAAAACTCACGAAAGTAAAATAAGATCCACTATAATATTGAAACTCCACTTCTGCTCAGTAGAGAGCAACTGGAAGTGTGAAGCAGGGATGGAATAGGTCCAGGTCCAGATGGAAATGGTTGGCTAAAATTTTAAAAACATGTTTTTTCTTTATTTTTGTAATGAGAAAAGGACAGTAAATATAGTAACAAGATTAGATTGTCCTCATGTTTACAATCTAGCACATTTTAGTTGTATCAAAGACTGGTTGCGTTAGTAAGTCAATTACATTCTCAAGAGAGTAATTATTATAACCAAATACCCTTAAGAGGGGACAAAATTAGACATACCATTGATGTTAATCGGGCTCCAGTTCAAGGTTACCTGGATCATGGGTCACTTCGGCACGTGGTACGGGAATGGGTATGCAGTACACTACTTCCTCTAATATGTGGTACACTAGAGGTAGGACCATGTCCATCGCTCCAATACATCCACCAAGTTTTTTTTTTAAAAGGTAACGTAAGTATTACGAAACTTATATTAAAAAGGCACTGAGATGGCCCAAAAGGCTACACACAAATCAAAGAAAAAAAAAAAAGAACAATCCTTTAAAGCATCTATACAAGAGGCCCAATCAGCCAAACAAATCTTCACACTACTGAAAACCTCAACCTCTAAACCCATTACTTTTCCCCCACAGGGTCTAGAGACCAGCCAAAAGCACTGATCTCCACACGGCCCTCTCTTGCTTCCCAAGACTCACCCTGTGCCATGACATAAATGGACCTGCCATTAAATTGATCATCACCAATGACATTCTGAAGATCTTGAACAGCCGAGACCACACCATACTAGCAAAAAACGAATGCAGAAATAGGTGGTCCGCTGATTCGGTGTTACTCATGCACATGACATAAATATTAAGAAAAACCATAGATCTTTTTTGGATGTTGTCAATGGTTAACACCTTTTCCTCCCTACTAACCAAGCAAAAGCCACAACTTTCAAAGGAGCCCCATAGTGCCACACAAAACATGTCTACCTAGAATTATCTACCTCTAGTAGGGACCAGAGCTACTTATAGATTGATCAAACCGAAAATCAACCCAAGCAATCATTTCTCCACACCATCTTGTCCCGCTTCCCCATTTTTGGAATATACAGGTGAATTCTAGCTACAAGCGTACAAGTCTTCTATTTCCTCGTCATTTAGATTTCTTCGACAGGGGAGCAGCCACATAATCTCCACGACGCTTACTGAGTAGCACCTTGAAACTTTGATGTTACTATTCGTAGCTAAGCGCGCCAATCTTAGGAACATAGTTTGGAGGAGAATCTCACCCATCCATCCATCCTTCCAAGAGCGGATTTGTTTTCCCCATTGTTGAGGGAGAACCCAACTCCCTCACTCAATTTGGATTTCAAGCTTACCACTCTTCTCCATATTCCCAATGCTCAATAAAAGGAAAAATCCCTTGTCTACCACCCTCCATCATCACACCCATAGTTATTTGCTATTGTCTCTCTCCACAAGGACTCTTCCTCAGTCCTGAATAGCCACTATCCCAAAAGCACCATGACATGGATAATGATTGTCATTATAATGAACAGGGTCCTCTTTTAAAAGAATGAATTTTATTAGCCTTAAATAAAGACAGTTATGCTTATCTTATTTGGCAACATTTTTACAAGGGAAGTTTCCATGACATGGATTTTTTTACTTTTACTTTTCTTTTCTTTTCTTTTTTCTTTCTTTTTTTTCTTTCTTTTTTGAACGATTTTCCATGACATGGATAATGATTGTCATTATAATGAAAAGGGTTCTCTTTTAAAAGACTGAATTTGCAAGAGGCATACAAAGCTCAGACAGAGCAAAACCACAGACTCGAGCAAAATTTTCAATCAGGCCAGGCATTCCATACAGGTGAGGGCCATGTTTCAGCAACATGGATCCTCTGTACTTGGACAAAGACACGTGTATCAGTAATGGGCACAGACACAAGGTGTCAAACAAGTGAACCTACAAAACCAGACAAGCCAACATGACCATACAGAGATATAAAATGATATTGAAAACAATATAATATCACAAATAGTTTTAATAACACAGTACTAGAACTATCTAACTATTATATAAATACTGCTAAGATACTACAAATTATCAAATAAGGTTGTTCCCTAACAGCTGTATTGGTGTGATCGCCATGTCGTTGACACGGTGTGTTGTAGAAATGGAGTGTCCTTGTTATATTCACCTGGAGGGCCCTATGGTGGACAGTGGACACTAATGGACCATTATCTCTCCTGCTGAACATCCCATCCATCCAATCTATGTACTTCTGCCGTTGCATGTGGACCGTCGGCTATTTCTTTCTTTTTAACCGTCCACTTGCAGACCGATTATTGGATACTTAAGATTGTCCAATGGAATTTTTGTGCAGTACCCCATCCATAGGCATATAGAATTGATTGGCAAAACAGGATTGATAAAGCCAAGCCTAAATAGTTGGGACAAGGCTAATGATGATAATGAACCCATCTATATGGTAAGTCCTAGCATTCTAACAGTATTCATCCGAAAAAGACAGGACCCACCTAGACAAAGTGTTGCTGTGAATGAAAATGCCACATTGTATATTAATCATTTTGAAAACTGCAAAAGATTTAAGGAAATGGACTAAAGAACTCTGTCATCTCCAGGTAAGTATGGTTTAGTTATCGAAAATAAATGACGGACATGTCGTGCAAAATGGATTCGGGAACTCTCGACTGTCATCGCCAGGTAAGTATGGTTTAGCTATCAAAATCAAATAAGACATATTTATGCTAGAGGAAGTGTACCTTTTGATGGATCGACAGGCACTGCTAAATCAAGCCAATCATATGATTTCACATGCATTGAACCATACAAAAGCTTGCTCAACACGGTCATTCCAGGATGATTGTGGAGGGGTATAACAGATGAAGGCGGCATGCAGAATATTCCTATCTGCATAAGTGTTTAGAAGGCCCTTAAGAACACCCATAACAGCCTCAAATGTAAATAAATTTGCCAGAAAATTAACAGCTTTCCAACCCATGAAATTTACGACCAAACGTGACTTCAGTAGTTCCAAAAATTGAAATCAAACAACTGCAGCCACTACAGTCCTGCAAATGATGTTTGGACTTACAGAAAAGCTTTCACACTCATGTAAATGCAGATACTTAATAGCAGGTGGATACTGGTTGCTCCCATTACGCCCTTTCTTTCCATTTATACCAAGTGCTGAACCATTCCATCCACGTGCTAACTGTGCATCCTGTTCTAGACCCACATCAGAAGGCTTGATTTTATCTGGAATAGAAAACTGTTAGAACAGTTTGTTTTACTGCGTAAAAGGCCAAAAGACACACCTTAGTGGTAATTTAGAACATAGTGCAAAAGTTGCACCAGAACATACTGTTTGGAGCTACGAGTTCTTAAAATTCAATCTTCAGAAACAAATACTCGAGGACTGGACTACTAATCTACTACATACTTTTTCCACGATTTATTAAATGGTGATGACAAGTGAGGTGGTGACTCATCCACTGTACACATGGCATACATGCATGTCAATATAGACCATCCAAATCATGGATACCATTTGTGGATGGAGCATATCCCAAGAATCACACTTATCCAACGATCATAACCATCCAGCTGGTTTCCATCAAATGGATGGCTAAAGAGAGTTTTTCAGTGGTCCAAATTCAAGAGCAGATATTAGATGTTAAATGCCGTCTTATTGGCACGTTTTAAAGAATGCGCTCCATCCCAAGGGACCATGATTTGGAGGGTCTGGATTTACTTACATGGATCCACAGTTTCAGATAGGGAGAAAAATGCATATTGTATTAAAAAGACATCCTATACAATGCTCAGGCCGAATGGTTGTTCAATACCATTCAGGTTATGAGTTAAAGCAAGTGGGGGGTGCAGTTCAGTGATCTAGACAGTTCGTATTATAATGTTATACAGGTAGGATCTGCCAGTCTGGGGGACTTTTTTGTGCAAGATCCACCCACAGTGAGGCCTATCTGTCATATCAACAGATTGGATCAATGAACTATGGCCACCACTTGGAAAAACTGAAAATCCAAACAATATGTATTTGGCCCGAGCATGTATGCTACCTCTAATTAAAATTCGAGGCCTGTAACACCTCAGCAACAAAAACAGGAATACATTTCTCATACATGTTGCTCATTAAACCTACTTTTCAAGTGAATAAATTTCACATTTTCACAGCCCCACTGCAACCACAAGTAGTACCATCACTAGAAGTGTGCTTAAAAATTCCTACACCTGATACTCCCATATATAAGCAGGGCAAATCATATTTAGTGTGAACCTTGAAGCAAAGACAGCACCATTGAATAGAACTTGGTACTCTGGCTCATGAAATGGCATTGATGCATCACAAGATGTAGATTTTGAGGATCTGGTAAATGGTTATTCTAAAATTCCATGATGAGGATGAGGATCACCATGAAAACAGAAAAAGCAAATCTTTGAGAGACTTGCCACCATGAAAAGTACAAAAATGTAAGTAACATCTGCCAGAAAACAAGGAAAGAAAACTATGATCATCAAGGCATGTAGATTACAGTTAGGGGAAGTTGAAGTTCAACAATTTTAACTGTAAACTGGAAACATGAATGAATGCTCAAAATTTTTGAGGAAAAAAATTCTCAATTTTTTTGAGAAAATGCTTCTTTAATTATAACTGACAGATGTCAAATGGGACATCTAGATGTTGGTCTCGTTTTGTCCCAAAAGGAGGCTTTAGAAAGCTTAACATATGCACTTCAAGAATCAGTGTCCAGCTTCTTCTCAGTGTTCCTTGTGATCCTTGTGACTTGTGAGTTACATCCCCAGCTCCTTCCCCTTACAAAGTGGCTACCAATGTGATACTCCAAAGCAACAATCTGGTCTTCTGCGACCTTTCAGATCTCAATGACAAGATAAAACAAAGAGCAAATGGAAAAGAGAAGCTTCTAAGTTTCACTAATGAAGTTTTGGTTAGGAAACTTGCAATGTGTTGTTAGGGAGGCTCATCTTGGATGGACTTTTGGAGAGATAGAGGCTTTGAAAAGTGAAACGCTGAGACGTAAGGATCCAACCTCGAGGAGGTCATGGTGTACACCTTGTAAAAGAGCTGGCACGTGTCTGGGACATCCCAAAAGTACATCGGGTATTTAGGTGGGACGCGCCATGTAGATGAGCCGGCCCAAAAAATAGGCCAGCCAACTCATCCTGATTGGCCACACTTGAAGGGAATCAATTAACAATCTACAAACAACTGACGATGGCCCACATTCAGCATACACATGTCAGTCACCCGCCCAACAAGTTGACCTGCCTGATTTGCCATGTTTTCCAAAGGTAGGCAACGTCCCACATAAGTTCAAGTGCCAAGTGTTTTCATGTGTGGAGGAGGTGCATCTAAAGAGGGGTGTATGGGCCTAGTAAAACTGGGGGGGCGGGGGGGAGGGGTGTCGGAGACAACATGATGTCCTAGAAAGAAATAACAACAGAATCTACAATTAAGAGTCCTCAAAATGAATACAAGTCGAAACAATTAACAGATTCTAAAGTATTCTTGATAAAAGTGCCCATGGAGGAGTTGTGAGAACTTGTCCCAACAACGAGGTTTCATGTAGTGGTTTCACGACAACATAGTTTTATACCGCATGACCTCCCTTATTTGTATTTCATAAAAACGCAAAACAAGAGGTGGACTGCTCTAGACAAAAATGCTAATCAAAAGCCATAAGAGTTGTCAACTACAATTGAATAAGATTTCATTCTCTGTGGTCTTCTGAGAAGTGCTGCCACAGAAATTTTCTGTTATGTGCAGGATTAACTATCCATACATGGGGATGGTTGAATGATCCATGTATATAGTACAAGCACTTTCCATTGAATAGTTTACTTGCAATATTACAACTTAATGCACATGGGAAAGAAATGAAATATGTATGGTAAAATTAATTGCAATGCAAACAAGAAGAGAAAATGTAATGTCAGCAACATTAGAACTTTCCAAAAGCATGCACAACCATGAATTAAAAATGCAACACAGGAACTTGAACAAGGTGTTCTCTGATCTTCTCTTTGTATTGGAGACAATTATCCATTGCTTTAATGGATCTTTCTAACTTTCTGCCCTTTGGGCACTATTAATAAAAGTTTTGTTACCAATAAACATGCATACATGCAAACATACATACATATATGTGTGTGTAAAGGAATCACTCTTCAGCTGATTATTGTGTTCAATTTTTGTTTAGTGTAGATATGCTAGACTCAAACAAGTGGAATAAGAGAGCCACGGCAAGGACAGGAGCATCAATTTTCTACGAGTCTACCATAAAGTATTACACTTGGCAACAAATTTAATCTGGAAGAAACAAACTTGGTTACATTAGTTGGAAGAGCTTCAAATAGTGCAAGTAGGTTGACATAGGATGTGAATGAGAAAGAAGAAAAGAAGAGGTGGAGAACGGATTTTGCACAACCCATACCACTCAAAGATGTTGATTTAGGGTTTCCCCCCTCTAATCTACAACACATGCACACACGCATGTGCACAGGTTTTCTCCCTCTCATCTCGTTTTCATACAGCATCAACAAAGACAGATGCACAAGCGCACTCAATTATTCTAAATTACGAAAAGAATCCTAAAATACCATACATACATATATGGTCCTAAATCTCTCCCTTCTATTGTCTTATGTTTATCTATTTCTTACCAGTAATTGGGCTTATGGGGCCCACATCTTCATAGCACGCTTCTTCCAATTTTTCCCAATTGCAGTTTTTTTTTTTTTTTAAGTTAACTGAATTTTATTAAAACCAAGAAGAAGAAAAACAGCGCTAAGACGCCGAGAAGGAGACTAAATTACATCCCCAGAAAAGAAAGATTACAACCCTTTAACTTCTCAGAATTGGAAACCACTCAATGATTAACAACCTTGCCCTTTGAGAAGTGGTAGCCGCCAACTTGCTTTCATTCCAGAAGCATCTTGCATTTTGTTCTTCCCAGACAGCCCACCAAACGGCGAGTAGGTACACCCTCCACAGCATCGTCCTTTCTTTACCCAAACTAACCCCATGCCAAGCAATCAGCAGATCATCCGCAGACACCGGGAAAGACCACATCACTTTAAATCAGGACAATATATCAGTCCAGATCAGCCCCCACTAAAGTGACAATGAACAAAGAGACAGTCCATCGTTTCCTCATCTCCCATGCAACATAGGCATATGTTTGGAATAATCATAGCTCGTTTTCCGGAGGTTATCAATTGTTAGCACCTTCTTCCACCCACCCAACCAACCGAAGGCCACAATCTTGGGAGGAGCTCGGTAGTGCCAAACGTGCTTTAGTAAGAGCTTCTTCTCTTGCCAAGCGCTTAGTAAGGTGAGCATAGAAAGACCAGACCAAGAAGACACTTGATTTGTCCAACCTCCAAAGCAAACTATCCAAAGAAGCTAAATCCGGCGGGCACAAATGAATACAATTCAAAAGAGCCGCAAATTCCTTGATCTCCTCATCACGAAGATATCTTCTACATGGGGGTTCCCAAACCTCCCTTACTGCAAATGAGAAGCAATTGTATCCTTCAATACTTGGATCCGGAGCAAGGCAGTAGATTCTAGGGAAATCTACTTTCAACAGAGAATCTTCTACCCAAACATCTTCCCAGAATTAAATCCTCTCACCATTTCCAAGCAAGAACCCAACACCTTCGAGAAACGCCGATTTAATTGAAGTGATACATTTCCACAAAGCCGACGATCTATAGAGAGAAGAATCTCTGGTCCACCACCCAACCTCCGAGCACCCGTACTTAGATTTTATAACTTGTCTCCAAAGCACCCCTTCCTCCTTCCCGAACCTCTAAAGCCACTTCCATATAAATGCCAAATTCATAAATTTAAGATCTTTAATTCCCGCGCCACCTTCCTCATAGAGCATGCATACCTCGTTCCATCCCACAAGGTGAAACTTCTTTTTATCTTCCATCCTGTGCCATAAGAAGTCACGCCGCAATTTCTCAATTCTAGCCAACACTAACATTAGGCACTTGAACATCGACAGAAAATAGAGAGGAAGGTTCAAACGAGCAACAGTGATAAGCGTTATGTGACCTCCAAGAGATAGGTACCGGCATCTCCATCTAGCTAAGTACTTTTCAAATCTTTCGATAACCTTATCCCATATATGTTTTGGCGGCTTACCTATGCAAAGAGGAAGGCCCACAAAAGTCGACGGGAGAGCCCCAACCTCACAACCAAAAGATTCATCTAGCAACCTTAGCTCTTCATCCTTGAAATGCACCCTAAACATTTTGCTTTTCGAAATGTTTACCTTGAGACCCGAGACCGCCTCAAAACAACAGACGATTGTTCTCAAGTTCCCCACCTTTAACGGATCTGCGTCGCAAAATAAGAGAGTATCATCCACGAATTGAAGATGAGAAATCGATATCTCCATTCCTACCACCTTGAAGCCGCAAATAATTCCCTTCCTCCTGTCCTTTGGCCACCATCCTCGCCAAGGCCTCTACAATGATAATGAAGAAAAAAGGATATAAATGGTCAACCCTGTCTTAGGCCTCTGGAGCATCTAAAGAAGCCTTTGGGAGATCCGTTAAGCATAACCAAAAACTGCGCCGATCCAACACACTCCCTGATCCACTTTCCCCATCGATCCCCGAAACCAAGTCGATGCAATATGTAATCCAAAAAACCCCAATCAACATGATCATAATAAGCCTTCTCTTGGTCCAACTTGCACACGATACCTTTGACTCTCGGTCTATACCTAGAATCCAGGCATTCGTGCGCAATTAAAGAGCTATCGAGGATTCGATTCGCCGACCCCAAATAAAGGCACTCCGATTTCCAGATATGATACTCACTCCACGCAGCCAAGATGCGAAAACTTTGGAAAAATCTTGTAAGGGCCTCCAATTAGGCTAATAGGCCTAAAGTCCTTCAGGGCATCTACACCTAATATCTTCATAATTAAAGCTATGAAGGTTGCACCAAGGTCAGAGGAAAGTTGTCCCCTTTGGAAGAATTCATTCATGAAGTCCATAACATCTCCTTTCACGGTCTCCCAGAATACTTGGTAGAACACTATCGAAAATCCGTCCGGATCTGGAGCTTTGTCTCCACCCAAGGAATCCACAGCTAATTTTTCCTTTTCCAAGGTAAAAGACACTTCAGGAGCAGAAGCTTCGTCAGCCAACAATGTATTAAAATGAAGAAAATCCAATCTTGGTCCGCTCCATTCTCCCCCCTACAGAAGATCACAATGGAATCGGGAGACCTCTTTAGCAAGACGACCTTTATCTTCAATACGAACCCCGTCAATCATGAGGTTGTTGATCCTATTGATCTGAGCGGGCGTGCGCTTGCTATACAGTGGAAGAATTCCGTATTTTTGTCGCCTTCTTTAATCCACGGACTTTGCGATCTCTGCCGCCATTTTATTTCATCTTCCAAAAACCTACCCGGGTAAATCTAAGTAAGCTACAAAATCTCTTAACTCTGTCCTCCAGTTGAATATCTCATTCCTCCATCTTTGCATCAATGGCTTGAATCACCACCAAAACACTAGCAATCTCTAACTCCCAATGCCAAGTTCAGCCCTCTTCCAAGTCTTAACTTTATCCTTGAGCATCTTTAATTTTCGACAAAAGCCGAAACCCGCGAACCCCTCCCACTCCAGCATTCGTTAACTAATTG
Organism: Magnolia officinalis; assembly: GCA_021015155.1. Classification (NCBI taxonomy): domain Eukaryota; kingdom Viridiplantae; phylum Streptophyta; class Magnoliopsida; order Magnoliales; family Magnoliaceae; genus Magnolia; species Magnolia officinalis. The sequence goes on from JAJHSJ010000005.1 coordinate 8,790,406, forward strand.
AGGAAAGCTCTCAATCAAAAGCCAAGAGACTTCGAATCTGAATGGTTTTGGGCCCCAATTTTCTTCATCCATAGCAAGCAGCACTGGGGAGTGATCAGATACTGGCTTGGGAAGAGCGCGTTGGGATATTAACGAAAAGATATCAATCCATTCTGGCAATACGTGGAATCTATCTAATCTAGACATCACCAGGTTCAACTGCCCATTTGACTAGGTAAACTTACTACCCTGCATCAGAAGATCTGATAGCTCTTGTGAGTCAATCTAATCTGAAAAGGCCTGCATGCCTGAAGATACCCTTCCCCCATTCGACCCTTCTTTAGAAAATCGAGTGATATTAAAATCACCCCCAATACACCACGGACCCACTAAATTTGGATCTTGTAGCTGTTAGCTCATCCCAGAAATCAAACCTTCTAGCTTCCACGTTCAGGCCATACACAGAAGTGAAGAGCCAGCGGAATCCTGAAGTGACCTCCTTCAAAATCACAAAAATAGAAACCCCCCCCCCAATTAGTCGATATTGGACCAAATTAAGGAGTCCCATGCTTCTACCGCTCCTCTAGATCTCCCCACAGCATCTAACGCTACCCAATCCGCATTTTTAACATCCCACGATGTACCTAGAAGCTTGCTATTATAATTTTGGACCTTTGTTTCCTGGAAGCATGCCACCTAAGCCTTGCTTCTTCTATAAACATTTTTATGTCTTCTCTTGTACTTGGACCCCGCTCCCCTGACATTCCATGTCAAAATCTTCATCTAGGAACTAATCTACCCCTTTCCCCTACCTAGCTCCCTCTGCCACCTCATCATCTATATTCAACGAGAGGCACACAAGTTCCATGTTACTCGTTGACGATTTGAGACCTCTCTTGGGAGATTTGGAATCACACCCGACTTGACCACGAGCTTCAACAAATTGAAGCATATCCACAATCTTCTGGCTTCGAATGAAAATCCTATCGATCTTCCTACGTCCCAAGGCATCCCTGATCAATCTTTTCTTTTGAAGAACCTCCACTAGTTTTGCCCACTTTGGCTTTGATTTGTTCATCTGCGTGTGCCTGGTTGAATTCCCTAGGATTGTCCTGTCATTGGTGCCCACCAAAACTTGCGGCGGCTCTATCTCCAGCACGTCTCTTCCATTGAAGGAATTCAACTCTATCAAAAAATTTACCTTCACTACAGGACAAGTATCAATCGGCTTCAATGGCTTTATCTCCTTGGCTTGCTCTATAATTAGCCTTGATATTCGATCCATTCCACTGATCTTCTTAGGATGCAACATGAATGTCTTTCCATACCTCTTCGTGAAGCAATTTTCTTTCCCAAGATCCCAAATAATGCCACAACGGAAAGTTACTTTAATTTCATTCATATTCCAAAACCACACAACTCAGTGAGGTAGGCAAAGCTTTTGATATCGATTTGGATGGAAAGAAACAATCGTGTCTTTCGGAACCAGAGTAGCTCAACGGATGAGGTGATTAATTGAGTGTTCTTGTTGTTATCCGAGTGGTTGCCCTAAGATGTTTTGAGTTGGGGTTTGTGTTTCATTTTTTTTTCCGCTTTTCCATGACCGTTGTTTTTCTTTTCTTTCCTTTCTATTTGTGTAGTTTTTCTTTTCTTTGACCTCTGGCCCTAATAAAATTTCATTATCTTTCAAGAAAAAAAAAAAACCTCATCTTTGAATTTCCTTTTCGGACACTCAAATGAACAATGCCCAAATATGAAACACTTAGGGCCTGTTGGGAGCATGGGATTAAGTGGCATGGAATTACATTTGGTCCAATGTAAATTTTATCTGACGTTTGGAAAAGATGGGAAGGATTGGATTAATCCAAGTATCATATTATCCAGTCCCAACACGAGATATGGTGAGATTTCTAGTGGATTTTGAAATCCACTACATATGTGGGCCCCACATTGATGCATGTGTTTTATCCACATTGTCCATCCATATGCACCCATTACACGTGACAATCGAGTTACGTATGCATATAGGTGACCGGCATTAGTTGTGAAATCTGGTCCGTTGATTGCAATTCTATGGTCCACCAAACACAGGTTTCACTTAATACAATATTTTTCAAAAAGGCAAAATTTGATCCCAAATGTGAGATTGGACAGTCAAAATACCATGGCATTTCCAGACATATAATCATTGTGTAATAATGGTGTTAATTCCACCTAATGCAATTCAATACCATCTAATCCCACATTCCAAACATGCCCTTATTGCACCACATTTAATCTCTAATACACCCATAAAGTGGTTTTTGATCTATTTCATTTTTCCTTCACCACTTCACTAGGATGTGGTAGATTCAGATTGGAAAGAGACTCATCTCAATTTCCTTTCAAGAACTTGTAAGAGGATTTCAAGCTACATACGTCCTTTCTTGTGTGTTTTTTGGCTTTCAATGCAATTTGGTAAGCCTTGTCCACAAAACAAGCCCTTGTCATTGAAACCTTTCGTTGGATCTTCTAATCCAACCTACTAACGTACCTTGTTACCAATGAATCTGTTGTTTCATCATGATCGTTCCAAATAATGAGGCAAGAGAATTCTTCCATGTAAGCTTTAATTGTTAGATTTTATGTTGGAAATTGATGGAACTTTTGATAGAGTTCCACGTAATTCAAAGGCAAAAACTTTTGTCGCATCGCTTTTCATCGTCTTCCTACTCTCCAACTTTTTCTTCTCAATGCACTCATGGGCCTTCTAGAGTTGGGTCCACTACAAAAGCTCATGACCCCATAACCTGTTTACCACATGCTTAACATTCTTCTCATTTGGCATGTTCTTCCATTCAAATATTTGCTCCACATAGGCCAACCAAACAAGGAAATTCCTCAAACACAAATCTCCATAGAATTTGGGCATCTCCACCTTATAGGTTGTAATCACAATCTTCCAATCGGTCACCTCTCCTACCACAAGAATGATCAAACGGAATACCGTGGAATCACTACCTATGGATTCCATGATGTTGCCAATTTCACATGTACGAGAAGGCTCTTCTTGAGATTGTGTAGATGGTCAAAACATCCAATTTATTCAATATCTCTTGAACAACTCCTTCCAACTGATATTGTCTCCTACACATTTTGTACAAGATACTCTTCTTGTTGCTCACAATTGAACTCAAACAAGCCCACGGATGAACTTGTTCTGACACCAATTTGACATAGGATGTGAATAAGAATGAAGAAAAGAGGAAGCGAACGAAGTTTGCACAACCACACAATTCAAAGATGATAATATTTAGAGTTTAATCCCTATTAAAGAGAATTTTTATCCCTAAACTCATACTTTGTTTATTCCAATCTTCATTTCCATATGGCATCTACAAAGACATAAACGAATAAAAACTAAATTATTCTTAATTAAGAAAAAGCAACCAAGAATACACACATAAATGGACCTAAGGCCATGTTTGTTAACACTTAATTTTTGCACTTAACGCGGAATGAGGAAAATTTTCCGTGTTTAGTGGTGTTTGTTAATGCGTTATTAACGCGGAAGACGGAAAGCGCTAAGTGATTTTTCACCGAATTCTTTCCGTGATAGGAGTCTGGCTTAATGGTGAACGCAGAATGCGCTCCGTGATTTTTCATTAAACAAAAAAAAATTTATTCCAAAAGTACCCCTTTTCAAGTTACTACAGAAAATTTTTCTTTTCAATTATTTGCGCAATACACAATCAACCTTTAACATGTGAAACTTCTTTATGCCCCACCATGATTTATGTGTTTGATCCACACCGTCCATCAACTTTTTCAGATAATTTAATGTGTGATCCATTAAAAGAAACAGGTCCAATGATTAATTGGACCATAAGGTGGGGATTGAACGTCCACCGTTAAAAACTTCTTGAGAGCTGGAGAAGTTTCAGATTAAGCTGATATTTGTGTTTCACTTTGTCCACGTCTACATGACTTAATGAATAGGTTGGATGGTAAAAAAAATCACAGTGGCCCATGTAACTTTGATCTCTTTGAACGGTTCGTACAACGGACGCAGATTGGTGGGCCCACCGTGATGTATCCTTACATCCAAACCCTCTATCCCTTTTATCATATTATTTTAAGGGATTAAAACAAAAATGAGTCAGATCCAACGATCAAATGGACCACATCACAGATGAATCTTGCATTTAATGCAACATGTACATTTTAATGCAACCAAGATTATTATTTGGTGTGGTCCACTTGAGCGTAGGATCTGCCTCATTTTTGTGTTCATGCCTTAAAATAATCTGAGAAAAGGGATTGACAGTTTGGATGTAGATATACATCACGGTGGGCCCACCCACAGAACTGCCCGTTCGGAGCCAGGGACGGGCGGGGATAGTACGCAATCCGCGTCCTTGTTAAACACGGACGCGGATTTCCTGCGAAAGGCTTTTGCTGGAAGTTCCTGCGCAGGGAATCTGGGTGGGGCCCACTGAGATGTTTGTGAGAAAGCCACACCGTCCATCCGATTTTAGAGATCATTTTAGGAAATGCAGCCAAAAATAAGGTATATTCAAAACTCGAATCGACCACACAAGAGGAAACAGTGCAGATTTAGTGACCACCATTGAAACATTTATATGGCCACAAAGGTTTTTTATCGGTCTAATTTTTGGTATTTTCACTTCACCCAGTGAAAATGACCTTATAAACGGCTTGGATGGAATATAAACATCAAGGTGGAGGCTAGGATGGTTTCAACGGTGGACATTCCTTTCCCACTGTTTCATCTCGTATGGCCCACTTGAGTCTTATATCCTCTTAATTTTTAGTTGTATGTACTAAAATGAGCTTAAAAAAATGGATGGACGGGTTAGATTTCTCATAAACATCACGGTTGCCCCACCATGCATCCCAGGGTAGGAACTTCCTGCGAAAGACTTTTGCAGGAAATCCTCGTCCGTTAAACACGGCTCCAAGCCGGGAACGAACTGGCTACTCCCACTACCACTGGCCAGTGGCTGTGATGGTCGGTGCTTTGTGGGCCCTACCATGATGTATATGTTTCATCCATGCCATCCATCTATTTTTTCAGATCATTTCATGGTATGGGACAAAAAATTAAGTATATCAAAATCTCAATTGGGCCACATTACAGGAAACAGTGTTGAATGAGCGTCGAGCATTAAAAACCTTTTGGGGGCCATAAAAATTTTAGATCAAGCTAATCTTTGTTTTTTCCCTTCATCTAGGCCTGTATGACCTAATAAAAAGATTGGATTTCAAATAAACAGTACAGTGGGCCTTAGGAGGATTTTAATGATGCATATTCAATCATTATTGTTTTCCTATGGTGTGGTCCACCTGAGATTTATATCCCTATAATTTTTGGGGTGAATCACTATAATTATCTGTAAATTTGGATGAACAGAATGGATGAAACACATACATCATGGAGGGGCTAACAAAGCACCGACCATGGTGGCTGGGGGAGTAGTCAATCCGTTTCCGTCCAGTCCTGGACGCGGATCCCCTGCGAAAGCCTTCCGCGGGAAGTTCCTGCGCTGGGAACGCAGGTGGGGCCACTGGGAAGTTTGTGAGAAATCCTCACCTTTTGGATGAACGGAATCCCTATAATTTTTGGGGTGAATCACTATAATTATCTGTAAATTTGGATGAACGGAATGGATGAAACACATACAACATGGAGGGGCTAACAGAGCACCGACCATGGTGGCTGGGGGAGTAGCCAATCCGTTTCCGTCCAGTCCTGGACGCGGATCCCCTGCAAAAGCCTTCCGCGGGAAGTTCCTGCGCTGGGAACGCAGGTGGGGCCACTGGGATGTTTGTGAGAAATCCTCACCTTTCATCTGTTTTGTGGGTTCATTTTAGGACATGAGGCCAAAGATGAACCGTATCCAATGCTTAGGTGGGCTGAAAACGTGATAACTAAACGTCCACAGTTGAAATATTCATGGGGACACTGAAGTTCTTCATTTATGGCTCACTAGAGAAGTTCTGTCTTGATTTGGTGATTCAGGTCTGTAGCAGAGTGCACCGGTCGAGTACTTGTTGCAGTGGGTCTGGGCATAGCTCAAGTCCAGCCCATGAGCTTAGGACTCAAGTCCACACGAAGGAATCAATTGATTTTCCATGTGGTACACCGGGCGCGGATTGGATGGACGTAGATTTCCTGCGAAAGCAGTTCGCAGGAAGTTCCATCGCAAGGATGCTGGGTGGGGCTCACCGCCATGTTTTTAGGAAATATACTCCGTTCATTTGTTTTGCAAGCTAATTTTAGTACAAGCGACAAAAAAGAAGTGGATCCAAGACTCGAGTGGGCCACACGAGAGGAAACAGTAGCTATATAACACTGACGATCATTGAGCTCTGAGTTGTACGAACGGTTTAAAGGAGATCAAAGATGGCAGGAAATCTGCATCAGGTGTAAAACATTTCCAAACAAGAGATAGGGGCAAATGTGTCAACTTAACATATTTCAGACATTTCAGATGTTTGTTAACAAACAGATTGTTTCAAATTCAGTACTTAATTTTCAGACTTCAGCCATAATTATCAAACAAGTTTTTTGACTTCAGATTTCAGATCCAGGCTTCAGATTTCAGATTCAGCTTCAGATTTCAGATTCAGGCTTTAGACTTCAGATTTAACAAACGGGGCCTAAGTTTCTCCCTTCTTTTTTATTCTCTTATTATTCTATTTCTTACACAAATCCCTCGAAACATAAAATCATTATTCATTAATAACACTTTTAAAGATCCCTCAAAATCTTTGCTAAATAAAGACTTCAAAAAATCAAACTAAAACCATACAAAGGATCCCTAATTCTTAAAAATCTCTAGGCACAGCTCAACACATGGGGCCCACCAGACATAAATGGACCTAAGTCTCTCCCTTCCTTTTTATTCTGTTATTATTGTCTCCTTATCCTATTAAAGATCCCCCACGATAATAATATATCTTATTGAAATTCTAAGACACAAATCTCTCAAATTAGAAAATCATTAATGATTTAATATCACTTTAAAGATCCCTCAATATCTTTACTAAATAAAGACTTCGAAGAATCAAGCTAGAACTCCTAGAACCATACAAAGGATCCCCATCTCTTAAAAATCTCTAAGCAAAGCCCAACACGTAGGGCCCACCGGACAGGCTGTAGGACCCATAGATTGGGCTTGTGGAGCCCACATCTTCATAGCATGTTTCTTATGATCATTCCAGCATGATTTTAGATTAGCCTAATAGCATGCATATAAAGATAGATGACAGCATATGGATATACCGATATGAGCATTCTTTAGAAAACATGGAAGGTACAAACATTTTAATCAATAATTTATTCAAAATTAAAAGGCCGGGAAAAAATGAAGAAGAAGACCCATCCTTCTCACCTAACATAGCACGAACATTTTCAAGAGCTTCTTCGGACACCGGTCCATTTCTAGAGAATGATTCCTTGCAGATATTGTAGAGCCTCTGTATAGCTGGCATCGCATAAGTAGGAGATCAAGTGCACCGACTGATGTTGTTCGACCGACAGGTGGCAGGCTAGTATGTCTTCCCCAGGAACATGTAGTTCTTCACAAGTTGTTTAAACAGCACCTGAATTAAGAATATCTTTGGATTCTCTAATGCATAGGAGACCATTCAACACCATGATTTCTTCTCTGTGATGATTCCATAACACAATTGTAGAAAATTCCATACCTAAGACATCGACAATAGATGCCCATGGTAGTCATTTGATCTCTTTTCATCAGGCTTTCAGACAGCACATACCTGTTGCAATTAGCCCAAAAAAAATAAAAAAGAGAACTTCAATCACTATCAATGGTCAAGCCGTAGAAAAATGCACTTAATGGTGAGATTCTAATTGGTCACATAAAAGCAAACATGCTCTTTCATTTGAAAGAATGACGAAGAAATGGTAACTGGACTTTGTTGAAAAAGAAAGTCCCCTTGTGGGAATTCGAAATCGCTACTGTCTATCAAATTTTATTTTATTTTTTGGAAACATCCATTATCAAGTAAAATTGAACATTTGGAAGTTCAATGACAGAAATGCATCCAAAAAATAAACAAACTCATAACCAAGATCCAACAAAATCATTGCCAAGATAACTGGAAAAGAAAAGAAAAGAAAAGAAAAAAAAAAAAAAGGAACTTTATAAAGGCAGCAACAGGAACCTATTCTTGTACAAGCAGAAGTCATAAAACACACACACACACACCACCAAAAAAAAAAAAAAGGAAAAGGAGAAATTTTATGGAATGTCTACCAATTGCATCCAAAAATAGAGACCTTGGGTTGAGGTGTTTCGAAAGGATTTTTAAAGGGTGAACCAAGAATGGGGCCTTGATTAGGATTGATAGGCGAATCAGGATTCATAAAGCCGGACCCAAATATGTGGGACAAGGTTATGATGATCACGATGATCTACCAAATTATGCACTCATGCCAACATTTCCCTTTGGACGTAGGATTGCTCCAATCAAATAGGGTAGGATATCCCCATCAATCTCAATTAGGATGGAGAAAGAACATACTGAATTCTAAAGGGGATCCTCTCTGTGAAACTTCAGAGAAACCAAACTCTGACTTTTTCCAATTCAAATCCTCTTTAATTGAGAAAAAAAAAAAAAAAAAAAAAAAAGGAAAGATCCAAGAAAGTTGCGGCACAGCTCCAGTCCAAACACGTCCTAAGAAATATTTCCAATTTAATATATATGGACATAAAAACAGTAATTACAAACTTATACATCCACCATGTTTCAGTTATCTCCGTTATAGCCTTTTTCATAATTTGTCTAACAAACTCGAATTCACGACCGCATCACATTGAAATATTATACTTGAGCTTTTCCAGTTCAAAAAGTCGGCCTCAAAGTTCAGTGATCTTGATTTCAAACCATTGGTCAGTTGGCCCCACTGCGACGGACCAGGACCAAAACATCTTGGAAAGCAGAATCCTAACCTTTCAAATTGCGGTATGCAAACAGACATCAATAACTGAAATACAGCAACGATCCACGTTCAGCTGAAAAGGGACCTGATCAGTAGCTAGGGTTTTCCAATCTGAGAAATTACCAGGGCACGGCCCGTCAACCAATGACCTGTATAGCAGAACCATGGGGTCTATTTGTACAAATTTCCATGCATTAAATCAGATAATTCATCATAAAACAATACTACTAACGCAATATTTCCCACTGCAAATACAATCCAATTCGCAATAAATCAATCTATCACGCTCCAAACCATAAAAAGTCGGATTCGATAATTGAAAAGAAAAACCCTAGAAGTATCGAAATTCTAAAATCATGAGTTTAGGCAACAGCACCTCAGAGATAAGATTGCTCCCGAAGTGCACCGAACGAGAGAAACCCTACGAAGATGTTGGATTGGGAGATAAGAGAACGAAGAGGAAAATGGTGAAAAAGTAAATTGACAGACGAGAAGGAGAAATTAAAGAGGATTTATTACATGCAGAGCACGGAGACTGTTTCTGTGCGAGATGTACGGGCGACGGTTAACGTACCTGGGTGCGCAGGATAAGGGGGATGTTATTGGGAGGAGGGGTGTGCAGTGCGCACCGGTGGTTGTTCAGAGGGGGTAGTTGGGGGGCTCCGGCGAAGACAGGCGGGCGCGTTGCTCTCTTCGGACGAATCGTCTAGAACACCTGTTTTATGCAACTGCGTAAGAAACCCAAGCTCTGTGGGGACCGAAATGTTTTATATGTAAATCCATTCCGTCCGTCAGATGGTGAACCATTGTTTTAACCGTAGATACAAAATATAATCCTGATAAAGACACTTATGGCCCACGTGGAAAATGTAAAACCCTTATTAAAACCTCAGGTTCACGTTTTTTTTCACTTCACAAACCAGATTGCAGGGTTTGATGAAAGAAAAATGTTGATGCGGTTTTTTTATTACCCTCTCTGGACTTCGAGTACCTGCACACAAAAGCCATAACGGTGTGTTTGGCACCCTGGAGTGTCAATCAACTTTAATTCAAAAATAACTATATACGGCATATTTACAGGGGTTTGAATTTAATTACTAAATCAACTTTAATATCCCCAATTAGTAAGATATATAATTTTTGACACTATGGTTGTGATAAGCCCGCTAAAATATATGTTTTGCCTAAAAGTAATGAAATTCCAAGTCTTAGATGGACCGCAAGCACAAGATCATGCCTGAGTGACTAACCAACAATTTTTAATCGTTGATTAATATGGACAATGTTTGGACGGTGCTGGATAATATTTGGATGGTGCTGATCTACATGAATAATGTTTGGACGGTGCTGATCATCGTTAGTGGGTCATGTGCCCACTAGAATGATAGTGTACTGCAGTGACATACATTTATGCTTGCAACTATTGAAACAATTTTGGGTGTAATCCAAGCTCTCACCGTGGATTACAAACCTCCTCAAAGAGGGGATTGGAAACCCCCTGGATTGGCAATCCCCAATTGCTTTATGCTGCCAAACAACCAAGGGGATTTGAAGCCCCCTCTAATCCCCTCTAATCCCCTCCAATCCAAGGTGCCAAACAACCCCTAAAGGAGACCCGGATGCAACAAGGACCCTCCTATGCCTAAGGCATAATCATATAAGCTGGGTGGGTTCAGTAGAATTGAGGATTCATTGGTAGGTACCTTTCACTATAAATGAGACCCCATTTGTAGGCTTAGAATCAATTACACTTATTGAATCATAGGTGTGTGTTTAGCAAGAGTTTCTCAATTGTTTTGTAATATCGTCAGCGATGATAAAATTAAGTGGTCAAGCTTTGAAAATGCATATGGTCGGAGATCAAGGTCTAGTATCTAAACCGATCTTCACAATTGTGCCGAGGAAGAGCTCCTTGAGCGGGGCTCTCCTATGAACTATGGTCAACCTGCCTTTGAATGTTATATCCGAGCACCGAGACCCTCCCTTAGTAGAATATAAATAAGATTGGGAATGACCATCCACTTCATCTTATCGTACGATACAATCTTTACAGGTCTTCTAGCAAGGCGTGATCGGTCCTATTTAAGATCGTGCCTAAGATGCTTTTCGAGAAAATCTAAATAGTAGCTCGAACATGAATGGGAACACAATAGAGCTCGGCATCCACCCTCTTCCAAATGAAGTGAAAGTACTTTTTTTTTTCTTGTTAGCTTGTTAGCACACCTCACTGACACTTCATACTTCACTATTAGCCACCCCCATTAGGGATTGATACCAAGACCTCAGTGTTGAAACGAGGTATCTTTCACTCAATTTACCACTCAAAGCTATGGATCCGGGTGTAAGCAGAAGTATAGCCCATCAGCACCCCCACTCCGTTAGAACTTACAAGGGCAATTTTGTAATATACATTGTAACGAAAGACTTATCTTATTTACTCCTCTCTCTCATATCATTGAAGTTCCAATCCATGCCCCCATCCCCGTAACCACTCCCATTATCAATCACAGCTGTCTAATCTTCACCCTGTAGAGTTTTCAATGGGCTGGGCTGGCTTGCCTGGCTTTCAGCCCTAGCTTTCCTTGGGCAGTGCTTGGGCACGAGCATTAGCATAAGGGCAGGGCTCGGGCTTAAAATTGAAACCCATTACGACAGGTTTGCAACGGTAACTTTATCATATACATAATAATAAAATACCTAATCTTACTTCTCTCTTTTATCTTCCAAGATCCAACCCCCAATCCCTTCCATTCTTTCTCAAATCATTACATTCTACTAAACTGCTAGATTCTTTCTCAAATCATTACATTCTACTAAACTGCTAGATTCTCCCTGAGATTCTTTGGGAATTTAATGCCACTCTCCTTATAAATATTGAACAACTAAACCAATCCACACAGCCTTAGCCTCTTAGCCATTACAACCGCCCCTTTTCTCTCTCCCTCTCTCATCTAAGAAACACCCAGCTCAGGTTCAAGCTGAAGTCGAGCTTGGACCCAACATAAACATTTCAGAGTGGGCCCAGCTGGAGTGTTTTGGCACTCATGAACTCGAGCTGGAATTGGGGTTTTTTTTTTTAAAGAAGTTGATTTGATTTTGAGTTGCACAATTAAAATATTATGATATTTTAGACATATAATCCGTACGTATAATGTTGTTAATCTTGCATTCCGAACAGCCCAAGCGAAATATCAGCTCCCGATGTGACTGCTTCCAATCCAAGAGATAACACACTGGATAGGAGAGTGTAAGGTGTTGGGAAGCGGAGTGCGTACTGAGTAAACACTGTGGGATCCACTCCGTTCATCTATTTTATTAGATAATTTTAAACTATAAATTCAAAAGCAAAGAATATCCAAAGCTCAAATGCACCACACCACATGAAACAGTGTGGATTGAACTTATACAGTTGAAAAATTCTTAAGTGTCACAGATTTTTTGTATTAAACTTATATTTGTATTTTCCCTTCATCTATGTCTCTGTGGTCTTATTAACAGCATGGATGACAAATAGACATCACTTAGGGCTTAGGAAGGTTTCAATGGTAGAAATCATTATTCTCACTGTTTCCTATGGTACGATCCATTTTAGATTTTTATGTACTTCAACTTTGGGTTCAACCCCTTAAATGAGCTGAAAAAACGTATGGACGGTGTGGATAAACCACTTGTTTTCACGGTGGACCCAACTGCGTTTACTCAGTACGATAAGAGCGTACCGAGTAACTCAGTACGCAATCCGATTCCAAGGTGTTGCCTGCTACTCCTGAATTCACGTGGTGTGTCGGTTTTCGAATGTACTGATTTTTCGGGATTCGTTCATCGTATTATTTCACATCAAATAAGTGAATTGCATGGTATATATACACACTAAGTAGACCCACACATAATCTGGATAATTCTAATATTGGCCGTCCCATCTCAACGGTTCCCCATGGTGTGGCCCACATGAGCTTTGAATCAGCATGATTTTTGGGCCCGTTCCTAAGATAGAGAGGTGCAACTGATGGACGGGTGGATATCCTCCACACGAAGTCTTCTAACCATGTCAGCGAATAGTCACGTCCCCACGTGACCGTGCACATGAGTTTTCGTTTTCAAAAGTGGGACTTATCGTCTGCTGTCCTGCCTCCCGCCGTTGACTCAATATGGTCCAAAAATCTATCCCGTTAGAACATACCAAAAACATACTTTAGGAGATTTTTTAACGTGGGCCTTTGTTGGATTTCTCTTCTCAACCGTCTACTAGATTGAGGCCACATATTAAACGGTCAAGATTGTTTTATAGAGAGAATATCGCGTATATTACATCTGATAGACACGAGTGAATCGTTACAATTCTTCGATTACTGTGGTTTTCGGGACACACTCCTAATTAGCCATTTTTTGGAGTTGGAACGATCATGCATGTGCCCGGATTAGTCACAGACTCACAGGACACCACTGCTCGCAAACTGGTGGTGAACTAGCAACATAACAAACGGCCTTTACAATCAAAACGGATAGTCCGGTGGTATTGAAATTCTTAGCCGGGGTCTACACAATCCACGGCTCAGAGAGCTACACGTGTATAGTGGTGACGTCATCCAACGCTGTTTCCAGGTGGACCTAGGTCATCTTTACAAAAAGGTTAGTTGGTGCATTCGAATGTGAAGATCCGTCCTTTCCGTTATAGTTACTCAGAGAGTTTGATAAGTAAGTAACGGGGTTTTCTCCCTAGGTTCCACCGTCGAGTGAGGCACCAGTCGAGAGCGTCACTCAACTGGTCGAGAGTGTCGTTTGATCAGTCGAGGACTGGCTCGACTCAAACTCCAGCGAGTTTGGTTAGATTTTTTTCTGTGGTGCTCGACCAGTTGAAGGATGTGCTCGACTGGTTGAGTGGGCCGCTTGACCGGTCGAGGACTCGGCTCGACCAATCGAGCTTACGCAGATTCGTTCCGAATTTTATGTGAACTGTGTAAATTTGAGGCGGTTTTCACATAGGTGCGGAAAGGGGTTTTCAAATCTATAAATATGGGTACCTAGGGCTGTTGTAGGTAATGCAAGAAGGTTTCCTAAAGCTTTGCAAGGGTTTGTAAAAGGTTTAGGGCTATCGAAGGTGAGATAGAGAGAAAAAAAAAAAAAAAAGCTTGTGGAAATGAGGTTATGCTCGTAGAGGTGATCTACTATGCACTTGACATCTCAGCGCTTCTATGTCCTCATGATCAGTGAGCTCTCTCTATTTTTCTTTTATTCTCTTATTGTTTATCTACTCCCGTGTGAGTGAAGAAGGTCGTAACGTTCTACTTCATAGTGGATTGTTGATCTGGACGAGGTCCCGTGGTTTTTACCTCTTTGAGGGTTTTCCACGTAAAAATCTCTTGTGTGGTATGGTTTATGCTTTGATTTATTTCATTGCTTTATTATCCCATAATTCTAGTTTATTTTGGGAAACTAGATCTTAAGGTTTTATACAAAGCCCCCAACAAAGTGGTATTAGAGTCAGGTTCATTGAACAGAGTAGGATCGATTTGGAATTATGGAAGGTGGCTCATCAAGGATGATCAACCTCAATGGTTCTAACTGGACCTTATAGAACGCTAAGATGGAGGACTTGCTTTATTGCAAGGACTTATATTTTCCAATTTTACGCATATTAACAAAATCCAAGGATATGTCTGATGATGATTGGAAGAAGATGGACCGGAAGGCGGTGGGGTTTATTAGACAATGGTTGGACGATTCCGTACTCCACCATGTGTCTATGGAGACCTCAGCCGCTAGCCTATGGCTGAAATTACAAGGGCTGTATGAGAGGAAGACAACCGGTAATAAAAATTTTCTGATAAGGCGACTTGTGAATCTTAAGTTCAAGGATGGTGGTTCTGTGGCCGAGCACATGAATGATGTCGGCAATATAGTGAACTAGCTCTCCGCTATAAAGATGGTCCTGGATGATGAATTACAGGCTTTGTTATTGCTTAGTTCATTGCCTGACAGTTGGGAGACATTGGTGGTGTCTCTAAGTAACTCCGCGTCAGACGGAAAGATATCCATGGAACAGGTAACTAGTTGTCTCTTCAATGAGGAGACAAGGAGGAAGTCTCAGGGGTCTACTCAATAAGAGACTCTTATGACACACGAACGGGGGAGAGAAAAGAACAGGAAAGGCAAGAAGGCCCGAGATAAATCAAGAGACAAGTCGAGTAACAGAAAGTATGTTGAATGCTTGAACTGTGGCAAGAAGGGCCACTATAAGCATGAATGTCGTAAGAATAAAAACGACAAGAAAGGAAAAGGAAATGAGAATGAAGATGAATCAGATTTCACTGCGGTCACTTCAGATGGCGACGTTGTAGTTATTCTTTCTGCAAATCATGATGTATGTCTCACGGCTACGAGTCAGGACACCGACTGGGTGATTGACTCAGGAGCTTCTTTTCATGCGACTCCACACAAGGACTTCTTCACAAGCTACAAGTCAGGTGACTATGGGACTGTGAAGATAGAAAATTTTGGCGTATCGAAGATCATAGGGGTCGGTGATATTTGTGTGAAGACCGATGTGGGCTGCACATTGGTTCTCAGGGATGTGAGACATATCTCAGACCTTCGCCTCAACTTGATGTCGACGGGAAGGTTGGATGATGATGGCTATGAAAGTCGGTTTGTTGATGGGCGCTGAAAGCTCATCAAATGTTCATTGATCGTGGCCAGAGAAAAGAAGTGTTGCACCCTTTACAAGGCAAGTGTTAGTATGTGCAAGGGTGGGTTGAACGTAGTAGAAGATTCAACTATTGAAATGTGGCACAGGCATCTATGCCACTTGAGTGAAAAAGGGCTTCAAGTACTAGCAAGGAAGCGGCTCATTCCAGACGTGACAGGTATACCTCTCAAAAACCTGTACTGATTGTTTATCAAGGAAATAACATAGAGTTTCATTTGTTAAATCTACTTCTCATGTTAATAAAGTGCATGTATTAGATTTAGTTTATTCTGATGTTTGTGGTCCTATGAGGACAAAAACCTTGGGTGGGGCATTGTATTTTATCACTTTTATAAATGATGCATCTAGGAAGGTTTGAGTTTATGCTTTGAAATCCAATGACGAGGTCTTTGGTGTGTTTAAATTGTTTCATACTATGGTCGAGAGAGAGACATGTAGATCATTGAAGTGCATCTGCACTAACAATTGTGATGAATACATTGGCGACTTTCATGAGTATCGTAAGTCTCTGGGTATACGACATGAACAGACGGTTCCCAAGACCCCCTAGAATAATGGTGTGGCTGAACGAATGAATCGCACCATTGTAGAGAGAATCGGATGTATATTATCACATGCGAAATTGCCCAAAATGTTTTGGGGAGAAGCAATGCACACGACAGTGTATTTGATAAATAGGTTTCTATCAGCCCCGTTGAATAGAGAAGTACTTGAGAAGGTGTGGACTGGACATGATCCATCGTATAATCATCTCAGGGTGTTTGGATGCAAGACATCCGTTCATGTACCAAAGAACGAGAGGTCCAAGCTCGATATGAAGATCAGACAGTGTGTGTTATTGGGGTACGGTGATGAAAAGTTCGGTTACAAATTATGAAATCCGACCGAGAAGAAGCTCGCCAGGAACAGAGATGTTGTATTCTTTGAAGATCAGTGTATAGAAGACATTGGTAAGTCAGAGAAGAACCAGCCTAGTTCAAGTGAGCTAAAGGACATGGATCCAGTTACTCCTCCCATGGTGCTTGATGACGGGAGAGTACAACAAGATGCAGAGGACGAGGGAGTTCCTTCAGAAGATGGATCAGGGGAGCAACTCCCACTTGATCCACCTGTTGAGCCGCATGTGAGGAGGTCATATAGGGACAGACAGCCGTCCAAGAGGTACTCGCCGCATGAGTACATTATGCTCACTGATGGGGGAGAGCCAGAAGATTATTCTGAGGCCCTAGCCGACGAGCATAAGGGGAGTGGTTGAAAGCTATGCAAGAGGAGATGGAATCCTTGCATAAGAACCACACCTATGATATGGTGAAATTGCCTAAGGGCAAGAAAGCTTTGAGTAACAAGTGAGTGCTCAGAAAGAAGGTTGAGCAGAAGAATTCACAGACGAGGTTCAAGGCCAGACTTGTGGGAAAAAGGTTTGGTCAGAGGAAAGGCATAGACTTCGAGGAGATATTCTCACCAGTGGTGAAGATGACATCCATATGGGTGTTACTTGGGTTGGCGGCTAGCATGGATCTGGAGATAAAGCAATTATATATGAAAACTGTCTTTCTCCATGATGACCTGGAAGAATAGATCTATATGCACCAACCAGAGGGGTTTGAAGTCAAGGACAAAGAGCATATGGTGTGTAGGCTGAAGAAGAGCTTGTATGGGTTGAAACAAGCTCCACGGCAATGGTACAAGAAGTTTGACTCGTTCATGATTAAACATGGATATGACAGAACGGAGTCGAACCACTGTGTGTTCACGCGCAAGTTCTTAGTTATATTGTTATACGTTGATGACATGCTCATCATGAGAAAAAACATCAAGAAGATTGACAGGCTGAAATAGGAGTTGAGCAAGTCGTTCATGATGAAAGACTTGGGCCCAGTTAAGCAGATCCTAGGAATGGAGATAACCCGTGACAGAAGCAGCATGAAGCTTTGGCTGTCACAAGAGCGGTATATTGAGAAAGTCCTGTAACGGTTCAATATGAATGCAAGAAAGCCGGTCAGTACTCCACTGGATGGTCACTTTAGATTGAGCGACAGGCAGTGTCCCAAGACGAAGGCAGAGGTGGAAGAGTTACAGAAGATGCCCTACGCGTCAGCTGTAGGAAGTTTGATGTATGTTATGGTATGTACATGCCCAGACATAACATATGCAGTTGGTGTTGTCAATCGGTATCTTGTCAATCTTGACAAAGAGCATTAGGCAATAGTGAAGTGAATACTGCGGTATCTAAGAGGCTCATCTAGGTTGAGCTTATGCTATGGTGACGGAAAACCTGTGTTAGAGGGCTACACAGATGCAAATATGGCAGGCGACATAGACTCCAGGAAGTTTACATCGGGATTCATATTCACGTTTGCAGGGGGAACAGTTTATTGACAGAGTAAGCTACAAAAGGTCATAGCATTGTCGACGACAGAGGCCGAGTACATTGCAGTCATAGAGGCATGTAAAGAGATGCTTTGGATAAAGAGGTTCCTACAAGAATTTAGCCTGAAGCAGGAGGAGCACATGGTCTATTGCGATAGTCAAAGTGTTATACACTTGAATAAGAATCCAAGTCAGCATTCCAAGTCGAAGCACATAGAGATTCGATATCACTAGATCAAGGATACTTTGGAATAGATGGTGTTACAGCTTAAGAAGGTACATACGGACGATAATGGGTTAGACATGATGACCAAGGCTTTGCTCAAGGGCAAGTTTGATGTTTGTAGAAACTTGGTTGGCTTGAAGAATGTGAATCCATCTTAAGTCGAAAAAGGAAAGATTAGATGGGGTTTTCTCTCCAGGCTCGACCGGTCGAGAGCCTCACTCGACTGGTCGAGGGTGCTGGTCGACCAGTTGAGGACTGGTTCAACTCAAATACCAGCGAGCTTGGTTGGATTTTTTTCCATGGTGCTTGACCGGTCGAGTGGGCCGCTTGATCGGTCGAGGACTTGGCTCGACCAGTCAAGCTTACGTAGATTTGTTCCGGATTTTGTGCGGACTGCTTAAATTTGAGGCGATTTTCACATAAGTGCGGAAAGGGGTTTCCAAATCTATAAATATGGGTACCTAGGGCTGTTCTAGGTAATGCAAGAGGGTTTCCTAAAGCTTCGCAAGCGTTTGCTAAATGGTTTAGGGCTATCGAAGGTGAGAGAGAGAGAGAGAGAGAGAGAGAGGAAACTTGTGGAAGAGAGGTTATGCTCGTAGAGGTGATCTACTGTGCACTCGACATCTCAGCACTTCTACGTCCTCGTGATCGGTGAGATTTCTCCAATTTTCTTTTATTCTCTTATTGTTTATCTACTCCTACGTGAGTGGAGAAGGTTGTAACGTTTTACTTAATAGTGGATTGTTGATCTGGACGAGGTCCCGTGGTTTTTACCTCTTTGAGGGTTTTCCACATAAAAATCTCTTATGTGGTGTGGTTTATGTTTTAGTTTATTTCATTGCTTTATTATCCCATAATTCTGGTTTGTTTTGGGATGCTAGATCCTTAAGGTTTTGTGCAAGGCCCCCAACAGTAAGTCATGCACGGAGAAATTATACACGCGTCGTGCAGGTACATGAAAGAAATATAGCCGTCCATGTCACGTGACCCACGTCGATAGTTTATGATTCCAAATTCAGATTGATTAGATGATCGTAGACTCTGAGTAGCGGAAATTTGGAACTTGAAACTAAACCGTTGAATGATTCTCATCCCATCCATCCTTTAGATGTGAACCAATCGGCAAGATAAAAACTTATATCAGTGTATATTTTCTTGTCGTTGTTCAATCTAAATTGGGCCCACTATTTCTACAGATAAATCTGTGCTGATGTATGCCACGTGTACAGTCTCTCGGTGCATGAGTACGAGCGATCACGGCCTGTCGGAGTATTAAAATTTTTAATTTCTCTAACAAGTGTACTCGCACGCGTGAAATGGAAGAGGGGAATTGGCAAACAATCGCCTGTGGATCAAATCTGTTCACATCTAGTCCATTGATAGGGTAGGGTGAATGTGATCATGCTCATATCCATGATAGAGGAAAAATATCTTGCCGTCCTACTCCTCCGGTTTGACATGCATGTACACTGATCCGGACCGTTGGTATCTTTATTCTACCCAAGCATTTCCCTATAACGACTGTCAGTGTAGTCCTGTGATAGCATTTTCACTTTGCTCCCCACGTTATAAATGGTATGGATTTTTGCACATGTGCCATTTTTCCACGTATGTTGTGAAGTCAACCGTGCTTCGACGCGAGCGAGTACACTTTGTATTCTCAGAAGGAAAGTCCGATTCGCGATAGCTAACGCAATCGTGTTTCTGAGCCGTGGGACACGCAATGAGCCGCATGTGTACGATTTTGAAGGTATTATAAAAAGGGTTGGACTAACGTCTTCATTTGTCGCAGTGTATTGTATTGTGGCAACTTGTAGATCTTACATGTAAGTGGATGTCGAACGTCCAATTGGTGGACCCCATGACAGTGGGATCATAATCAGAAAACAACGCCCTTATTTTGTTAATTAATAAAATAAGAAAAGACTTTGATGCTTTTGGAAGAGGGTGATTGTCGATACTCAGGTGCTAAGAAATTGCGTACGTGGCAACCAAACGTCTATGAAAAGAGGTTTTTGCAATAGCTCTTGTCACCAGCTTGTAAAAGTCGTTAACATGCATGGGACTTATTCACCGAACCAACCGATAAATGCTAGTGCCCTGTAAATAAGTTTATAATATAGCTAGGTAGCCTTAGAAAACCGGGGTCATGCTAGATTGACCTCTATTTTTGGGGTGTCCCACTTTCATAGTAGGTTACGAGTTTAGTATTGATATTTACCACTACATTAACCGTAACAGTAAGACGGTGCTATGCCAACCTTATTACGATGTGTGTGATTTAGACGTGGATTTCTTTTGAAAGCCATTGGCATTAAGTTCGCCTATCCGGAAATTAAGTGGGGTCTGAAATTCACTTTATCCATTTATTTTTTTTAAGATCATTTTAATACATGAGACAAAAGATTAGGTGGATCTAAAACTTAACGCGCATATGGAGGGAGGGTTGGGCCCACTGTTGAAACCTATCAAGGTTGCACCTTGATGTTTATATGCCTTCCAATTCATTTATAAGGTTATTCCCTTTGGAGATGAACATGAAAACACACGGGCCAACATACACACACACACACAAAAACTTGGCCTGGTAAAAAAGTTTTGTGGTCCACTTGAGTTTTTAATCCCCACTAATTTCTCTTGTGTGTTCTACTTAAGTTTTTAATCCCCTTAAATTTTTTTGTTGCATATTTTAAAATAAGCTTATAAAATGGTTGAAATGGATAGATTTCTTACAAAAATCATGGTGAGCCCCACGTAGCTTACATGTGTGAGAACTTCCTACTAAAAGTCTTTTGCAAGAAATGTGCCACTTTTTATCCATGTCATCCATCTATATTGTCAACTCATTTTGGGACATGAGTACGAGACATTAGGCAAATCTAGCATTAGAAATGGTAGTTGTTAAGGTCAAAATCTGGATCACTCTCCACTCCTCAGATGAGCCCTGGCCCTGCGCAAAAAGTGAGCAAAGGAGACCCTAGCTAGGCCGGGGGACCCTCCGATGCCTAAGTTAGGTCAACGGAATCGGGGTCTAAGTTTAAAGGTAGAGGGAGAGTGCAAGATCTTGTGTACCTGTAGCAATGGGGTCCTCATGTATTTATACCTGACTGTAGGATGGTCTGAATCCGTTAATCACGGCACGATTCGCTCAATCATGGAGATTTTCAGATCATGGAGATACTGCACGTAATCCAAGGATCTATGTGCCACATCATGCGCATCGTGTGTATCTGCGAGCGAAGTAACCGGCCACGTTCACTTATGGCAGTTTCTAAGTTTGGCTTGAGGAGTGCCCACCTCGGAACGTGGAGTCGGCTCGGACCTTCAGGCAGGCAGGTCTTAATCGGAGTGGTTATGGATATTTATTGGATATTGTCCGCTCTCGTAATCTGAGCCGAGCCGTTGGCTATCCGTCCAATCGGATCAACACGACATTAGACCTCAGAATTACAAGGGGCTCAGATCTTCCCATAATATAAGCCCCCTACTCTTTGAGGTCTGCTAAGGGCTCGGAGAGTAAATACACGGAAGATCAAACGCTTCATCTGCCGGTTCTCTCGAGCATGCCAGATAAATTCGTTTTGAAACTTCACGCTCTTAGGGTTTCCCGTCCACGGGTCTATGCGTAGTGGACGCGTGGCGACGGTTAAGATTTCGAATTGTCGTCTGCCTATGGTCTGTTGCCACATATACCTGGAGTAATGCGCTGGACGGAACCTTTCAGTATTTGGGCGTCGTTTCGCTTATCCGAAGCACGCCGATTGATGTCAGAAGCATCCCACCCGACAGATCGCGAGCCAATGGTGTGTGGTCACATCCGCTCCGATGTCAGCCCACGACGATTCAACTGCGGCCATCATTACTGGTCATTAATGCGAGGATTTGGTAGGGTCTATATAAACCCTCCTTCAAAGATTTCAGTCCACTTCTACGCTTTGTGTTCGAGCTGATACTGGAGGAGGCAATTTCCGACTAAGGCGATTCCGGTCATTCAAGGTTTTTCGTTAGGCGAGTCCGATCGATCGGGTATTTTCGGCATAAGTGACTCCAGGTGGCCGTTCGGTGAGTTTCCTTGCACCTCTTTGCATTTCTTCCTTCTTACGTAAGATGTCACCCGACCTGGAGACCGTGCGGGATTATAATGACGACTCCGAGTCGGGGAGCTCCGGCAATGGGAGAGGGGTCTCTAAAGGCCCCTATGAAGCTGTACCTTTATACCCTCCGCCCCGAAAGCAGAAGGAGACGGGGGCCCAAACTCGTAGGGCTGGTAGAAAGAGGACCGCTTGAGCCTCCCGAACCGTGACTGTCGAGGTTACTGAGGTGCCTGCGAGTGGGCAGGCCTCTGAGGTAGTCCCAGGAGGCTCCGTGCTATCGGAGTCTCAAATGGCGTGGATCCTCTCGAAGTATCAGATCCTGGACTCAGTACGGATAAGGGCCCCCGAGCCTCTTGACACTGTCAGTGCACCTGCTGAAGGAGAAGTGGTCATTTTTCTCTGTGCACTGCAGTGCGGGCTTCGACTTCCTCTACATCCATTCGTCCAAGCCATTACAGCCCACCTAAGACTAGCTCCCCGGCAATTCACCCCCAATGCATGGAGGGTTTTAATGTCTTCCTACATTATCTAACGTCAAGTCGGGAACTCAGAGCTGACCCCCGCGGAACTGATGAGCCTGTACCTGGTTAAACACGATAGTCAAGAACTATGGTATTATTTCGTGACTTGTGGCAGCAAAGGGTCAGGGCTGGTAATGAATCTTGTCCTCCAACAAGGACTGAAAGAATAAATGGTTCTGGGCTGCGGGCGAATGGGAGGCACCGACGGCTGAAGTCGGGACTCTGACGACTCGAGTTCCGACCCAATTTTCAAAACCAGGTCAGACTAATTAATTTCCTTTATCTTCATACTTTCCTCTATTGCGTCGGTCGGACTAAACTTTTTGTTCTTTATCTTTGTAAACTTCTCAAGGGACACGCCCCTCCTTGACTCAAACCAGAAGAACCGCATTGCCAAGGCGAAGGCGTGATTAATTGGGAGAGCTTCGCTCTTGGTCAAATCTGATCACTGTCGCTAACCTTCATTGGTCTGGTCTTTGCAAATCGGCGCCTCTTCCGACGTCTTTCAGTAAGTTCTTCTATTTCTTTTAGAGGGATCAGATTTATCTGTTTCGTTGCTAATCTGTCATTTTTTACGTAGGCATGGCCGAGGCGTCTGGTTCTCAAAGGAGGAAGGCAGCCCCGACGGCGGAGGAATTGTTGAGGCCCGAGCCCCGAGCCCCAGATGAAGACCACCGTCCGGAGGAGGCAAGCAACTCCTCGTGGAGAAGGCCCCTCAACTCCAGTTTCTGTCGCTGCAACTTCAGCCCAGCTTCCATTGCCACAACTGCGATTGTGGCACCTGGGGTTCCCGCAATCATTGTTCCTATTCCGGCAACCTCAACTCCTTCTCCAGCGATCATAACTCCTTCCCCTCTGCCTACCGTCGTTCCCCCCACCGAGGAGGCCCGCCTTGCGGCTGCGGCCCCCTGCATAGCCATTCCTTCATCCTCTAAGGGGGTGGATGCCATTCGGATGACTGATGTGATGATATCCCCTCTTGAGGTAGGGAATGCCCTCGAGTCTGAGGCTCAGGCGTCAGCCGGTAGCAGGACTGGAGCCACAGAGGAGGGAGGATCGGCGCATGCGGGGACGAGTGGCACGAGGTACGAGCCGGGCTTTCATATGTCTTATTTGGCTCACTGGGCGGCCAAACATGCTCCAAAAGAAGATATTGCCAATCTGATTTCCAAGTCGGATGACTCCTTCCTGAATGATCTGGCAGCGGTCTTTTACAGGGTATTCATTCTCCTCGTATTTCTTAACATCCAGTTTTTGTATGCACCTTCTTATTTTCTTATCTTTGCTAATATTTAGTCTATTCCGAGGCTCCTCCTAGCTTGGGAGAGAGTGCGCGAGCGTCGAAAGATAAACGCCGAAGTGGAGACACTCAGAGCTGAGGTGAGTGTCTTGCGGGATGAGGCGACTCTCTTCCGACTGGAGGAGGGCGAGTTGCGTCGGCAGCTCGAAGATAGGAAGGCCAGGGAGCACCAGCTACAGGAGGTCGCGACTGACCTCGAAGCTAGGGAGCTGCGACTACAAGGGGTCATAGAAGACTTTAAAGCTCAATGCGACGCTGCGACCACCGAGCTGACTTGGGTCATGGCTCATGCGGATTCGCTAGCTCAGGAGAACACTCGACTGGGTGAAGTCCTTGATCGAACTAAGGTCGAGGAGGCAGAAGAACAGACCCGAGCTGTCGCTCAGGCAAGGGATACTCAACGAGCTGAGGATGAAGCTTCTCTGGCTGAGGCGGTGGCCGCAACAATAAAAGCCTTCAAAACTTCGAAGGAGAGGGACGTCGAGGCCGCCAAGTTGTACAACGGCGGCTACGGCGATTGTAACGAAGAGGTCCAAGGCACGTACCCGGACCTTAACCTTGACCCCTTGTTGTCTGAAGAGTCTGGTGAGATACTTGCTGATGAAATTCGCCCGGATCAGGCCCCCGATGCCCAAGCTCCTCCGACTGCGTAGTTTAGATTATTTTTTCTCCCTTTTTTTTTTAAAAAAAGAAATAGTCGAAACCTTTTCTTTCTGATTGCTCTTTATCCTTCTGGTGAACGTTTATGAATGATGATTTTTCATATGTTAATCCATGGTTAATTTTCGGATGTTGGCTGTCGATTGTTGATTGCCGATTTCTGGTCGCTGATTTTTGCCAAGGCATGGCTGTGCCGACCTTATAGTGGGTCAGCTTCATTCAATGTTGCCTTATAAAGTTTGAGGCCTCTATAGCCTGTTTGTTGAGTCCGGACCCCTAAGGGGTCGGCCCGTTCTACAATTGGCTAGAACCTTTCGCTTCACCCGTTAGTCCGTGAACCGACTCTTGTATTGGGAGAGTCGGGTCAGTTTTTTGGCTTTACCCCTGACTTAGAGGGGATGCCATGTAGAATTTTTGTAGGATAATGTACTAACCCCTTCTTTGAGGGATTTGTTCATTGAGTTTGCCCCTGCATGTAAGAGGCAACTTCTGAGTTTGCCCCTGCATGTAAGAGGCAACTTCTGCTCAGTAGATAATTCGTTCGTGTAGATGCGAAGAGGCGAATTTTATTGAGAGCCTTGAAGGCTTGTCGTTCGGAGGCGTACATCTTGATGAGGGCCTTAAAGGCCTGTCGCCCAGGGGTGTACATTTATTAAGAGTCTTAAAGGCTATTCCATCATGGATAGTAGACTTTCAGATGCTCGGCATTCCAAGGGTGGGGGAACTGACGACCCTCAAGGTCTTCCAGGTGGTAAGTGTTGAGGGTCAAATATTGCATATCAGACCCTACTCACTGCTTGGATTTACGAACATAATATTGTTTAAAGGCTTATTTAATCGTGTTTATGCTGCAGGTTGAATTTAGGAGCTTTGATTATAAAAGAGCATTAAAAGTGTGGATTTGACGCTCAGAATTTACCAGAGCAAGGGATGAACTCCAGAGAACCAATAATGAAGAATTTACATGCCTGAGATCTGAGGAGAATAAGCCAACGGGGCCCGAAAAGGGTCCAGAATGCAAGATCAAATGGTTCCAGCTATCTGATTGGATAAAACTCCATACATGTGACGAGAGCAAAAATCAACCGTACATAGTAAATTTCAACCTTTGGATGTCTCGAAAAGTGCCCCAACTGACGAATCAGCCCACAAACCGTTGATTTCAGGCCCACCTGATATTTGGAACTTCTTCAAATTGAGTCGCGACGGTTTTTAAACAGGGAAACAAACTGAATGGACGGTTTGGATTTCTTAAAAGTATCACAAATGGACCCCATAGGAGTTGAACGTGCACAGTGCATAAGTGCACTCGGTGTACATTGGACCGAACCAACGGTCAAAGTCAGTTTTGACCGACTACTTCAGCAAAGAAAACGGAAAATCCGTTTTTAAACAGCGTCCGCACGCTGTCCATCTTGCGGACGATTGTGGACCCCACTTATAGTCTAAACGGAAAATCTAAACCGTTCATTACATCCAGGGGGTCAAACCGACCGTACCCGGATCTTCAGCTCGATTTTCTCGGATATTACACGTACATGTAGTCTTTGACGCAGGTTGGATGACATTAAACAAACGTCCGTGTTACACCACAGTATGGATCCAAAACCATACATTTCTGATCGAAATTCCGAGTGGAATTCAATGTACGGGGTGGATTTCTCCATAGACATCAAGGTAGAGCCCACCGAACATGACAGCGGCCCCTGTTTCCGCAGGCCCTGCGTCCGTGAAAACCGGACGCAGTGGGCTATTCTGTGATCAAAGGTGCGGTCGGATCGATGATCCAGACCGTCCAAAATATCAGAAAGGAGCCATTGACCCCAACTATGGTGTCTGAATGAACGACATAGATGAATCTTCTCCGAAAATTTCAAAAACTTGTTCACTCCCCAAGTATAGGGTTGTGATGTAGTAATAAACTCGGTAAGACCGAGGTCGAATCCACAGGGACTGAAACCTGTACGTAGTCTGAAACTAACTAGGACTAGAACTAGACTAAGATGCAATCTAAATCAATTATGATTTGAAGAATAATGATGAAATATTAATCTAAACTGGGAAGAAAATTCAGAGGAAGGGAGACTAGGGATTCAGAGGATCCACTTGTAGAGATCAGGGAGATCTTATGCTTGCTTCACAATTCATGGAAATTAACTGAACTGACATTGATATAATTTTCAAGAGATGAAAGGTATATGAATTAGAATGGATTCCATCACCAAACTATGTCCAGGAGACAAAGCAAACAATAGAATTAAACTAATTACCAACCAATCAACATGCCATGAAGGTTAGGAAGGGTACCGACATCCAACCATGCCCAAGAGACGATGGTGAACAACAGGGCTACCTGACGTCATAACCATAAAAAGGAAACAGAAATATTCAAAGCCATCGCAGACCCATTGTAATTTTAGTCACAACAGCCCATTAACAACTAAAAAATATTCCCATAAATCAAACCATAATCAAGGTAGTTCATGTATCAAAAATTAATTAACGGCATAAAAGAACATCTCCCATCCTGCTACAAGCTTCACCCCTTAGCCCTAGCTAAGGGGGTTAGCCAGACATGAATGGGCTAATCTCCGTAAAATCCATAGAAAAAAATAGAAAAAGAAAAGAAAAGAAATAAGAAAAAGGAAAAAAAAACCTTAACTCCCTTCTTCTCCAAAAGCTCCCAACTGCCCTCCACGTCCAGCCGTATATCCTCCTTCTCTCTCTTTCTTCTCCTTTTATAGCCAACAAGGGCGGGCTGTGAAAGGCTGCCTATGTAGAGACGGTGGCTTGGAGTCGGTTTTACGCAGCAGAAGGAGTTTCCGATTCTGGAAAGGATTGTGCAGTTCTACAGCAGAAAACGGAAACGGTTTCGCGTTTGGAGCGAATTTTCGGAGAAGATTCATCTATGTCGTTCATTCAGACACCATAGTTGGGGTCAATGGCTCCTTTCTGATATTTTGGACGGTCTGGATCATCGATCCAACCGCACCTTTGATCACAGAATAGCCCACTGCGTCCGGTTTTCACGGACGCAGGGCCTGCGGAAACAGGGGCCGCTGTCATGTTCGATGGGCTCTACCTTGATGTCTATGGAGAAATCCACCCCGTACATTGAATTCCACTCGGAATTTCGATCAGAAATGTATGGTTTTGGATCCATACTGTGGTGTAACACGGACGTTTGTTTAGTGCCATCCAACCTGCGTCAAAGACTACATGTACGTGTAATATCCGAGAAAATCGAGCTGAAGATTCGGGTACGGTCGGTTTGACCCCCTGGATGTAATGAACGGTTTAGATTTTCCGTTTAGACTATAAGTGGGGTCCACAATCGTCCGCAAGATGGACAGCGTGCGGACGCTGTTTAAAAACGAATTTTCCGTTTTCTTTGCTGAAGTAGTCGGTCAAAACCGACTTTGACCGTTGGTTCGGTCCAATGTACACCGAGTGCACTTATGCACTGTGCACGTTCAACTCCTATGGGGTCCATTTGTGATACTTTTAAGAAATCCAAACCGTCCATTCAGTTTGTTTCCCTGTTTAAACCGTCGCGACTCAATTTGAAGAAGTTCCAAATATCAGGTGGGCCTGAAATCAACGGTTTGTGGGCTGATTCGTCAGTTGGGGCACTTTTCGAGACATCCAAAGGTTGAAATTTACTATGTACGGTTGATTTTTGGCTCTCGTCACATGTATGGAGTTTCTATCTAATCAGATAGCTGGAACCATTTGATCTTGCATTCTGGACCCTTTTCGGGCCCCGTTGGCTTATTCTCCTCAGATCTCAGGCGTGTAAATTCTTCATTATTGGTTCTCTGGAGTTCATCCCTTGCTCTGGTAAATTCTGAGCGTCAAATCCACACTTTTAATGCTCTTTTATAATCAAAGCTCCTAAATTCAACCTGCAGCATAAACACGATTAAATAAGCCTTTAAACAATATTATGTTCGTAAATTCAAGCAGTGAGTAGGGTCTGATATGCAATATTTGACCCTCAACACAACCCCCAACCAGCATTTTGCTAGTCCCTAGCAAAGTATGCGAAAATTAAGTTGAGAATTACAGAACAATTTCTATGAACTCAGGTGATCTTTGAGACACAATCTAGATATTAGAATTCTAAAATTCATGAATGTTGGATTCAAGTGCATGGTAGATTCCATAATCAAGTTCAAGATATTAATCCATCAGTCAGACATATTCTGAACATTGAGATCCATGAGTGTAGAGTGTAATCTCAGCTTATCACATTTAGTTTCCGTCTTTCTTTCATGATATCATTGGTAACCAACGAGGTCATCTATGACAACTGAAACCTAACTCAAGACTTGCTTCACGAGTCATTCTTCCATTCTACCACTTTTTGATTTTTCTATTAAAAATAACACCAAGGAGGGGAAATTAAGTCCTCACTTATAGGGAGCAAACCTATGGTGAAGACTAAACACCCCCCCAAACTTTTTTTTTTTTTTTTTTTTTTTTTTTTTTTTTGAATGTCAACACCATGGGGAATCGAATCTATACCTATAGGGAGCAAACCCATGGTGCAATTCTTTTTTAATACCCTGATGGTCAAATCTTTTAGGCTGGTTTCTTTCATGCTCAGTGATTACCAAATTAACCCTTTAATATCAAACTGAAACTTTAATGTAAAAGCGAGATGTGTCTTGTGAAATTATGACTCAATCAATGTTTAAAACCTCTAATCATGGATTAACAATTTGAACTTAACTGTGAAATTTAACAGATACTGAAATTAAGAGTCATAAATTTCCAACATCACGTATCTTGAAATTCTAAATTCAGGATATCCGTCAAAATCACTTCGAATTCACTAGAAAGTCCAGAAAAAATTTTAAAAATTTTCACAATTCTTGCTCACGACCAAGAAAACACTGATTAGGTAACCTAATCTCCCACCCCCAACCTAAAATCTACATTGTCCTCAATGTAAAAGATATAAGCATGCCATGCACATGGGACAACAAAAGTAAAAGAGAAGTGATGGGAAGATGGTACCTGGATAACGAATCAGGAGACTTTTCCAAAAATATCAGCGAGAGAGTAAGTCAGCGCAAGAGAGAAAACAAAATAAGAATAATAAAAATAAAATCCTACCTATACCACTTTCGCAGGTGCTCTCGATTGCATTTAGCGCATGCAACAAGCCTTTAAACCCCTAGGTTGCCCCTAGTGGACGAGTTGTAGTCTCGTGAGGGTTTGCAGTAATGTTACCCACAAACATTGAACTAGGAAAATGGAATGAAAAGGAAAAAGCTGGGTTGCCTCCCAGGAGCGCTAAGTTTACCGTCTATCCTAAAACACATAAAGGAAACTACCCTAGTCCTAAGAAAGCAGAGAAAAGCTACTCGATCATGCCGCAAGGTTCCTCTTCCGGCCAATATCTTGATAAGTTTCTCAGTAAGTTCTTTAACATGATCATCCAAAAGCCCTTTTTGCAATAGGCTTGGGTGCCCTGGAACATGACTTTCCAGAGAGACTTATGTACCTCATAAGAAATTTTCCATTGTATTGCTTGAGGTAACCAGAGTATGTACGATTTACCTGTGACAGAAGAAGTTTTAACGTTAGTATCCCATGGTGAATCAGAGACTACAAGTAGAGAAAGTTTAGAAAACTTCGTAAAAAGTGATGTAGCCTCAACACATTTCGAAGTGTCAAACTTCGGTTCAATTTTCAGCTCCTCCTCCTTTAATGGTAGACGTTTAGGATTAGGGGAAGAAGGGGCTTCCAAATAAGGGTTCTCTCGGTCAGTGATAACTACCGAGATGTTGTCTTGCAAGGCATCCACTTTGTCTTTTGACATGGGATCGTTTGACTTTGCAAAGTGTGCCCATCAATTATCAAAAGAGTCGAAAATTTCAGCTAAGAGTGACTTATTTTCCTCATTGAAGTCTGTAATGAGATGCTCAAGGACTCCCTCGCCCTTAAAAGTATATGAAGATATGCTCTCTTGCTCCAGCCCTGCACAGACATATTGAAGATTAATAGGGGAAGCATCGATGGGATCACTTTGTTCATTGAAACTACTTAATCGAGGCGTTGAACTGTCCGACGTGTACAGTTCAGATGGTGGTTTCAATTGAGTGGTTTCAAATTCCAGAGTCGTAGCGAGCAGCTCGTCCTTCTCCCGAATCACATTATCATTCAATTCAAGAGAGTGGTCCAAACATTTCTCACAGAAGTTGAAAGGGTCGGTTCTAATGAGCTCATCTTCCACTTTTAAATCAGACATGTTAGGTGAGTGGAGTAGCTCAGTATGACCGATCATTTCGTGTGCTTCTTGAGCATTGACCTGGACCATACTTGAGATTGATTCCAGGGGAATTTGGGTTGTGCTCTCATGAATCTCATCCCAATACTTCTTAGCTTCCAATTCAGTGCAGTACACACTTGAGATGGGATCGCTTTCCTTACATTCTAAATTCGGTTGAGGTTCGAATAAACTAACCTCAACCTCATCATTGAGATCCTGTGTATCATGTAAGGAAAGTGTGTCATCATCACTGTATTTGAAAGACACCCATGTATCTCCCTCATTATTTTGAACAGTCAGTGAGATCGACTCATCGGGGAGTTGAACCGTATGCTCATTAATGGAATCCAACTCCTCATTCCAAATTCCAGATTTCGTCAAAAGCGAGTGAGGATCACTTTCCTTGCATTGTATTTCTGGATTGGATTGTAGTTGGGATGAGCGAGCTTCCTCTATCCTTTCAAGGCGCGAATTGAGTACTTCTAATGATTTCATCATTTTCGCAACATGCTGGGTTGAATTGTTCTAGATTAAAACATGAATCCTCTTGGATCATTTCTGGTTGGTTCTCAATGGTAGGGTATCCAAGAGAATAATCATTACATGTTGTTGCTTCATCTTCCCAGTTTTGATGGTTCCACTGGTTATAGTCATACGGGTCATCGGTCGGGAGTTGATACGCGTTATCATTCCAATAATCACGTACTGTTTTCTTAACTCGTGGAATGCAATTATTTTCCCGTAGATAATCACCGAAGGACTTCTTAATCGGTGGAGCATCATGTTTATCATGTTTCGATTGGTTGAAGTAATTTTCAGAAAATATTTGAGGCATAGGCTGTTTTCCATTATCATCATACATCAAAAAACTTTCCCAAGATTCCTTAGCTATCTTAGCACATATACGTTCCAACTCTTGCATAGTAAAACCCTAATTCTGAATCTAATCCTAAGAATAAAATAATCCTACAACAATATGAAATCTAGAAAAAGAGAAAAAATTAGAAAGAAATTACCGAATTAAAAGTGTATGTCAGGATCCTACAAAACAGGAAAACAGGTTAGTTTCTAAAAATCAAACAGAAAGACAAAAAATCTAAACCTAAAATTAGTGAAATCCTAATCTTAAACTAATTCTAAAACCAATTGATTTCAAAAATACGTAACCGTCAGTCCCCAGCAACGGCGCAAAAAACTTGTTCACTCCCCAAGTATAGGGTTGTGTGATGTAGTAATAAACTCGGTAAGACCGAGGTCGAATCCACAGGGACTGAAACCTGTACGTAGTCTGAAACTAACTAGGACTAGAACTAGACTAAGATGCAATCTAAATCAATTATGATTTGAAGAATAATGATGAAAATAATTAATCTAAACTGGGAAGAAAATTCAGAGGAAGGGAGACTAGGGATTCAGAAGATCCACTTGTAGAGATCAGGGAGATCTTATGCTTGCTTCACAATTCATGGAATTAACTGAATTGACATTGATATAATTTTCAAGAGATGAAAGGTATATGAATTAGAATGGATTCCATCACCAAACTATGTCCAGGAGACAAAGCAAACAATAGAATTAAACTAATTACCAACCAATCAACATGCCATGAAGGTTAGGAAGGGTACCGACATCCAACCATGCCCAGGAGACGATGGTGAACAACAGGGCTACCTGACGTCATAACCATAAAAAGGAAACAGAAATATTCAAAGCCATCGCAAACCCATTGTAATTTTAGTCACAACAGCCCATTAACAACTAAAAAATATTCCCATAAATCAAACCATAATCAAGGTAGTTCATGTATCAAAATTAGATTAACGGCATAAAAGAACATCTCCCATCCTGCTACAAGCTTCACCCCTTAGCCCTAGCTAGGGGGTTAGCCAGACATGAATGGGCTAATCTCCGTAAAATCCATAGAAAAAAAAAGAAAAGAAAAGAAAAGAAATAAGAAAAAGGAAAAAAAGAAACCTTAACTCCCTTCTTCTCCAAAAGCTCCCAACTGCCCTCCACGTCCAGCCGTATATCCTCCTTCTCTCTCTTTCTTCTCCTTTTATAGCCAACAAGGGCGGGCTGTGAAAGGCTGCCTATGTAGAGACGGTGGCTTTGGGTCGATTTTACGCAGCAGAAGGAGTTTCCGATTCTGGAAAGGATTGTGCAGTTCTACAGCAGAAAACGGAAACGGTTCCGCGTTTGGAGCGAATTTTCGGAGAAGATTCATCTATGTCGTTCATTCAGACACCATAGTTGGGGTCAATGGCTCCTTTCTGATATTTTGGACGGTCTGGATCATCGATCCGACCGCACCTTTGATCACAGAATAGCCCACTGCGTCCGGTTTTCACGGACGCAGGGCCTGCGGAAACAGGGGCCGCTGTCATGTTCGGTGGGCTCTACCTTGATGTCTATGGAGAAATCCACCCCGTACATTGAATTCCACTCGGAATTTCGATCAGAAATGTATGGTTTTGGATCCATACTGTGGTGTAACACGGACGTTTGTTTAGTGCCATCCAACCTGCGTCAAAGACTACATGTACGTGTAATATCCGAGAAAATCGAGCTGAAGATTCGGGTACGGTCGGTTTGACCCCCTGGATGTAATGAACGGTTTAGATTTTCCGTTTAGACTATAAGTGGGGTCCACAATCGTCCGCAAGATGGACAGCGTGTGGACGCTGTTTAAAAATGGATTTTCCGTTTTCTTTGCTGAAGTAGTCGGTCAAAACCGACTTTGACCGTTGGTTCGGTCCAATGTACACCGAGTGCACTTATGCACTGTGCACGTTTAACTCCTATGGGGTCCATTTGTGATACTTTTAAGAAATCCAAACCGTCCATTCAGTTTGTTTCCCTGTTTAAACCGTCGCGACTCAATTTGAAGAAGTTCCAAATATCAGGTGGGCCTGAAATCAACGGTTTGTGGGCTGATTCGTTAGTTGGGGCACTTTCCGAGACATCCAAAGGTTGAAATTTACTATGTACGGTTGATTTTTGGCTCTCGTCACATGTATGGAGTTTCTATCCAATCAGATAGCTGGAACCATTTGATCTTGCATTCTGGACCCTTTTCGGGCCCCGTTGGCTTATTCTCCTCAGATCTCAGGCGTGTAAATTCTTCATTATTGGTTCTCTGGAGTTCATCCCTTGCTCTGGTAAATTCTGAGCGTCAAATCCACACTTTTAATGCTCTTTTATAATCAAAGCTCATAAATTCAACCTGCAGCATAAACACGATTAAATAAGCCTTTAAACAATATTATGTTCGTAAATCCAAGCAGTGAGTAGGGTCTGATATGCAATATTTGACCCTCAACAGTAAGAGCCTAGTTTGGTTGATCGGACGACCCGATAAGGCCCTTCCTAGTTTAGTCCGAGTGTCCCAGCCCCCGACTCGACGGTATTCTGAAATACTCGACGAAGGACCAAGTCCCTTGGTCTGAACCGTCTGGTCTTGACCTTTGAATTGTAGAATCACGCCACTTGTTGGTGCCGAGCAGTGACTCGGAGCCTCGAGATATCTCTAACTTCTTCGAGCAAATCCAGGTTGGCTGCAATCTGCTCGGAATTATGACTTTGTTGGTAGTTCTCGACTCGAGCCGTAGGGAGACCAATCTCAACTGGCACCATTACCTCCGAGCCATAAGAGAGTGAGAACGAGGTCTCTCCTGTTGAGGACTGAGCTGTGGTCCTATAGGCCCAGAGAACGAACGGAAGTTCCTCGGCCCAGCTACCCTTCGCTTTTTCTAACTTTGTCTTGAGATGATGCTTAATGACTTTATTGACTGCCTCTACCTGTCCGTTGGACTGAGGATGTCGAGGAGAAGAGTATGCGTTTGTAATGTCGAGTCCCTGACACATGCCTCGAAATTTGTCGTTATCAAACTATCGACCATTATCTGACACGATGGTGCGTGGAATCCCGAACCGACAAATAATGTTCTTCCAGACGAAGTCGATCACCTTCTACTCCGTGATTTTGGCGATAGGCTCTGCTTCAGCCCACTTAGTGGCCCCTTAGATAGGCTGGAAGCCAGGCGACTGAGGGTCCGAGCAGCTCGATATACCATCCTGGACGGCATCTTATACAAGAAAGGACATTCCTAGCCCTATCTCAAGTGTCTCCGACCTGAAGAGGCAGAATATGTCATACGGGAGATTCATGAAAGATTCTTCGAAAACTATTCCGGCAATAGAGCCTTAACCCTGAAGATACTCCGACAATGATATTTTTGGCCAACTATTAAGGAGGACTCCAAGGACTATGTAAATGCCCGCGCTTCGCGGCCGTGCCGAGACAACCTACGGAAAAAATGACTCCTATGAGCGGCTCTTGGCCATTCGCTCAGTGAGGAATCGACATCATCGGCTCCTTGCCTATAAGAAAAGGGCAAACCAAGTTCGCCATCGTTGCTGTCGAGATCTTGCCAGATGTGAGGTAGTTATAGATTGGGTCCATCCAACTCGGACTAGCATGAACCGGATTGACTTCCTTCTCTTCTGACTTGTTGATGCTTGGATGCTCTATGAATTCGACGGGGATGACTCGCGGGATCTTCCCTTCCGCGGCCTCGCCTCGCCTCGCCTCGCCAGGGCGTCGGCCCATGAATTTTTCGCTCTTGGGATTTGATGGATAGTGCAATTCCAAAATCTTTCGATCAGTTTCCTCACCTCGTCAAGATAAGCGATCATCCTTGTTTCCTTAACCACATACTCGGTAGAGATGTGATTTACCACCAGTTGAGAATCGCACCGGACCTGAAGAGATTGGACACCCAGACTTGTCGCCAATCTAAGTCCGGCTAGCAACGCTTCATATTCCGCCTCATTGTTTGAGGCCTTGAACCTGAGTCGGATTGCATATTGAATGGTCGTGGAATCTGGTGCGATCAGGACGATTCCGGCCACGCCCCTTTGATGTTAGATGACCCGTTCACATGGAGAATCCATCCCGGGTCCGATTTTACTCCTTGGTTGCTTGGGGGGACAGGTGGAATAGTTTCAACTTCAATGCCGATCTCTTCTACGCTCGGAATGGTGAACTTAGCCACAGCTTGGCCCTTGATCGCTGTTTTCGAATGAAACTGAATGTCGAACTCACCAAGTTCGATGACCCACTTAGTCATCCGACCCGACACCTCGGGCCTCTGAAGAATTTGTCTGAGAGGGGAGTCAGTCAACACAATCACGGAATAAGCCTGGACGTATGGACGTAACCTCCTAGCTGACACAACGAGGCTAAGCGCTAGCTTCTCCAGGGGTGAATAACTCATTTCTGCCGGTACCATAGCCTTGCTCACATAATAAACGGGGTGTTATTTTTCTCCGACCTCCCTGATCAGGGTTGAACTGACAGCCGAGGCTGAGACTGCGAGGTAGAGGAACAGAGGTTCACCTTCTTCGGGTTTGGACAACAGATGGGGTGAGCCCAGATACTGTTTCAATTATTGGAAGGCTTGCTCACACTCCAACGTCCATTTTGCCTTCTTATAACCCTTCAACTGTTGGAAGAAGGGGAGACATTTATCAGTCGCTCTGGATATGAAACGTCCGAGCGATGCCACTCGCCCTATAAGGCATTGTATTTCCTTAATAATCCGAGGTGAACTCATGTTGAGGAGTACTTTGATCTTGTTGGGATTAGCCTCGATACCTCTCTAACTGACTTGAAAACTGAGGAATCTTCCTGAGCCGACTCCAAAAGCGCACTTCATGGGATTCAGTTTTATTTGGAATTCTCGGAGGACGGCGAACGTTTCTTCGAGATCCGTCAGATGATTGGATGCTTTAATACTTTTCACCAGCATGCCGTCGACATACACTTCCATGGTGCGTCCGATCTGCTTAGAGAACATTTGGTTCACTAGCCTCTGATATGTGGCCCCAGTGTTTTTCAGGCCAAATGGCATGACTCGGTAATAGTAGAGCCCCTTGTTCATGACAAATGTAGTTTTCTGCCTGTCTGGGGGATGAATCGTGATCTGATTATATTCGGAGTATGCGTCCAGGAAAGAAAGTAACTCGCGTCCCACCGTGCTGTCCACTAGCTGATCGATCCGAGGTAACAGAAAACTATCTTTCGGACAAGCTTTATTCAGATCTGAGTAATTCACGCAGACCTGCCACTTCCCGTTGGCTTTCTTCACAAGGACCACATTCGCGATCCAGCCGGGATAAAGTACCTCTTCTATGAATCCAGCGTTGAGAAGAACGGAGACTTCGTCTGTTATTTCTTCGTATCATTCGGCGTCGAACGACCTTCTCTTCTGCTTGACAGGTTTGTGATCTGGATCCACATTCAGTCTGTGCACAATGACGTCCGGAGAAATTTCTGGCATATCTTGGTGGGACCAGGCGAAGACATCGCTATGTTGCCGCAGGAATGTTAAAATTTGAGTCGTTGCTCAGGATTCAATGATGTCCCGAGCTGAACGGTCCTGCTCGGATCAGCTTATCAAGCGGCACTTTCTTCAGGTCTTCCACGGATGAACCTTCCACAGGCCCTCCGGGGTCTAGAATGTTGATGGTGAACGCTTGCTTAACTGACCCCTTCTTTACTGCCATCGCATAACATCTCCGAGCCTCTCGCTGATCGCCTCGGAGGTAGCCTATCCCGCCCTCGGCGGAGAATTTCATCATCAGGTGATAGGTGGAGACGACTGCTCTCATAGCGTTGAGAGAAGGTTTGCCCAGGATGACGTTGTGTACTGATGGTACATTAACAACTAGGAAGTCCACCATAAGTGTGACTTGATATTGTCCTTTTCCCGCAGTCACAGGGAGGGAGATGGCTCCCTTGGAGATCACTCTTTCCCCGGCAAAGTCTTGCAGGGGAGTCTTCACGGGTCTAAGATGAGACCTCAGAATCTCCATTCTTTTGAAGGCCTCGGAGTAGATCACGTCAGCTGAGCGCTCGGTGTCAACCAAAATGCGGTATACCTTTTGGTTCGTTATGGTCATAGTAACTACTAGAGCATCATCGTGCGGGTGCTGGATTTCGCGTGCGTCTTCTTTTGTGAACGTCAGAGTGTATGGGCTGACCTGAAGCTCTTTACTGGGGCACTCGGTTAAATAGACATAATGTTCCAACTCAGACTTCCGGGATGAGCTTTCCGTGCCCTATTTGAATCTCCTCCACCGGACGAGCTCCCGAAGATGGTGCAAATTTCGGTGGGCTCTTCCACAGCGTTATTCGGTTGTTCTCGCTCTCTTTCTTCTTTTCGAGCGGCTTTCCCTTCCTTGGTGTATCGGTGCAGGTGTTTCTTCCGAATAAGAGCTTCGATCTCATCTCTTAGATCTACGCAGTCAGCTGTGTTGTGTCCATGGTCTCGGTGGAAGCAGCAGTACTTGCGCTTGTCTCGATGATCTGGATCGGTTCTCATGCAAACAGGCCAATTTAGCAGTTTTTCTCCTCGAATGTCCAATAGAATCTGCTCGGTAGGCGTGTTAAGGGGGGTGTAGGAGCGAAATTTTCATCTGGCCTTCTGCTCGGACGACGGTCGCAAGGAACACGGTCATCGATCCCTTTGTTGGACGGCTGAGGTTCCTCGTTCCTAGGCCTTTTCCCTTACCATTCAACTCTATCACTTAGACACTTTTATGGGCATTGGAGAATTCCTCCGCGTTGGTATACTTCTGAGCCCTGGCAATAAGTTCGGCCAGTGTCTTCGGCGGGTTCTTTCCAATGGAAAAAGTAAATTTTCCTTCTTTTAGGCCACTGAACATGGCAGCGAGCGCCATTTTATCGTCATAGTCTTCTACCAGTAACGCTTCCTCGTTGAAGCGAGCGATGTAGTCTTTTAGCGACTCCTTCAGCCCTTGCTTGATGACAAGTAAGTGAGTGTTGGGCTTCCGACTTTTCTTACCGCTAATGAACTGGGTAAGGAATAGTCGGCTCAACTCTGTGAAAGAACTGATGGAGTTTGGTTTGAGCTGCCGGTACCAGCTCCGAGTGGATCCCATAAACGTGATCGAGAACCCCCGACACATCATAGCATCCGTCACCGTCTGGATCTTCATCCAGGAGCGGTAGGCTTCCACGTGCTCGGATGGGTTCCTGGACCCAGAATATTGGATGACGGGAGGTATCCGGAACCTCTGAAGCATTACCTCGTTCATGATTTCTAAGGTGAAGGGAGGTTCAGTCTCTTCCATCATTGCCTGAACAGCAGCGGGAATTGACGTCGGTTGTTACTTCTTTTCCAGAGCTATGAGTTTATCGTTGAACTCTTCGAACCGCTTCTCCCATGGGTCTTTATTTTCTGCTACAATCTCTTGAGCGTTCTCTATCTCCGGAGTTCTCCTTTCCCTCTTCTGTTCTAGCCGATGACGGAGATCCGTCGGTGCCAGGGCTGAAGTGACTGAAGCATTGGTCGGAGCTCGTGTGGCAGTGTTCCGAGCTGAGGCTCGGATTTGGGTTGGGAGAGGGTGCTAACCCGATATCGGCACCTGAGGATGCTGGGGCGCCTCGGACCTTACACTCCTCGGCGCGAAGTGAGCTTCCACGATTGGACTGACTGATTCAGGAACAGGATTTTCCTGCGTTGAGTGCGACCGCGGCTCCTGTTGTTGCTTCATCCTATTCACTTTATCACATAAGACTTGTATCTCGCTTTGCATGGTGCGATACTACTCGTTCGATTGCGAGAACGTTGGGAAGGCCCCGAGGCTGATTCTGCGTGAAGTAGTGAGGAGGAGCGAGTTTGTTCGTTCGATTCTGGTTCCGCAACCACTGCTTT
Source organism: Magnolia officinalis (assembly GCA_021015155.1). Lineage (NCBI taxonomy): Eukaryota > Viridiplantae > Streptophyta > Magnoliopsida > Magnoliales > Magnoliaceae > Magnolia > Magnolia officinalis. Next base: position 8,830,254 of record JAJHSJ010000005.1, read on the forward strand.
CTTCTTTCCTCTAGCCATTACACTTAAGAATAGGAATCTGACTTTTTGTATCAGCTTCCCACAGACGACGCCAAAAAATGTTGAGGTCAAAATCTGGATCACTCTCCACTCCTTGGATAAGCCCTGGCCCTGCGCAAAAAGTGAGCAAAGGAGACCCTGGCTAGGCTGAGGGACCCTCCAATGCCTAAGTCAGGTCAAGGGAATCGGGGTCTAAGTTCAAAGGTAGAGGGAGAGTACAAGATCTTACGTACCTGTAGCAATGGGGTCCTCATGTATTTATACCTGACTGTAGGATGGTCTGGATTCGTTAATCACGGCATGATTCGCTCAATCAGAGAGATTTTCGGATCATGGAGATACTGCACGTAATCCAAGGATCTATGTGCCACATCATGCGCATCGTGTGTATCTGCAAGCGAAGTAACTGACCATGTTCACTTATGGCAGTTTCTAAGTTTGGCTTGAGGAGTGCCCGCCTCGGAACGTGGAGTCAGCTCGGACCTTCAGGCAGGCAGGTCTCAATCGGAGTGGTTATGGATCTTTATTAGATACTGTCCGCTCTCGTAATCTGAGCCGAGACGTTGGCTATCCGTCCGATCAAATCGACATGGCATCAGGCCTCGGAATTACAAGGGGCTCGGATCTTCCCATAACAGTAGTTATTGAACACCTACCATTAAAAACTTTTTAGGACATATAGAAGTTTTAGATCAAGCTAATATTTATAGGTCCTTTATTAAGTCCACTTGACATAATCAATATGTGGATGGAAAATAAACATTATATCATTATAGCGGGCTTTTGAAGGATTATAATAATGAGTGTTTAATTACCACCACTTTCTCATTGTTGGCCTGCCTTATTGTCTGTACGTGTCTTAGGCTCTGTTTGTTAAATCTGAAGTCTAAATTTGAAACATGAAGCCTAATTCTGAAACCTGAAGCCTGAATCTGAAATCCGACGTAAAAAAAACTTGTTTGGTAATTATGGATGAAGTTTGAAAATTAAGTACTGAATTTGAAACAACTAGTTTGTTAACAAACATTTGAAATGTTCGAAATATGTTAATTTGACACATTTACCCCTATCTCCCATTTGGAAATGTTTTACATTATAAAGAAATTATTTTTTATTAAATGAAAATAAAATCATTACATTTAATTCAAATAAACTAAAATATTTAATAGAAAACTAACATATCATTATTCAAATGGATGGACGGTGTGGATACAAAACATACATCATGATGGGGCTCACAAAACTTGGTGACGTCACTTAGGTAGTGAGTCTCGCTACTCAATTTGTTAGTATCCAATCCGCGTTCAAAATGGATTGGCTACTCCCCTACCATCCACCAATGGCTGGTGGTCGGTGCTATGTGGGCCCCATTATGATGTATGTGTTTCATTCATGTCGTCCATCTATGTTTCTAGATCATTTTATGGTATGAGACCAAAAAGCGAGGTATATTCCAATCTCAAGTGGACCACATTACAGGAAAACAGTGTTGAATGAACGTCGACCATTAAAAACTTTCTGGGGGCCATAAAAGTTTTGGATCAAGCTGATCTTTATTTTTTTATTTTTTCCATTCATCTGCGTCTATATGACCTAATCAATAGATTGGATGTCAAATAAACAGTACATTGGGCCTTAGGAGAATTTTAATGGTGGATATCCAAATCACTATTGTTTTCCTGTGGTGTGGTCCACCTGAGATTTATATTCCTACATTTTTTGTATCAAGCCCTAAAACGATCTTTAAAAATGAATGAATGGAATGGATGAAACACATACATCATGGCGGGCTCAGAGAAGTGCCCCGTGTTAAAAGTTGGGATGTGTAATGCGCAAGGGAGAAAATCTCTCTTGCAAAGGACAATTTTGTATTAAAAATAAAATCATAGATCACATTCTTCATTCCCCATTAAGCTAGACTTCCATCACGGACAAATTTCAACATAAAATGGTGGAGCAGTTTCTTTTCTGCATTAACAAACACCACTAAACATAGAACATTTTCCAAATTCTACGGTAAATGCAAAAATTCAGCATTATCAAACAAGCCCTTGAATAATTATATCCAAAATGGATGAATGACATAAATAAAATACATACATTATCATGGTGCCAGCAAAGCACAGTCCAACAATGCCACTGTTAGTATGTAATATAGGAATATATCCTATCAGCCTCATTGTTAAAAGCATAAAATATTATTTACAGCCAACAATCACTACTCGGATGAGTTGAAGCTGAAGTTAGAATATAAATCACGTTGTAACTTTACGAGTAATACCCTGATCGATAGCTCCAGTTGTAGATTGAGTGAAAGATACCTCGTTTCAACACTGAAGCTCCAGTGAGGGCGGCTATCAGTGAAGTGTGAACAGACAGTGTGTGTACTAACAAGCTAAACAAAAAAAAAAAAAAAAAAACAAAAAACAAAACTCCACCAGTAAACCCAAAGAAACGATGCGGAGGACTCGACATCTAAAAATTAAACTAATTTAATTACGGAGAAATGGTAATTATGCATCTGCTGTAGTTTTCTTGACAGCAAGCACGTTGCATGTAGAGAATATCAATCAATCAGAAAAAGGTCGGAAAAGTCGTGATTATGGCCAAATATTCAAATCGGATCGGTCGACTCATTCACCACAAAACAATCACACAACATCAATAGCAATAGACAACCGACCATACGATTCTTGTGAAATGGTGCGTCCATCAACCGACTGAACGGCTATGATTTTCATACCAGGTGATAATCACGGCGCGGATTTGATATTCCACCTAGTCTTGGGGTTTGAATTAGCTCGAAACTAAGAACGGAAGTCCACCATCAAGGATGAGCGTACCGTCCGGAATTCCCTTGGTGGGCCGCACGTGTGCCGCGATTCCATCCATCCATCTCATGCGAGCGAGTACGCTTCCTATGTCCTGATTACCGGGTGAACTGGTAACAGGAACCCGACGAAACGGGGCTCCCTATCTCTCAGACGTATTCTCCCGCGAGAGGCTGTAAATCGAACAAATCGACGGCGAAGATCTCTCCGCAAAATCTCGCATGGTTAGGATCTCTCTGTCTCTGTAAACAACATAGCTGCTACCATGATACCTGATTTTTACGGTGATTTTGGGCCGCCAAAAAACCCTACTTTTGAAGGGCTTTTTGGGGATTTTCCATGCTCCCCAGAGGTAGTTCTCGAGTTCTTGATTTCGTCAGAGAATGCTTCTTTTAAAATTTTTTTTTTTTTAAATGTCCTTTTATTTCATGAGAGGAATCATACGATCATCTACCTGAAGATGTGTTTAGTATCCTCGTGCTTTCAGGTTGTATGAGCTGGCCAATGGTTCATCCATCCAGACCGTTGATACTTCGTGCCCCACAGTAGATAAATCATGCCTTAAAAATCTCCTAGGTTGGAAAATCATACAGAAATCCAATTTTGGGCTCTTATTCAGTCGAATGCCGACCGTTCCTCCGTTTATTTTCGTAACCGTGTATTCGCAGGACACCATCCCAAGGGTTGGGATTGTTCTATGGAGGTGGCTTTATTTTTTTATTATTTATTTTTTTGGTTTAAAGTGTTTAGATGCTGAAAAGTGTCTGTAAATCATTTCCAGGAAAAAAAAAAAAAAAAAACTGTGGCTTCATTTACAGGCTCTTCATTTATAGGACTTGAACAATTTATAGGCTATCCAAACACAGACAATCATTTACCTATAAATCATTTACAGCTTCAGCGAAACAGGACAGGCCAGAAATGATTTACACTTCTAAATCATTTAGGGCCTGTTTGTTTTGACATGTTCCGGTAAAGTAATTAAGTAGTGTAATGTATAGTAAATGAGTAATAATTATCATTACCATGGTAGTCGGAAGTAAACATGTTTTATTACCGTGCGAATTAATACGCCTCTCATGGCTCTTTGTCCATACATGTAAAGTACTTTATGTGATTGGATACACTAATTTCATCAATACGTATTATATCCACACCGTTCATCCATTTGTAGTGTCATTTCAGGGCATGTCCTAAAAAATGAGGAAGATACAAAGCTCACATGAACCACACCACAAAAAACATTGGGATAATGATGTCGTCTGTTGAAAACTTCCTATGGCCATCCAGGATGTTTATTTGCCATCCAACTTGTTCATAAGGTCAAACAAACCTGGATGAAGGGAAAATACAAATATCAGCTTGATCCAACATTTCTGTGGACCTCAAAAAGGTTTTAGTGGTAGGCGTTCAATCCCCACTGCTAGCTGTGGTGTGGTCCATTTACGCTTTGAATCTATCTTATTTTTTGTCCGTAAAATGATCACGCAAGATGGACGGACGGTGTGGATATAACACATACATCATGGTGGGGCCCATGAAACTATGCCATGTATTTCCACCTATCCATGTCTTGCGGGATTTGGAAGGATTACAATGATTTGACAATTGGCAATATCCAATCACAGTAACGATGTAATGATGTGAGTTTTACTATACATTACCGTGGTAGTCCATGGAAACAAACAGGGCCTTACCTGTTAAACCATTTATAGGCATCCAAATGACCCTTCAGGAAAATATATGGGTATTTCAAAACAATATGCATGTGGACTTTTTTTCTTTAGAAATTAAAATGTACTAGGACTTTGTACTCTATAGGATCAGTTATTTATTTATTGATGAATGGATCATTTATTGAAAATAGAAAAGAGAATTACAACAAAGCAAGCACAGGCAACACTGCCTCAAGCACAGGAAAACTGAAGTACAACAAAAGCATCACAAATATCAAAATCCCAGAAAATCTAAAAATAAAAATAAAAATCCCAGGGATAAGACTCCTAACCCAGCCCTTTAATTGTTGTTTTCATATTGTTTATATTGTTGGTTAAGGGACAATTTCTCATCCTCCCTTATCCCTTTATACCTTTGAATTCTCTTGATTTTTTCAATAAAAATTACTTTCCTTTAAGAGAAAAGAAGACCTTTACCCCTCCTAGGCAAACCAATAAAAGCCAGGTCCCTTCTATTCACTATCTCCTTCGCCAGATCATCTGCATGCAGGTTGGCCGATTGAGGAACATGCAATAACTATTGGAGCAGCTTGCTATACATAATGGCCCTTATCTAATCCACTTCATAACATTCATAGAGTCACTTTCAATAACTACTGGAACGATGCACTTAGAGGCCGCTAATCTGGCATACGGGAGTAGTACACTAGCTTTAGCATAGGTGGAGTCCCTGACTCCTAATGGGCCTGAGTTATTTATTGTTTGTAGAATTGTGCTGACTGGGCAGCAGATTCCACTTGTGAAATTGTTAGGGAAGCATTTTAACATGATTATAGTTATGACTTATGAGCAGTTACCAATCCTTACTGCACCTGTATCCTGAGAATTTTGATTTTGAGGATCCGATGAACACAATTCATGCAGTTCCTGTATGCTGAGAATTAGAAATTTGAGAATTTGATGCATCCAACTGCTTGCCATACTCGATAGCCATTGCTGTACTCTAGTAACAATGGGCTATGAATTGTTTAATAGGAATGGTTTTTAGGAGGTGAAGTGCATTTGACTGAAGCTGAGTTGTCTACTTGGTGGAGGCATGAACTGGATTTCTGGTAATAATCCAGTTTTTCAGAATCTGATGAGAATGTTAATTTAGTTTTGAGAAATTTGGACTTCTCATGGTTTGGTCAATTTTTGTGGAAAAATCAGGTGGTATTAAAATTCTCGATTACAAAATTTTTCCAAGCTTTTCATGTTCTAAGGTTTGGGTGACTCATTTTTAGTCCCCTTTCATTCTCTCTCCCACTAGCCTTAGATCCATACACCTTATAGAGTTTGTGTTTTTCCAATAGTATTCTGACATAGGCAACTGTAATTGTTATCTTATTTATTGAAAAAGTATTTCCCAATGCATTTTAAGGGGACTTTAAACATCGTATTGCTTTCAACAAGCCGATGGTTTTCAACTTGCATCACCAATTGCCCAACGTTTATGGACTGGATGGTCATGCAGCCATTTCTCTTTGAGCGTTCTCGCCTCTTCTTGTATTCTATACCCAAAGAAATTTTATTGGTTTTGTATGGTCCGTATAGACATTCGTTAAAAAAAAAAAAAGGTCCGTATAGATATACAATAATGTTATCTAATTTTCTGTGGTCGTTGTCTGAGTTTTTACTTGTTCTATGTAAGTATCGGATATACATCTCTTGAACCCCTTCAGCGATGCTTGTGGGCGGATTAAGACATGTTTAATTTAAGGGCTGAATATGTAAGGTGTGAAGAAATTTCTCTTTTATGCATGTAGACCACATGTATTGACAAGCAAATCTTAGAATGTCGTATATGCTGCCCAAGGTAGATTGCATTGGATGAAATTGTTAACTTAGTCCTCTAAAGTGCTTTCCACTATCCCGACTGACATATCACCGTAATTTTCTGCAGTGTGTTTTGCTTAACCAAAGTCCATAATATTGTCATGGATGAGAAAGTGGTAGAAGAATTGACCAATGAAGAGTGTAACGAAGATGTGGATGGTGAAATTGATAGGGGAGAGGAAGATAAAATAAAGGATCATATTGCGAGGAGAGAATTTGTTAATGATTTTGGAGCTACGTGTCTTGTGCCTTCTGTTGGTATGGAGTTTGCATCTGACGGCCATGCATTTGAATTATACAATGCATATGCCAAATATGTGGGTTTTAGTGTTCGGCGGTACTCTACCCGTAAATCGCGACGTGACGGTACAATACTTTCTCGTCAATTTGTATGTTATAGACATGGTTTCCGTGAGCAAAGATATGTTAATAGAGCAGACCGAAAGCGAAAGGTGAAGGCAATCACAAGAACGGGTTGCGAAGCAACATTATTGGTAAATAAGAGAAACAATGGAAAATGGGTGGTTAGGAAATTTGTGGAAGAACACAACCATAACATGGTAACTGGGATAAAGGTGCATTTGCTTCCATCTCATAGACGGATACATGCTGATACAGAAGACGAGATTGATAAAAGGGGATGTTCAAGTTCAAGGACAACTCCAGCTGTCAAGACCATGGCAATAGAATCAGGACGGAGTAGTACTGGTAATGTTGGGAGAGATCCTAGAAATTATATAATGTCTTCGTTGCCAACAAAGCGTCTTGAGAAAGGGGAAAGGGAAATTTTGATTAAATACTTTGAGCGTTTGCATGCTGAGAATCCTGGCTTCTTCTTTGCAGTAGGATTTGATAAGGAAAATGATGTGACCAATTTTTTGTGGGTTGACGCTAGGTCACGTATGGACTATTGTTGCTTTGGGGATGTTGTTACCTTTGACACCACATACAATACAAATGGCTGTAAGATGCCATTTGCATCATTTATGGGCGTTAACAATCATCAACAATCTGTTTTGTTTGGTTGTGCACTATTGTATGATGATACTGAAGCTTCCTTAGTGTGGTTGTTTGAGACTTGGTTGAAATCAATGTTGGGACGTCATCCAATCTCGATGATTACAGAACAAGATCAATCCATGACAACAGCAGTTGCACAAGTGTTCCCTCAGACCCGCCATCGATTTTGTCTGAGGCACATTTTTCAAAATGCCACCATCAAAGCATATAGCATACATGAAGACTTTGCAAAGGATTTTAGGAAATGCATTTATACTAGAGGGACAATTGTAGAGTTTGAATCACAATGGGTTTCACTTCTTGAGAAGTATAATGCGAGGGATAATGTCTGGCTAAAGTCGATGTACGAGAAACGTGAGAAATGGGTTCCTACGTACTTGCGCCATACCTTCTTTGCGGATACATCAACTACTCACCACAGTGACAGCATAAACTCTTACTTTGATGGGTATGTGGATATGAAAGTGGGGTCTTATGAGTTTATTAAGCGGTACGAGAGAGCAATTTTCAATCAACGCGGGAAGGAAAACGAGGAGGACTATAGATCAAATGACATAGCTCCAAAATTGAAGTCAGTGCTGCCTATGGAAGAGGAAGCGGCAAAACTTTATACAAGAACAATTTTTGTGAAATTTCAAGAGGAATTGTTTAGGAAAGATAGACACATTGCGGACAAAATCGAAGATGATGGAACAACCATCACATATAGAGTGACGAATCATCGCAAGCAAGGTAGGGGTTACACTGTGAATTTTAATGCTTCTGAAACCAGAGCCAATTGTAGCTGTCAAAAGTTTGAGTTTGCAGGCATCCTGTGTAGACATATATTATTAGTTTTTAGGATGTCAAATGTTATCAGTCTTCCCTTGCACTATGTTTTGAGAAGGTGGACAAAGCATGCTAAGCCTGGGGATGCACTGGAAGTACTCGGCATCGAGATGCAAGGTGATGATGAGAGAGCAGTATGGTTACGGCATTACAATCTCATGTTGCTGAGTCATAATATTTTGTCAAAGGGAGCAAAAAATGCCAAAATTTATGACATGGTTGTACGTGGCTTGCAACATATATCAAAGGAACTGGATGCTGCAGAAAATGATGCTGCTAGTGGCCAGCATGAAAATATCGAGCTAGGGCAGAGTTAACAAATCACAACTCAGGTGGCTGATAGTAGTCATCGATTCTGGTGGCTGTGAGTATTTTGCTGTTAAAATAAAACATGAATTATAAGCATTTGCTTGTTTCCATTCATCCTGACATTTACTTTTTCACTGTTTTTAATTCCTCTATATCTTGATTTAAATGGACCTTATAGTTTATCATTGGTGGGCCTCAGCATACATGTACCATGTTTGAAAAATCACACTTGTTGGATATTTGTAACCATTCAACTGAAAAATGGCCCAATTTTGATTGTTTTCTATACGTAATTAAGAAATAGTATGTAATTGCTTGGACGATTAAATGAATCAATTATTGTGATTTTTGGGAAAGGCCCATCGATAAAGGGCCCAATGAACTGCCATTTGAATCAATCTGTATAATGGAGATAGTCCATATGGATCATAGAAGTCCGAATGCAAGGTCAATTGGACAATTTTTTCAAATGGTAACCCATCATCATGGAACCAAACTAACGTCAATTGGGCATTTTTTTTCCCCTCTAGTTAATGCCTTAATGGACGTTTTGTTGTTGAATTTAAGCTGTTTGTGATTTTCCATTTACCTATCCCTTCTGTGGCCATACAGTGGAATGCAAGATTTTGGACATTTTGTATTAGGAAAAAAGTAAATAAAAAAAAAATAAAATCAGGTGAACACTGGAAACAGAGTTCACATCTTTAAAACTGTACCCAATGAAAGTAATTGGGCAATTGGAGAGGAAAATGAAATTTATTTGAGGCACTCCTTTGGTGCAATACCAACGTCACTGGCATTCTAATTAGAGTTAAGAGTTCCATGTGCATTTTCCACCACCTCTTAAACATTGGTGGCTGATCCACCGTTTGATTTTGGTCAATCCAGACTTTTTGAATCATGGGCCCCATCGTGGCTGAAGCATATACTGGAAATCACAATTATTTGATGGCTCCTAGTGATGGCTATTAAATTGATGGTTAGAAAATGTCAGCGTTTCAAATCCAATGGCTGATATCAGATGGTTATGATTATCACATCAGTGTGAGTTTCAAGATATAGTCCATCCACAACTGAAGTCACTTACATGTATGCCGCATTTATACTGGATGAGTCAGCACCAGTCAGCACCATTTAAAAATTGGTGGAGAACATAGCAGTTTATTGCCTTCTCATATTACTGAGTTACATGATACTCTGGCAAGTATAGTGTATCATACTCATGCATGAATTTTGCACGCGCAAAACATCTACTCAAACCCAAGCTGTCCAAATGTGCACCCCACTGTGGATGGACTACAAAGTCAAAGTCACTCTAGTTAGAGTCCTAACTCTCTGATCATATTGAGCTTTGCCTGTTCAATTTGGACCATCTGTGATTTCTCTCCCTAGCTGTTCATCTCTCTCTCTCTCTCTGTTCATTCCACCAATGTGTGGATGATTAGGTTTCTACTATCATTATAATTTTTGGGCCATATATCCCTCCATTGCATGGCTCACAATTTGAACATCCAAGATTGACTTGCAATCTTGGTATGCATATATTCAATGCCTGCAAGAGTGATCAATCCTTCTCACTAGATTGTTGTTGATTCCTCGTACTATCCAGCACATAAGGGGGGGGGGGGGGGGGGGGGGGGGGGGTGTGTGGTTTGTGATATGAGGTTGCTGAATAATAGGTGAAATGAAAATGTGCCAACTTGAAGAGTTGTACTTTTGATGGCAATGGAGTAAAGGATTTGATGGAGGTTGATGAAGGGGAGAATATCTCAAGTTCTTGATCTGGATTCCAGAATGAAGGGGAGTAGAAGAGTAATTATTGGAAGAGCTACGAGCATGGGGAGTTCTTTTCTATTGTTTGTGATGGAATTGAAGAGAAGATTGGGAAGAGATCTGGGGATTACTTTGTGCTGGTGCAGCACTCAACTATAGTTGCAAAGGCGAAGTGGAGTGGCAGCAATGTTTTATGTCTCACTATCATTATATGTTTTTTCTTTTTTTGAAAGATACTGAAATTTTGTTAAGGCCAGATGCCAAAAAAAGAGTAAAAACTATACAAAAGGGAAAAGATGAAAGAACAAACCCAACCCCAACTTATACAAAGCAATAAACCAAACACTAACCAAATCCCTGATGCAATTCAAAACCCTGGATAAAACCCCAGCCGAAGAAGTTTTGTTCCTAAAGCATCTATCATTCCTTTCGGCCTAGATAGACCTGGAGGAGAGTAATTCTCCATTTAGACTTCTTTTTACCCTCCTGATTTCCAGCATGCCAGGACCCAAAAATCCCTTTGGATGAATGAGGCATCACCCAGGGAGCTTTAAACATGGCCAGAACACCACTCCATACCTCTCTAGAGAATTTGTAGTGGATAAAGAGATGATCTACTGATTCCACATCATTGAGACATAGGAGGCAGATTTTAGGAAGCACTATGGCCCTCTTCTGTAGACACTAGAAAGACGTTATATGTATTGCACCCCTTGGATACAGAAACATGTATTGATATCATTGATATTATCGCAGATACCAGGAAATGTATTAGAGTCTAAGGGAAACATCAGGAAAATGGTGGAATTTAGAAAGGAAAAAAAAAAAAAGAAAAAGAAAATTACACATGATAGTTTTCCATTGTTGGACAAAATTTTGTGTTTTCAGCCACTAGTGATACAATTAGATCCAAAATGTGTTCATATCATTCAAATCTCAAATAGTACAAGCAATAAAACAAAAGACATTTCTTTTAAGCATTTGGGTTGCCTTTGATCAAAATTTGGAAAGAGCCGAGCAGCCGAGCCCCTTGAAAGAAATGCTTTTGTTGCCACTGATTTTCAGGAAAATGACTTCACCATTTGTCCATTTGCATCCAAATGATTTATTGTTTTTTAAATGGGTATTATTATCTTTGTCAATTTTTTTTAATTATTTATTATTTGTTACTTTTATTCGGTTTGAATCATAGTTTTTTTAGTCCATGTAATAATTTGTGTTATTCTCTGCAAATTATTATATTTTTAGTTGTTTCCTCTTTGTGAAGTTTATGCTTGGGTGATTTATATGTATTGTGTTGTAATTATAATCTTATGATGCAGAGTGGTTTAGCAGAAGACGGCTTGCCTGATTAGAAAGGATGATCTTTGCTCAGAAATTGTAGTCTGTGGGAACAAATGGTGGGGAATGATGGCATGTGCACTGACATGAGTATACTACATGTAGAGTTGTGTTCATGTTTAACTCTTTTTTTTAAATGTGATAAATGTAATTAGCTGTTAGCTCACAACTCCAGTCTTGTTGCTGCTGTTATGTCAGTTACAACAATAGCTTCTCACTTACAGTTGTGATGGCAAAATAGTTATTGATGTAGCCATTGAGTCTGTGTTGGAGTACATTATGGAGGCAGATTCAGATCTTGATAGTTTAGGTGAGAGGCTCATCTATTTCATATATCATATCATGTTTGGACAATAATAATATATCATCGAATTAGGTTTTATGTTCTATTCCATTGTTGTGTATTGTGCATACCCTCTTAGTCGATGGGACATATACCACAATGCTATAAAGATTCGTAATACTTGGGGCTGCAACTCACCCAACCTGAGTTTGGGTTGGGTTTGGTTGAGCAAATTCAGGGTGGGTTGGGAATAATCGTATGTATTTGGGTTGGGTAGGGTTGAATATAGAGGAATTCGGGTTGGGTTTGTGTTGGGCACTTTGGGTTGTTGGTTGAGTACTCTCGAGGTAAATGGCCAAATGCCACTAGTGTGGATGGTATGATCATCATGTGAGTCACTAGTGCCTCCAGCAAATGAACGGTTGACAGAAATTGATTGGCAGCCCACGTACTGATCAAATCAACCCATTAGGGATGATATGATAGCTGAGATCCTAGGCACATGCTCCTCAACTGGGTGGACGCCCCAACATGAAAGGACGTGTGGCCAGTCCAATAGTCAGGTGGGCCACATAATAATAATAAAAAAAGGATAACCATTGAAAAACCTCTGAATGTGTGGTGGCCCACCTAATGGTTTTCTTGCCTGATTTTGGGCCGTACAATTTCATGTTGGTGCAACCTTGGGGTGGATGTCATACACACCACGGTGGGCCCTAGCGGCTAGTTGCTCGGAATTCCCATCTACAAACAGTGGTACAAAGGGTAAATAAAATTTAATATTTTTCCATTTTTTGAATTAGGTATTTTTTAAAACTTAGGTCCAGTACCGCCAGTGCCTAAAAATGAATTAATCTCATTTTAGTTAACAGTAATTATGGATTAGAGATCTTGATCTCTAATTCACAACCACTGTTAATATGAACTCGTTAATGGAGAGATCAAGATTTCTAACACATACTGTTAACTAAAATGAGATCATGGTCTGGTTAAGTAAAATGAGATAATGGTCTGCCTATAGAATGCAGGCAGGGGGTCCCCCGTCCGGGGCCCTGATGCATCAGAATGTATGGTACCCTCCTTTGCCGGCCTCGGGGAATGGGGGCCATGTACAAACCATACAGTTCATGGGTCCCTTACAATAAATTGGGGATGTCCTCCCAGGTTCGAAGATCTGAAGCCTTTGATCAATGGCCTACAGAGATGGTGATGACGGTATTAAAAAAAAAAAAATGGCACCTACCTGGTGTTAATATGTCATACCGTAAAAATGGCGACCGTGAACAGGCAGATCCAACCACCAGGTGGACCTCACCATAGAAAATGAAAAATGCCGGAAAGTCTACAAATTCAAGTTGCAAAGGCCCGCCTAACCGTTCAACTAGGGTGATTTTTGAGGTATCTAGTTGTCAGAGTACCTGACACACGGGTTGGATGGTATACACACACACAGCATGGGGGCTCCACGCCATAGAATAAGTTAAAATGCCCATATATACAAATTCAAATGGTGGGGTGGCCCACTAGATGGTTAGATCGGGCTGAATTTTTTTTAGTGGGATAGGCTTCCTGATGCGGGTGGGATGCATACTGTAAATCTGGGGCTCTTCTGTGGTGGGTGTTCCTCATTGTTCCTTCCTCATGGTGCGGCCCACCTGATGGTTTGATTGGCACTGATTGAATGCTAGGGCACACCAGGTGTAGGTCACCGTACAAGCAATTCCTGACACGCCATCTAGGAAGAGCCCATGATGGGTGGCCAAGATTTCTGATGATTTTGTCTTCACCTGTACCCAGTGGAGCCCATCAGATCAACAGTTTTTTTTTTTTTTTTTGTTGTTACATCAGGTACTATTCATGCCCCTTATGCATCAGGACCCTTAGTTCTGGTCCAAAGGTTTGAGTAATGGCCGGAAGAGATCCTGGCAAGAAGACCTCTGCCGACCCGACCCGCCCACCCAGAGTATAACACAAACACCATGATCCATCTGGTAACATAAGCCGTTCAATTTTTCGAGTAAAAACAACCTGATACAACAAGATATCAAGAGGCTGCAACCGGATCTTTTTTTTTTTTTTTCCTATACCAGATAAGCGGTAGATATCCTCTGCAACCTGATACACATAAATAGTATATACGAAGGTTCACTCACATGCGAGTTTTGTGCCAAAGCTGGTGAGGCATATGGCGAATGCCTGAAAGGCTGACAATGGCTGCCTGTAATCCATGGTGAACATGTCGTCTCCCACTTTCCCGAATTGGAGGAGCACTGTCTCTTCGTCCCCCTTGGCCCCCGGCTGGCTTGGATCAACGGTTGCAACCAGCTGAAAGTTCTTGACTGATGCGACTGTGACCCGTCCATGGAAATTCAAGCACCAGCATTGCAAGTGCTCGTGCCACCTTGGTGCTTTGTTCCTCAGGACCATGCATCTGGCTGGTGCTGTAGGACTCTGTGTCTCACAGTTCTTCTGCAGTTCGTCTTCGCTGGTCCCTCTTGTTGTAGGACATTGCAGTGTGCAAAGCATCCTTCTTGGCCCTCTTGATTTCAACAGGTTGAACTTGTAAGAGACCTGCCCAATCTCAAAGCTGCCTGCTGGGACTTGGGGGCAGATCTGCTTACTGGCAAAACGGCGGCTGGCTCGGCTGCTCGAGGGCTTTGCACCATTGTATGGGGGTTGGTTATCATAGATTGTGAATTTGGTGCCGAGGAAATCCGAGCTGCAGATATGATGGTAATTAATGGAAAATAAAATAGAAATGCATCCCATAACCCCACATGCACAAAATAAACAGCATTTGTAAATATATATTGCAGGTATTTGCACATTGACGTCACAGTCATGAGCATCATCTTTGTAGCTTAACTGAAAGTTTTGGTTATTAGTTTCGAAAAAAGAAAGAAGGAAAGAAAGAAGAACAGAAAGAAAAGAGCAACAAGAGTTCTCATGATTGCTTGGTAAAAGTTTGGTGACCGACTACCCACCTGACATCAGCCCTTCACCTTTACCAGGGCTTGGGACCAGCTAGCACGTTGCTACCACAGGGGGAGTTATATTGCAGGTATTCTTTCTACATGCTAAGTTACATTACAATCCAATTGCATTTGAGTTCACGAAAGCATAGTAATTATTAATTGGAGAACCAGACTAATAACGATCCGGTCAGTGACGAAAAGGATTTAGGAATCCATCTAGATAGGTTAACTGTCATATTGGAGTTACAACTTGCACTGTTCATCTGTTCTTGTATGGTTCTCCTGTTGCTAGTCTTTTTTTGGCCTTTCCATATCTGACTTTGGTCAAATTTCATCACCTCTTTCATCTAACTAGGGGCCGAAAGTGACTAGGACTTCCAAATTATTGTATCTTTTCTTTTATCTGCCGCTACTTTTTTTTTTCCTCCATGGAATCCAATCTAATTCTGTGTGATTTGATGGCTGATGGTCAAAAAGTATGGGCTGTCAAAATCTTAAACTGAGAGGCCCTTTCGGTTTGAAAGTGAAGAATTCAATAGGGACAAAAGATAATCCATTCAGGTGGTTACATCAACAGCATAAGCTTTTATGGGGGGTTTGACAATTCCACGGGCATTATCAACACATGCACAATCCAAGCCGAGCGGTAAGCCATGCTGTGCCCTGGACTAAGAATCAGCTAACCCACTCATCACGGAGGGCCACAATGTATGAAACAAATGGCGAAGTAAAAGACATCAATTTGCTTTCACACACTGGCTCATCTGCCAGACCAGTCTGACTCTCACAGCATGGACTACCTGACGCTTGGGTGCTCAAAAACATGCCAGCTCAATATGTGGGGATATGTAGAGGGGAGGGGCCAGACCGCATATGTTTATATGAGAAGTCTATATATATATATATATATATATATATATAATATATATATATATATTGAAAAAGAAACACTAAAGCAAACAAAATGCTCCAGCTTAGAAGAAACACAAATTGTAACGGGCCATAGCAGAAGAATATCAATTCAATTCACCAATCAAGATTCCTTCCATACAAATATTCTATAATCGTTTAAGGTATCGAGTGCATTTAGCTTGGTGCATTGACAAAAGAAATCCATTCCAAATCAAAATCTCTCCTTAGTTTTTGTTTTTTTGGAAGAGAATTCCAAATCCAAATTGTATTTCAATTGCCAAAACATCACATAACTATTGCAGAATGCAAGTGAATGGCTAAAATTCTGAACCATCAAATGAGCATTTTTTATATTTAGAATCAAGATTTGGGTAATGCCAAAATTGGGAAATTGTCCCTAGCTCTCCAAAGCTATGCAATAATTCACATAAATAGATGATAGAGTTTACTTTTCCGCCCACTACTACGGTAAGCGTGGTTTGTGAATAACTCCCTAACACCGATTGAACTTGTTAAATATGCTCTAGTCATTTTTTTACTTTCCAATAGGCCTTTCATTATCTGACAACGCACTTAAAGGTATCAACTAAAAGGGTGCCATTGAAACATTTAACAAAATCAGGTGCATCTTGAAGAATTGATTATGGTAAAGGTTTCCGAAATTAAGAATAGTTTTCTGGTGGTGTCTTCCAATTCCATGATTCCATCAAACTTCCATTACAGGATTCAAGCTGTTTACTAGCACCAATGTGGAGAAGGATAATCATAAGGTAGTTGATTGCACCGAAAGTTTTTGCTTAAAGTTCTCTTACCCATTTGGTCTCGGTATAGTAGATCTTTGTGGTGCTCTTGCTGAACATGAAATTACATAAGCAAGTACTAGCAAATAACATGATGAATGTCACACAAGTTCATCCACAAAATGGCCAGGGATTTTGAAAAAAAAAAATACCCATTCCTAAGATGTGCTTTCTACAGTGTAGTATTTGGGTAACAGTAATGCTTATGTTCAGAAAAAAGCCTCATGCACTGACTTTGAAGTGCACAGCAGAGATTATTTGTTTCAACAAAAATGCATTTCTATTCAGACAACCCAAGAGAATTTTTCAAACCCATTGCCAATATAAACCTCAAAGGGAGTTTCATTGTGCTAAATATTAAAAATTTGGCGTAGAACATGACAATAGCTACCCTTGAGACAAATTGGACATTCTAATTATGCACACAAATATTACCAATCAACAAAAGGCTTTTTTCCTTTGGTGCATACATGAAGAGGCAGAATTACCAAAGATTTACCTCAACTTTCCGACATATGCATTACTTCCTTGGGACAAGTCATCAGCATCAAGAGAGATTATATACTCAGTATGCGCGCCATGCCTAAACCTTCGAGCTGCCAGCAGAAATTTCCCTTGATCTACTGATGCTGCAACATAACATTATAAATGAATAAGCTGAAACTTCAACCACCCATTTTGGTGAAACCTGCAACTGAGCAAGTGCTGAAAACTGGAGACTATAAATAGAGACTATCAAATGATACCAGACAAGGATAATGAGATGACCATGGATAGGGAAAGGGGAATATGGTTCTCCATTTGTCAAAAATGCAGGATACAGATATGGACAAGGGTATCAATTTATCAGATGCTATTTATATATAATTCCATGACTTCTACTGGATTTATTTTGGCCTACTCTATCAATTTCTGGCTCCAGTAATCAAGTTATTTTTTTTATTTTTTATTTTTTATTTTTTATTTTTTATATATATATAAAAAAAAATCCTTCTAGCATGAAAAGTTTAACAAAATTGTTAACCTTTCAACTCTTTTAGTAACATAAATAACACATATCCAATTATCCATACATTATGGCAAAGTAAGAAAATTGTAAGGGTTTCGAAAGTACCAAAGATATCCTACAAGTAGCTACCATTATCGCCAAAGAAAGGATACCTTAGGAATGGCTTTAAACATCCTTTCTCAAGGAGCTAACAGATCAGCCAATAAACTTGCCAAAGGAGGGTTTACTTAATCATGCATTTGCCTTGGTTTTTATTATTCCCCAACCAGATGGATCTCATCTTCTTCTTTTCACTTCAATAAAATTTTCATCATTCATACCTTTTAGAGAGAAAAAGAAAAAGAAAAATCATTTTATCAAAGAATTAATAAAACATATATTTGTTAGCGGCGATCCAAACAAGTCAAGATGGTTGGTACACTGAGGCGTTGAAATGGATTCCCAAATAGGATGAGCCACTATGATTTCTCACATGGTTTTGAATGATTCGAGTTGACCAAGCGAAGTAACCAAAATTACACGGCAAAGCTGATTTCGGAGATTTGAGAAAGTCAAATTTGTCATCTAGCATTTTGGTGTAGCAAATTACAAACAGGAGGTCCTATATAACACAATCCCCTAATTTACTGCTCATAGAAGTCGAAAAATAGCGAATAGAGACAGATAGGGCATGTAAAGAAATTGCATTTATCATTTTACTTACTTGGGGTCAATCCAAGATAGAGATAAAATGTCGAGTTCTTCTTGTTCCTTTTGATAATGCACTGCAGAGGAAGATCTCGTGGTCCCGGCTGCATTCAACGCCAAAAATAAAAAATAAAAAATTCAATGTCCAACCTATAGATTTTCCAATTCCATTTAAATCAAAGTGAGAGAAGATAAGCCAATTCCATTCTCCACATTACGCATATTTCATCCCGAATGAAAGTAATTACAAAAACAGAACATCTAAATTCTGGCAGATTGTGATTGTGCTTGAATTTCTAGACCTAGAATCGATTAAAATGAATCGGAATTACCGATTAATATCCATGATTCATGGCCGATTCTGCCAGATCCAGATGATGATATCGCCAAGACATGGAAGAACAAAAACAGGGAAGGGAGAAGGGGATCCTAACAGACCTGTTTCAGAGAGGAGGGGAAAGTGATCTTGCCGCTCTGCAGAGGCGATTTGACGATCGATCTGGTGATCTCCCTCCACCTCTTGCAGACACAGGCGCAGGCGACGACGTTCTTGCGAGTGGGCCACCGGTCCTCACTCGATTCAACGCGTTGGATGATCTCGCCGAGGAGCTCCGGGAGCATCTTGGACCAGGAATCTTCGGGAGATTCATCGCCATCTTCTCCTCCTTTCTCTTTTCCTTCTCCAATATGGAATACTCCTTGTTCTTGGAGAGGATTTGAAAGGGAGGAGATTTTCTTGCTGCTGGAAAAAGGAAGGGCTATGGAGCCCTTTCTAGAGAGAAATGCCCTTCTCATAGACATTCTCTCAAGCAGAGAGAGAGAGAGAGAGAGAATGAGGATTTTCCTTTCCTTTCCTTTTCCTTTTCTGAAGTTGGGATTGATTTTCTGAGAGAAGATGAAAACGCGTCTATATCCTCTCCTTTTCCCAGGGTCATATATTGTCATTTTTTTTAATAAAAGAGTTCGTTTTGCCTCTGTCGCGATGTATAATGTAGCGTATGTCGCCACCCTCTGGGGACCATATGATGAGACAATCCGATAATGTGAGACGTTCATATTATCATTTCTACAATACGTAATATATTTTCCGAAAATCAAGCTTCATAGAAGATCATAATCTTTGATTTTGATTCGAATTCGGACCATTGAAAATTTCTTTCACTTTTCTAAATTCATCTAAAGGAATTTTAAAGTATTTTTATTACAGTAGTGTTCCACTATAGAGCATGGACGGTTCAGATCATTAGAGAACGCATCATGTGGGCCCAGTGGGCGGCGACACAAACCGGATTCTAACTCGCCACAGAGATAAACGAACTCTCTTCTAAAATGCTTTTCTAGCCAAGCCTCTCGCCCGGGGGCTCGCTCAATGTGCTTGCCTGTTCTACCCTATCATGTGATGATCCGGACCGTTCATAAAGAAATCCACGCTATATTAATAAGAGATCACTTCAATCAACAACGTAAAGTGGAAACAACAGTCCTGGATCAACAGTCAAGTCGGTGATATTATTTTCATTTCAACAGTGTCTTTTAGATGAACGGTCTGGATTAGCACCTGGGACAGTGGATGAGCAGATGGAGCTTCCTCAGTTATTCTTGCGGAAGGCCGGAAGGGTATTGTTCCGCCGCCTGTAAAAGTGGAGTTCGTTTTGCCTGTGTCGCGACTGAGGTTCCAGCTTGTGTCACCCACCATTGTGGCTCAAATGTTGAGTGGGCCGATGATCATAACCGTACATATTGTGTAATCTTGGTTATAAGGGCCATCTTAGAAAGATTAAGCTGAACGGATGTTTTTTACTGTCACTATCTGTAGATGAATTTAGAAAAGTGTATAGGGAAATTTTCAATGGTTCACATTCATCAAAAGGTTAGGATGATTAATGAAGCTTGATTATGGGAGAGAAGATTATTTACTTTAGAAAAGAGAATATGTTCGGTGGAAATCATCGGGCCATCGCATCTTGATGGTCACACTAGATGGCAACAGACGCTGGATTCTGAGTCGCGACGGAGGTAAAATGAACTTTAAAAAATGATATAAAACTGACGACGTTATCCGAGCGAGGGGAGAAGGAAGAGGTGAGATTCCAGGCGCACGTGCGAAAATTCCGTGCCACTCAAATGGGACAGGGATACGGTGCTCATAGCCATGGCATAACAATGGGAAGGCCCACTCATCAGGTGGGTGACGTGTATTTTGAATTAGACTGCCGGTTATCTTTCTCACCCTGGATTTTTGTCATGATTGTGGCCATATGATCAATGGAAAGGCCTGATATATGAGTCTATTCATCTTGATTTGGGTGATATCCATGATGAATGGCCAGGATCTGGAGTCTGTCCGCGACATTGCCAAATGTGCCGCGAATCGCCTTTTCGATATCTTCTCTATGCGAATCACAGTACCGGATTCTCGGGGCGGGGATCCGGAACTACCCCACAGCACTTATCCATAAACGGACAGTCCTGTCAGGGGATTTTTGGGCCCACTGTGTTGTATATGTGTTATCCACTCCGTCCATACGTTTTAAAAAATCATATTAGATGATTATATGAAACATTAGTTATACTTAACCGTCATGTTGACCACACCACAGGAAACAAAGGTGATTGAATGCCTACCGTTGAAAATCTCTTGGGGGCCACGGAAGTTATGGATATAACTGATATTTATTTTTTCCCAACCTTATGAACATGTTGGATGGAAAATAAACATCATGGTGGGACTTAGGAAGGTTTCAACGGTGGGGTTCATTGTTACCACTGCTTCTTTGGTGTGGTCTACTAGGGACTTATATCTTACTCCTATTTAATCTTACTTCCTAAAATGATCTTTCAAAATGAATGGACAGATCAGATAAAATACATATATCACGGTGGGCCCCACAGAGGCCGTGACAGGACCTTCCGTCTCTAGCTAGGTCCTGGCGGGCGTAGTCCCCCAGTCTGCGCCCGGGGGGCGGAGGGATATGATGTTGCGTTGCTGTTTCTTTGACTTGGTCAAGATAAAGGTACTCTCTTTATTCTGCATATAGGGATTTATTCTGTATATAGGGAATGAATGATATGATAGATCCCCTCCTCCACGCGTTAGGGGAGACGGTGGATCTGGACCTGTACTCCTGCGGTGCCATCTCATGGATGGATGTTTGAAAAGTAACACAACTCAAGCTGTTGGACAATATACATTTAACTGAAGACCGTCGGATCAACCGTCAAAAGCAAAGCTAACCATTAAAATTCATCTGTAAAAAAACTAACCGTTGAAATTCAGCTGTAAAAAACAAGACACGGTTATAAGTAGATTTTGTCAATCCATGTGATCTTGTAACCATGGCCCATCCATGATAAAGCCCACTTGATGAATGGTCTGACCCACAGTCTCTCTTGCCACGTGTGCGGTAGAGGGGTGTCTCTGTCATATGGAGTAGACTCTATCTCACCATTAGATTCAAGCTGTGATTCGGTTCGGAAGATCCGGAATTTGATAGAGCCCTCTCTCCACAGGAAGGGCCCTGTGATGTGTCGTCCATCTAATGATGGAATATTTGTTACAAGTTACACCTGCAATCCTATCCGTTAATTTTACTCAATTACATCCGGCAATTGGCTCTGTTCACGGATCGGATAGGATTATCTGATTTGATCTTTGAAAGGTAATCCATCCATTCTATGTCCCTGTAGATGAATGGACCCGATTGATTCATTACACTTCCATGTCTACTGTGGTATCTGTGAGGATAGATGAGTCTACCATATTCGGGTTCTTCCGGCTACATCATAAACCTCATTAATATTATTCAAATTAGCTTTTATTAAGCTATCTTATCAACAAAGTTAAGGGTTTTTTACATAACAGTATCTTATTAATATATTATTTACATCTTGGTACTTATTTAAGTTAAATTTTCATTAAGCTACCTCATTAATCAAGCTAATTGTCATGAAGTCAGTCACCTTTGGTTTTTTCTAAATTCGGTCATGCAAATTCATAAATGACAAAAATGCCCACCAATTAACTTAGTTAATGAGGGAGTTTAACGTAAAATTAATTTAAATAGGTATGAAGATGTAAATACCATATTGGTGGGAATTATTATATAAATTTCCTAAAAGAAAGAAAAAGTAATTTAAAGTTGATGCGATAAAGATGCATGAGCTGAAGGTTTACGGACGCGCATAATCTAGAGGAATTCTGTGGCCTGCTCACACGCCCTATTAGATACATGTCATACCTGTTTTTAGGTGATCCAATCCATTGATCTGATGGGCCTCTCATTGGATGAGGTATACTCAAGAAATATTCAGGATTAGATATCTCAAACCATTTTATTTTCTTGCCTTACGCATTCAATAGAGAAAAGGATGACTACTGAAGGGTTAGGATCTCCAAATCTGAGAAATTCAGGGTATTCTTCCATCTATAGTTATTCCCACTGGACCAACCGTTTGGATCATCAGAAGTGGGCTCCACATATTCATATACCTATGTCCGCAAACTATACAATTCGAAACGGTCAGGATCATCGTATGAAAATGCTAACTATACTCACTCGTGTGCACTTTGAGTGCAATCTTGAAGGGACGCGAATTGCTCACTCCCGGTGTGAGTTGCGGGGTGGCTAGTGACAGTGCTCTGTGAGTCCCACCACGATGTATTTGTCCTATCTACGCCATCCATACATTTTTCCAGACTATTTTATGGCATGAGCCAACAAATGAGGCATATCCAAATCTCATATGGACCACACCACAGGAAAGAGTGGTGATTGAACAGTCACCATTAAATTTTTTTAGGGGCTACTAAGTTTTAGATTAAGCTGATATTTTTGCTTTCTCTTCATCCAGTTGTGAGTTACCTAATCAACAGGTTGAATGACAAATAAACATTACCGTGAGATCTAGGAGGTTTTTAATGGTGGCCATTCAATCTCCACTGTTTTCTTTTGGTGTGGTAGACTCGAGATTTGGATGTCTCTCATTTTCCACATCACGCTCTTCAATCATCATTGTTTATAGATGGACAGCTTGGATAAAACACATATATATATCATGCGGGGCCCCCAGATCACTGTCAGTAGCCACCTTGCTACATACGCTGTCACGTCCATCTTGAAGGTGCACTCCCCTCATACGTGAAATCGACACACGTATCTAATAGCCAAGCCGCTCGTCATGAAGTCCGTACCCTTACAAGCAACGTCTAAAAAATTAGGACAACACCATCATCAGGTAAACCTAAGGTTTACATAACAAGCAAACGGTACAGATACACTTTTGATAGATTGCATATGGCTCAATGAGAGGTTCTGATATCACACACATGTGCCTTGTTTCCACATGCAAGGTCATCGAGCCAGTACGGTTAGCCATTTCGGCCGAAATTCCTCGGCAACCTACTTACACTGTTTGGCAAGTGGGACCATGATTAGGTGATCCAAACCAGGCTGATATGATGGTTCCAAACTTAGATGAGGGATGCCGCAAAAATCTTTTTACTTAGAGAGATCTTACTTCATAGTTTAGTGACCTAGAAATAGATGGTCTAGCAAATGAAAAAGATACATCAATGGTACAGAAAATCACATTGAAAGGACAGTCCTAACCATCTCTTTCCCCCAATGAATTTGGAATAGTGACCACTTTGCAGCCATATGATTGATCGGGACCGATCATCCAGATTTTTTGGTCTATCGGTCTATTCACCATCCCAGGCCAACAACTTGAACGGTCTAGATCTGTACAATAAAGCATGAACTATCACCATAGTCTATAAAACAAAGAAAATTACTCTCATAAGGAGTAGCGGAACTCTCATGGATCAATCTGGTCCATCAGGTATCCTGGCTCATGACCACAGTGGGGGAAATGTTCAGATGGGACATCCACCGTTTGATTTGTGTAGGGCCTACCATGGTATTTTTGTGCCATCCAATCCATTCATTTCATGATCAAATCAGTTCATCAAGTTTGACTCACCGAGATGAATGAAAAATATAAAGAGTTAAAAAAATTTTTAAAAAAAATAAAAAAAATCAGGCTACGTTGAGCGAACTTAGATGTCTTAGGAGCAATTTTTAGATGTAAGATGAATAAGGGCTACCAGATGTCACGCATACAGCATGGTGGCCCTCTGGAGCAAGAATGTTGTATGCACTGTTACTGTCATTCAAGAGACAAAGGATTGAGGATTTTTCCAGGAGCTTGCGTAGGTTTATTAAAAAGGACGTTTGATCATTTAAGTGTACTTATTTCATTGACCTTTGGCCGAGCGTACAGGGAAAAGTATTATAAAATTTGAAGGCACGACTACACTTGTTGAAGGTGATGACTATAATAGTACAGTAAACCTAGGTTCTGAATATACTTTTTTTCTTTTTAAAGTATTAGAGAGCGATAGTTGATACACATGTATTATGAAAATATATATAAAACATATTAGAACCAGCTTAGTCATGGAATTTACTGTCCTAAAAAGAGATCAAGTAAACAATCCAATCTTTGATTTATGAATACTTATTTTTGGAAAGGGCATTCTTAGTAAGGGGGTAGTTTCGTCAGTTACCAAAACAAAAAAAAAAAACCCACCTGATTTAAATTCAATTCTCTAAGGTGAAAATTAACTGACTTAATAAGGCAGCATAATAAAAATAATTTTAAAATGGGTACCGGGATGTAATTTCTATTACAGTTAGGCGGTGGTTTGTAAGAATTCCTATTAAAACCAACCACCGGGTTCACGGATATGCACGCGCCGTGAGATTGTTGTCGTTGATTCGCTTGGGTCTTTCGAGATTTCGGATTTGTGAGTGAAAAAGCCGAGTGGCTCGCGAGATTCCGACTCGCTTGTGCTATCATAACTACGGTACATGCATTTATAGTGTCAATCGGAATGGTCGATCTGATCGGTTACGTTAACGCACGAAAATCACCATACCCGAATATCCTAAGCGGGTCTTTCAACTTGCACCAATCGAGTTTGCACCGTTGCTTATTTTACTTCCCTAATTTGAACCGTTCATTTGGAAGACGTTAACGCAGCGGATAAGATGAGCCAAATCTAGTAATAGTTCAAGAAAATAGTTTCTTTCATGGTGGCAGACAAGATCAACAGTTTGGATTGTGCTGAAATTCTGCTACATGTACAATAAAGATGCTGGACCTAACAAGCAACCATCTCCAGTGAGACGCGCTGGCCTCTTGCAGTCCTCCACGAACGATATTTGTGAATCCTACACGCGTGTGGTAGCAGAATACAGCCACGCGGGCGCATGTGTCAAGATGCGACACGTGTGTGAGATCTGAGATCTCTATACCGTGGGATACACTGTTTAGATCTTCAGGCATAAAAATGATACTATTTTACACCCAATATGCATCACGGCGTATCAAAACAAATGAACGGTTAAAAACCATTTAAGCGAATTTAGTTTACGTTGTGGCACACCTGAAGAGTAAAATTGTCTGATTTCAAATGTAGAGGATCAAACCATTATTTCCAACCTTATGAAAATCCAAGCCAAGATCTCACACACGTGTTTCAATTTGCACATGTGTCCAGTGTGGAATTTGCAGACTTCCCTTCTCAAACCATAAAAAGAGAGGAAAAAAGAAATGCGACCCGTTGAATTAGTGGTCCAAAAATGTCCCCCTGTGAAAAAGAGTGCAATTGTCAACATTCAACATGTGAAGACTAAGGCGTGAGTGTGTGGTGGTGTGTACGCGTGTGTTAAAAAAAAAAAAAAAAAAAAACATGTGAAGACTAGCAAAGGCTGAGATTTATGCCGTGGTCTGTGTATGTGGTGTCCCACTGGATAAACAGGTTTGATGGCCCTTGATACGTGGCCCACTTTTGTGGTGGAGATGTGAGTCTGAAATCCAACGGACACGATGCACAAATGGGTCTCATTTATTGAACGGCTTAAATTGGAAAATATCCAACGGTCCTGCTCCAACCAACAAGTGACTACAAAATCAAGCGGTTAGAATTATTCAACGAATCTGATTTTAGGGTTGTGACTTAGAGACAATGGGCTCCACAAGTTAGTAATTTTTATTTGATTTGATGTATTTCACGTATATAATTTTCAAACGTCTGAGTATCAGCTTCATATTCTGCCAGAGTATCAAATTGGTGTAAGAGAATCGCTTCGGACGGAATGTATAAAAGGGAAGTGCAGCACGCTTTCCTTGCTTCGTGTGAATGGGAAAACTGCCAACGAATCTAGCGGTTGGTATCCCACGTAGGTCGTGGGCGGAAATTTCGTGAGATGTACCTATCTGTCAGGTTAGATGCTCGATGTTCGACCAGAACTAGCCCTTCATCTGATGTGCCTGGTCATTGGTCAAGGTGAAACAATTATCAAAACACCATTCAAAAACCTCGAGTGGGCCATACCATGTGAATTTAGGGGATATATGCGAAATTTTATATTGAGGGTCGAATCAGCTTGATTTTGGGATCCGGGTCAAACGAGGGTGGTGTACCTGATGGACGGGTTGGATTTCATGCACGTAGGACAAAATAAGTAAGTCTCCATGCCGTCCATCCCTTCTCTCGGATCATTCCAAGGTATGTGAATGAAAATGAGGCAGATCCAACGAGCAAGTGGACCACACCACAGTTGATAGGGCTTACATTTAATGCGACCTGCATTTAATGCAAATCAAACTTAGTATTCGGCGTGTCCACTTAAGCGTTGGATCACCTTAAAATGGTCTTAGAGAAGGGATGGACGGCATAGATAATTTTTGTGTATAATTGCTATTTCCATACGGTGGCGGAAGCGGATTGGCCGGTGTATACGTGTCCTCTTAAGACGAGCGCCGTGTACTCTTAAGACGAGCGCCGACGCTCCTCGAGCTCCGAGTTGTACGAACGGTTCAAACGAGATCAAAGTTACATGGGCTCCATAATGATGTGTTTATTATATCCATACCGTTCATCAAAATTTAGAGATCATTTTAGAGCATTAGCCAAAAAATGAATCATATTCAAAACTCAAATAGACCACACAAAAATAGCAGCAGGGATAATGATTTTCATTGTTAAAAAATTCGCAGGGCCACCATAAAGTTTATTTTCCATGTAATCTGTTCATAACGTCACAAATACCTGGATGAAGAGGAAAAACAAATTTCATATTGATCCGAAACTTCTGTAACCCGTAAAAGGGTTTCAATGGTAGACGTTCAATCCCCCACTGCTTTTTGCAGTGTGGTCTACTTTATCTTTAGATCTGTCTTATTTTTCGGTTTAAACCTTAAGACGAGCTTGCCAAGTGAATGAACGGTTTAGATATAATAAATACTTCATGATGGGACCCACATAACTTGCTAACGTCAATACATCAGCTATATATATCGGGTGTGTGGTGCACCAGTCAATCCGCTTTCTGTACTGGTACTAATTCAATTACTTTCCTTTGATAGGGTGACTGTGAACATGAGATTTGGATCTGCCTAATTTCTAGATAGAGACCTGAAACGAGCTAGAAAATGGATGGCCGGCCGGGATAAAACAAATACACCATTGTCCGGTCCACGGCACTGGAGGAGTCATTACCGAAGCCGAGTACGGACAAACCCAATTTTCCTGCAGAGAGGGAAATTTCTGTCATTTCCTGCGGCGTATTTAAGAGAATTTTATAAATTGTTATAGTATGATGGTTGACAAAAAGGCCCTAAGCAATTTTAATGTTTCATAAAATAACCGTGATTCAACCGTTCAAATCGTGGGACCCAAATTAGATTAGATCATAGATAAAAATTCACATCGATTCGATGTCACAACTAACAGATTTTCAGACATTTAGTGGACGGATCATGGATGAAATGAAAAGGATCTGATGGTCTTAATTCATTAATGGCCTGCGTATCCATCACACCTGGCAGAGTATTAACTCCCTGGCAGAAGTTTTATATCAGGATGATAATTGTTCCTACAGTTTATCTGAGTGGTAGTAATTCCATGAATGGCTTGGATGGAATATAAACATCATGGTCAGCTCCAGGAAGGTTTCATCAGTGGACATTGCTGTTCCCACTGTTTTGTTGGTGTGGCCCACCTGAGTTTTCGATCTGCCTGATTTTTATAATTCTGTTCTATTGTGCTCTTTCAAAACAAATGGACGGAGTAGATTTATCAGGAACATTTATATGGACCCCACACAGATAACTCTGTGCCCCGGGTCACAGGCAATCCGCTCTTCCCCATTACTGCATTTGAACCAAAAAAAAAAACTTATTGAGCTCAGAAACGTTCACATGTAACGCTGCACGTAACACTTTCAAGAATATGCCACTTGTGTAGAACATCCGAACCGTGGAAAATGTGGGGTCCACTATAAAGATGGCCTATTACAAAAATGAAGATGGTCCATTGTTCAAACGTGCTCACTGTCCAAGTCAATGCACAACGATGGTCTCACTGAATCTAGTGTTGTGGCCCACTTAATTAGTGGATTGGTTCCTTTCTTTTTTTGAAACTTAGTCTTTATGGTGGGGCCTACCTTTTGGACGGCTCAGATGTTCTAAGAGACATGTTGGCAGGAAAGCAAGCGTTGTAGCTTGCATGTTAACATTTCTATTGTGGATAAAAAAAGGGGTCAAACCGTGCATGAATCGTGTTTGCGTGGTCCATGGCCAACTTTAGTTTACTACTGGATAATAGACGGCAAGTTAGACGCAGTTGAATTAATCAGGGGTGTCGACAACCGTTCGTCAAGCACGTGTTGCTTTGAACTAACTTTATTGTTCTTGTCAAACACTTGGTAGACAGAGCTGTGAAGCTGGTGAGAAGTTTAAATTGGTTGGTGGCATGTAATATTTATGTTACATGTGCATATAGACACATACAGAAGCTCGTTGGTAAGATATATGGGTGCTTTCATAAGAATGGTACATATGTAGTATATTTTTCACATGTCATGTACACGTACAAAATATTTTGTTGCCGTATGCATGTGGAGCAAGAATAAGTATATTTCATGTTCATCACAGCAATGTGGGTAAATGGTAAATTATTATTACGATCTATGAAACTTAATCATTAGAATCATTAGAGGTGTACTATTCATCGACCCAATAATTTTGTGGGTCCAGCTCCATGTTAAGCTCGTTATCACAAGGTGGCAACACCCCTTTATCTGGGCGTCCGGTGTTCCTAGTTTAGAGGATAATTTTGCATTTTCACGTAAAATTTTAGTTGTTGCTGGATATGGATGAATGAACATGACGCTTGTAGATACAAGTATACTTGCATTAACAATATGGAAAAGAATAGTGGAGGTACCGATTGTAGCCAAGGACCTGCCGATGCTTAAGTCAGACAAGTAGACTAAAAGTGTAAAAGGGACTTGAGGAAAGGTTTTTTGTCTCTTTCTTTAATTGCAGTGAGTGTACTTATAAAATTTTTAAGTGGCTTCAAAACTTGCATATTCTGAAGGGATTGCTGAGTTTACCTCGATCAATGTGATTTTCGATTAGAATTGTGTTAAATCTTTCCATTCTTAGTTTGAGGCGGAATTGTATCGGAGTTTTTCGCCTCTCTAGTCGGGGTGTAATGCCCTGGATTTCGAGGATCGAGCAAAGCTCTACTTCCGAGATCCGACACATCACGTATGCAACATGGATAATGATGTTCAGATTTCGTCCATAGTAATGAGTCAAACATGAGTGAGATTATACTAAAACAGCATATCATACTCCGGATGTAATTAAATTTAAGCAAGCGAAAGACTGAAATGTGTATATCAAAATATATGTGTATTTTATCAACTCCAGAGTATGAGTATGTATCTAGGCTGAACATGTACAAGTATTGTTTCAAAATATACAAAATGAGAAAATGTAAAGTGTTCAACTAAGCCAATAATCCCAGTGTCCTTGCGTATCAGCACGAAGTCTACATCGACCCGTCTGATAATTGAAAATAAGAGAATTCTTCCTCCTCATCCATGAAATCCTGCTCCATAGTACAAATATCATCTGCACTCGCATCTAAACCATAGTCTGGTTGGTGTTTTAAAACACCGTCCCACGGTGGGAGTGAGTGATCAACTCAGTGGTATTATAAGGCAAAGGTTAACATGTTATCAAGTCAATCAAGCAGTAATGATAAAGTAATACAACAATCATTTCCTAACTACTCTTGTTAATGCAGGAAGGGTGTGCAAGTAATGATGTATGCCCTCGCACAAACTACAACGTCAACCTGATTCGGGCATGACAATCTCCCTCAAGTGCCTTTCTCGCCAAACGCACCTCCTAACCAATGTAATGCGATGTATGGTCGTGTTGGCCAAGTACTTAGTTAAGCTTATTCATACAGCAGGTTCGGAAAGCTAGGGTACCTCCCTTTATATCATTTGCCCAAATAGATGGATCCCTCTAGGGTCGTCAATCCTAGTTAAGCACATACGTTAGGCAAGTTGTGGGGCATCACTCCTAATGAAAAGCAGTCGATAGGCAAATTCAAAAGTTTATACTCGAGGTCGCTACGGGAGGCTCATCACCTCAGCGTAGGCCGACAGCTCGAACGCAGTGTCCCATACCACAATGCCCGACTCACGAGTTTTGGGTTGCTCACTGGTCACTACGAGGAGGCTTGTCACCCCAGCATAGGCCGACAGCTCGACCACGGTGTCCCATACCACCATGCCCGACTCATGAGTCTTAGCGGATCGTGGTACCATGGTTAAAATGGGTTTTTACACTGGTGGGGGTATCTTAGATTCAAGCAGTGATGTCCATGGTGAACATACAATAAGCCAATCGGTTTGTTAGGGAAGTTCGATTGATACAAGCACATGTCGATTTAATCGACATGGAGTGCATAAGCACCCCGTGTGGCCTAACCACTGCCGACAATCCTCGTACGACCTGGATTCGTCGAATTTTTCCGATGTGACGCGACTAATTCGGCCACCTGAATAGGGACTGTTACCGATTGCCTAGACTACGTTGTAGCCCCAATCTTACTCAGCTGTGACGGATAAATACATGTGATAATCATTTCAGTATTTGACAAACAATCCAAGTAAATACTTCATTTGAGCATTTTATCAAACACCTTGAACATGTTAACAAACACTTGCATTTCATCCATAAATTGCGTAGAGGCAAATATGATTACATGAAATAAATTATACATACGTACAAGGTAATGCAAAATACTATCTTAATACTTGTAATAAGTACAAATCATCAACAATTTCTCATTCAGACAATTCATCAAACACTTAGACTACACTATACCAAATATATAGACTAGGTTAGTTATAACACATATTTTAGCGATTCCCTATACGGAGAGGTTAACTTACATATGTCAATGACTAACCCTAGATCAGAAATCATGGAATGCACAAATCATATTCAAATACTCTTTCAAACATTTCAATAAACACATGGAATGCATATTTTTTTTTCAAAACAGTTTATACATGTATATTATACAGAAATCGGTGTATCTAAGACAATATGGCAGCAATCAAGTCAGACATAAATCATTAGCTGACATTGAAAGCATTGAAAACCATAACCTAAACGTTTATAGTCCGCACCTTTCGTCGGAAAACTTGATTCGGACCCGGTTCAGACTGTACATTTTCGAAAATGAGACGATAAACACCTATACGACGTAAAAGGTTAGCTAGCTCGACAAGCTACGAAACTGGATTTCTACAAAGAGATTAGGGTTAGGGTTTCTTACCCAAATTCGTAGCGAAAACGGGTTGGATAGCGAAAGAAAACGGCGATCTAGCACGTGGAGTCGTTTGTGAGGATTCCTGCGACGATCTCCCAGAATCTCACTTCTCTCTTTCCTCTTTTCTCTTTCTCTCTCTCTCTCTCTCTCTCTCTCTCTCTCTCTTTCTTCTGGTTTTTGTAAATTCGTATATGAGAGAGGTGGGGTGAGATAAGGGCTTTAAATAGGCTCAGAAGTGATGTAAATGGCCTCAGGGCCACTATATACATATGTTGTATCCTTTGGGTGGCTGTTTTTGACAAATAGGGCTAATAGGAAGTTCCAATACTCGCTTTGGTCGTGGGGTAAGTTTCCTGACAATGGATCTATGGCAGGATGTGATTTCGGCGCGATTGGACAGGCCGATCAACCGTGAAAGACCCGTGTCAGATCAACGGTCGTACTTATTCGATCGGGCCCACAGTTATACGGATATGAGCAATGAAATTTTCTTTTCTCATGGGTGAAGTTTGGTCAGAAACTAACGGTCCGAAATCCTCAATTTCGCGTATGAGCGAATGACCCAATTCACTTAAGTTCTAACTCATTTTCTAAAGATATTCGCGTTCTCACACACTTCACTCAAGGCTCAAGTTGTGCGTTTCTGGACACCATCTGGGCTTGATTTCCATGATAGTTGTCAAGCCCAGTAGGACAGTCATAACCCTATAGTTTCGCAGTCATCGGACTTTCGACGTGCGATCTGGGTCCGATACAGGGTTTCAATGTACTCCCGAGAGCAACAGGCTCTTGGGATTTCTCCTAAGTTTTTAAGTAGTGTTGAGTTAATGATTTTAATGGTTTTGGGTCTTGCCATTTGTGTAAATGGTGGTTCGAGTTAAATCCACTGATTATTTAGTTTTGCACTTAACATATTTTCGCCTAAATTTCTACGGGATACGATCCTTAGGTATTTCTGCCTGAGGTGGTACTCGGGCCTTTGTACGGATTTTTCCGAGACGTTACACGGGGTCAATTTGCTTAGTTCGGAATGTGATCCCTATTACTGAGCTCTGTCCTAGCTCAGCTCAGGGTTAGCGCCTCCTCAGCTCGGAAAGTTCATCTTAGTATTCTAAACAGCCCAACTTTAAGGCTAGTTCAGTTGCATTTTCCGTATAATAGGCTAATTCAGTTTTCCGCACGACGGTAATTATTTTTTAAAAAATATATTCTCTTGTGAGAGTGAGAGCTATCATTGTATTGAGAGTTATTATTATTATTATTTGCCTCTGAGCATAATGTATTTGCATGAATTCGTAGATATACTAAAAGGAAATTATGTAAATTTATTTTTTGTTGTTCACACATCCTTTTTTGCTTTCTTTTCATTTCCATATTACCGTGCGTGTAGTTGAAAACTCTCCAAACAAATATTAAGTGCATCATGTACTTATTTTTCTCCATTTGTATATAAAGTTGAGTTTAACAAACTATATACAAGTAATGATCTCTTAAAATAGCTTGTTCGGTTTATAGCTTTCTGAAGATCCAATTGTATATAAGGATTTGTTTTTTCATATAGTGGATTTTTACTGAAAAATTCCTCAAAATATATGATTTTCCATACAAATGCTTTGAGTTTACCATTTTACTTTGTAATTCCTTTGACAACATGCGTGGAGTGAAAATACACTTTTTCCCTCATCCATTCTCAAGCATCCAATTTAGAAGCTAAATACGCCACCACAATTGGTTGAGGTGCAGACATTGAATGTATAACCCTAGAACGGGGAAATTGTCATATACGTATTAGATCCACACCGTCCATCAGGTGTGTTACCATTATTTGGCATTTGATCCAAAAAATCAAGCTGACCCAAAACACAAGTGGGCTAGGCCACAGGGAATAGTGTAAAATCATATGCCCGCAAAATGTTCATGTGATTTGCCAAAGTGGGCCTAACAACTTATGGTGGGTGTCCCTGTCTCACCTATTTCATAAAACTTGACCCAGATGCACTATTTCATGGTGGACCACGTGCTTAAAAATCAAGTCAATCCATGACTTTGGTGGACCACACCACATACAACAGTTGAGAGGGGTTACCTTCCCATTAAAACATTCATAATAATTTATTGAGCCCACTGAGATGTGGTTCACAAATCCAGCCCATCCATTGTGTGTGTCCCACTTGGATGAGGGGTCGGACCAAGTTTCAATCCCATCCAAAACTCAAGTGGTCCCCATCAAGTGCCTTTATATGTTTTAGGCATGTCTTCACATGATTTTAGATGGTATGGCCCACCTGAGTTTCGTATACGACTAATTTTAGGATATCCCATAATTTAATGGGGACCCATTAAATGCATGGTGTTGATGTTCGACAAGCATCATGGTGGGCCCACACAACTCGATCTCATGGGAAGTTCCCATGAGCTCAACGGTATAGAACCTTCTCTCTCTCTCTCTCTCTCTCTCTCTATATATATATATATATATATATATATAACGCCCCGAAAAATCGGGGGTCGTGCATAGACTCGACTCCCAAGTTCCCGAGTGTCACTTATCATGCATTTATGATTTTTATGATTAATCAAATTTAACTGCGCAAATTGGAATTACCTGAAACATGAAGCACAATCGCACCAGTCTACTGAAGTGAAAGAAATCTCACAAATATACAAGTCCAAAAATAATAAAGGGTCGCCCAAGGCGTTGCCCAACAGGATAATAAAAGAAGGCTATATCTCAAAAGACTAAAGCGGAGCCCGCGGCTCAGCAAATACAAATTCAGCCCGATCAAGCCGATGGAGAGCCGCCCATCAGCTGAAAGTAGGAGAACTCGTCCTCCTCGAGGGTAGCATCGCCATGCTCCACCTGCTCTGCATCCCCTGCATCTATGAGAGAGTCTGGTTGGTGTTTTAAAACACCGTCCCAGAGTGGGAGTGAGTGATCAACTCAGTGTGAACTATTAATCTTAAGTTTTAACAGGCAGCAGTTATAGCATGAATTTAATGAAAGGCAACATTCGTAGATACTAAGCTAATCTTGATAATGCGTATGCATGGTGAATGGTATGATGCATGCCCTCGCCACAACTCTCCCTCAAGCGACTCCATCTTACGATCGCATATGACAACACTCCCTCAGAGCGACCTCGACTGCCGAGTCGCCACCCTAGCTAATGCGATGCAATGACATGTTAGCCAAGTTCTTAGTTAAGTCCATTCATCCAGCAGGTTGGGGATTCTGATACACCCCACGTATCAATGCCCTAAACTAGTTGCGAGGCCAAGACCCCATCAATGCGTGAGGCCAAGGCCCCACGGTCCGTGATCCCGTCGGGTTCCTCATCCCCGACTTCAAGCACATGAGGAGTGCCGAGAGAAAGGGATCGCTCGCGGTCACTACGGGGAGGCGCGGCACCCCAGCGTAGGCCGACAGCTCGGACACAGTGTCCCATTCCACCATGCCCGGCTCACGAGGCTGTGGACCAATTTCAGGTGGGTTATTGATGGGCTACAACGGTTGTAGGGTGGTTCAGGTTCCATATATATGTGAGCATACAGGGTTAACAAACAGGGTTGATCAGACAGTGGGCTAAACCGCATGAATCAGGCAAGCACGTGGCGGAACGACATCGGGTACCAGCGACCCATGTAGTCTAACTACTGTCGCCCACACGCACTCGTCCAATCCATAGGTTTAGCTTCAAGACGATCCTACCAACGGGACCGCCTTCGCTTTCCTCGCATTCCTGACCAACCCAAGGATTAGGTGGTGATTCATAACATGTTAAGTATACAAGTTATCAACTAACATATCAATACCATGTTCACATGCATCTCAACTATAAAAACGAGTACTCCTACCAAGTGAGCAAACATTATCAAGAACTAAGGTGCGTGTGAGTGTGTGGGTTTGTGAGGAAGTTAAGCTCTTCCAACACCTCAAGGAATTAAACACACAAGAGTCAAGATTCATAAACACTATGGAGCAATGCATATGAGCGAAATCAATCCAAACAAACATGAGCATGTAATCATTCCTATGCTAAATCATGTGTGAGACAAGATCAACATCAAATGTAAACTAATCATGCCCAATCATGCAATTCCAACAACACACCATTCCTAGGTTTTCTCTAAATTCTTCAATACCACAACTCAACAAACAAAATCATTACATTCCTACTATAATTGGTGCTAGGCCACCTAAGGATAATAGTCCGCACCTTGTGATTCGTTGGAGGCTCAAAAATGACCTAGGAATGAGGGTTTTGGAGGTTGGCCGATCGGAATCCCTAAAACAATTCAAACATGAGAGAAATCCATGCATTTTCTTCTTCAATACAAGGATTTCAAGAGAAATGAGTGAGGGATCTTACCTAGATGGCCCATGGACGATTTTCGGTGGTTGTGGTGTAGGGTTTCTTCTTGGAGAAGGTGTAGAAGGTTGTGGGTTTGATCCTCTTGGGCCCCACCTTGATTGAGAGTCCACCATGCCTTCTTCCCTCTCTCTTTCTTCTCCTTTCTCCTCTTTTTCTTCTCCCTTTTCTCTCTTCTAGGGCAAAATTCGTATGGGGAGAGGGGTGCCCAAATGAGGCCCTTTTTATAATTCCATATTTGGTGAAAAAGGCCCCAAGCTTCCATAATTTCCTAAAATAGACTTATAAGACTCCCTATTGGTGTTGGGGTGGCCCTAACACCCCTCTAACCACCAAATTTGGTGTGTAGGTGCCCTATGGCTTGACTAGGGTCCATGCAAAAATTTAGGGCGAACGGATGAACGGATATATGATCTGAGCAAGCGTTTCCGACCTTTAAGTGGCCCTTTGGGGGCCATTCTGATTGATGGGGCATTTCTGGTGGCCCTCTGGCCATGAAATTTATAGGGTAGGTGATCCATGGCCCGATGAAGGGCCATGTAAAATTTGGGAGCGATCAAATATGGGGTTTGATCGCACGGGTCCGATTTACGATCAACGGTCATCGTGCCACGATCGGGGCCCAGATTTGGTGGGCAGGCGTTGAAAAATACATTAAACCTTCACCGTAAATTTGAAAGAAATCCGACGGCTGGAAGGCCCGGAGTCTCAGTTTCTTTTGTTAGTGCCAGATTTTAATCTGGCATTGGTGGGGCGCATTGGGCAAGCGCCAGATGGTACTTCTGGGTGTCCACTGGGTCCGCAGTCCGCGATGGACTACAAGCCCAGTGAGATCTATGATTTTCTAAAGTTTTAGATTTTTCTAACCCTCCTCGGTTGCTGGGTGGCCCACACGGGCCATCTTTAAGTGTAAACAGCCATCTGGCTTGGCGGCCCGCACCAGGCCTTATCACGGCCTGTCTGGTCTATTAAATTGGAATAATCTTGGATTAATTAACTCGTGTATAAGCTAACATTGAGTGCTAATGGTCAGTACGTGATAGTATAAGTTAATTAAAAAAAAATCAAAGATTTTTGGAAATCCAAAACAGTGAAAATCCGGGATGTTACAATCTACCCCCCTTAAAAACAATTTCGTCCCCGAAATTGCCTAAGGGTAGTAAGTAAAGGTTTCATTATTTCATTTGCCTAGGTTTTGTTGAATTCAAGTTCATATGCATGGTAAGGTGTGTACTATTTATACTAGTTTGGCTCATTCTAGTCTACCCCCCTTAAAAGTTTTCGCCTTTGAGGTTTGAATACAAATGTCAAAATCATTATTATCGTATTAAGAGGTTGTTGGTAAAGTTTACCTAATGATGGTATATTCTACTTCTTTTAGGATTGGGCTAATACGGAAAGACATTGTGGTGGTTAACCAAATCCGATACGCAGATTGTCCGCCTGACCAGGGCAAACAACTCGTTGTATCCCTTCCAAATCCTGATAGATCCTGGTCTTTGCTCGGTCAAAGCAGTGAGTCCGTTTGTGTTCACCCAGGATTGAGAATTGGGTCAAGCCGCGAATACATCGCAAGTGTATGGTCCCGTGATTCCGTAGTCCGATCAATCTTAACATTTGGAAGACATCAAAATTCATTAACAGTTCAAGCTTCACATTCATAATATTTTAGTGGGTGGTGAGTTTCCCGCGATGCCTATGATTGAACGACTGTCCTAGAGGTTTTCAGGAAGTTAAGGTTCTCCTCGACAATACCATTTTGATCCTATGGTTAGTGAGTTATGGGCAAATCACGCTTTGGTTTTATAAATTTTGACAGGGAAGGAAGAATCGAAAGTTTTAAGGTATTCTGGTGGTTTAAAGTGCTAATAACGTTAAGATAGACGCAGTAAGGCAATCATACATACAAGCATTTATAAGGCGACAAGAAAATTCAAAATAATCCATACATTCACATTAAATTCAAAGTGCCATTAGTATGGCTAGTTACATCATACAACATGGATTTCATAGTTTTCTAGACATTCCAAACATAAGGGAAAAAAACAACTTAGTCAAGCAAACGTCCTAACTATCCTTCAATACAAGCAGGTAGACCTAATCGACTTAAAGCAAACCACTAATTATCGGAAAGGTTATGCTACTACTCTTCCGGATCGGGCAAAGATGGGGGTACTTCTTCCCCTTGAGGAAAAGAATCACCGGAATGGAGAAGAAAAAGGCAACGGTTGTTAGGAATGTCATTCCCCTCGGCAAGGAAATGGATAGTTGTTGAGAAGGTGCAAATAGGGAAATGGGTTTGAAATGGATTTGTTGAAGGGGGTTTGGGGAAATGAGGATGGAATGGGTTTTAGAAATTTGAAGTTGAGTATGGTCTTGGAATGGGGAGGAATGGTTTGAATGTGGATGGTTGTTGTTTGGTTTTGTGATGTGGGATTTTTGGAAATGAGAGGGTGGAGATGGGTTAGGGAGATGGAAGTGAAATGGGAGGATGATGGTTTCTTAAGGAAGATGGACCTTAAGGATGTGGTTTGGGGGAAAATGAGTTGAGTGTGGGTTTGAAGAAATGAACTTAAGATGAGTTGAAGATAGGGGATCCTGGAAGGGATTGAGATTGGTTTATGAGAAATGAGGTGGGAATGGGTTTGGAGTTTGTCTTATGAATGAGTTTTGAAGGCAATGGGTTTGTTGAAGGGAAAGGTGTTGAGAATGGGTTTGATGTAAAGGGGTTTGGAAATGAAGTTTAGAGTGATATTGAGAATGGGTTTTGAGTAATGAGAAATGAATGGGTTTGATGGATTGTGGAAATGAAGTTGGAGGGGGTTTAAAGAATGTTGAAAGGGTGTGAATGTTGGTGAGAGTTGGTTGGAAGGGAGGGATTTGAATAATGGGTTTAGGATTTGAATAATGATGATTGACTTGTGATATGTGGTTGGAAGAAAGAGAAGGTGGGTTTGAGGATTTGTTTAAGAATGGGAGATGGGAAGGTGGGTTGGAAGTGGGTTTGATGTTGGCTTTGTGAATGAGATTCTGTGGATGGACTTGAGAACGGGGTTGAGAAAAAGAAAATGGTTAAGAAAGGATTTGGGAAGGTGGTTTGAAGGTGAGGAAGAGGAGATGGGGAGTTTGTAGGAGGAGAAGATGAATTTTGAAGAGATGGGTTTGAGTATGGAAGAGTGAAGATGATGGAGTGGGAGTAGTGGGAAATGGGCTCTATTTCTTGTAAGGTTTCTTGTACTTTCTGTCACTGAATTATTTTTAAAATTTTTATAATGTTTTATAATTGAGTTTAAAGACATCACACAAAATTTCATCTCATTTGGAGTTGTAAATAAATTATTAAAATTCTAGGAGCAACAGCTGTCCGAAATCAAAAAAATTTTGGATAGTTGTTAGAACAGCTTAATTTTAGCTATATTATAATTTTTATTTTATTTTTTAATTATTTTTATATAAAACTAGACTCATTCATCTTTAATCTGGTTTTTGAATCACCTAATTTGGAGTTGTAACGAAGGAGATATGAATTTTTGAAGTTGACCTAAAATGCAGAAAAATTCTGGCGGGGGCAACACTAGTCGGCGGGGTGGGCGGCGGGGTGAGCACGCGGCCTCGGCGGGGGCCACGCGGCTCGCTGGAGTGTCGGCGGGGTGGGCGGCGGGGTGACCCCGTGGGCGGCGGGGTGAAAACGCGGGTCGGCGGGGTGACCCCCCCGATTTTTGACCCGGAGTTCCGTCGGCATTCCCGGGCGTCGAAAAAGCTCCCCGGGAAGTGCCATATATGATTTTGGGGTAGAACGAGCTGATCTACGCAATGGGCCTATCCATTTCATGAGATTCCTCCCGGTTAGAGGTCAAAATCTAATTTTTCTACATTTTCACTATTTTCATTGAAATTTTGTTCTCCCTTAAGTCCTCATCCCAGAATGGGTCTGAACTATCAAATTTGGCCTGAGACTATGGTTTCGACCGTCTAATCTCTTAGTTTCGGTTCTACATTTTCTCTATTTCCGATAAAATTTCATTCGCACTCCACTTAATTGTTCTCGAATGGGTCAGGATTAATATGCTTGGTCCGGTATTGGCTCATTGGGCTCGGACAAGGGCTTCTACCGTCCAATCATCCAGTATCCGGCTCGTTCCTACCAATGTCCCGGAAAAACTAAAGGGCAGAGGGACTTAAACCTAATCCTGCTTGAGTAGTAGCATTAAGCTACACGAAATGAGATTACAATGCTAATCCCAACTCACGATTGGGAATGGCAAGTCCGGAATGAGTGTGGGGTGAGATTCAAAATTGACTCCATAGGCTTTGCTGGATGAGCCTTGGATTGAAAGGTATGTCGCGGGATTTCCAAATCCCTTGACGATGAACTTTCCAAGTATATTTGGAAGAAAATCCGGAATTTACCTTTAATTGGATACGTTTTGACAGGGCATCATGGAACATGGGATGCGCTCATCCCCGGGACACTCCTTCACACCTACATTCATCGTTACTTTAAAATCCATTTCACCCAATTCTCACCTAATTCAGTTGGCCCCACGGGCCCTAGGAACTTGGCGGACTAAACTAACAAGACCTCCTATTCAATCAAATCGAATTTTGTCGTCAAGTCAAGACCCTCGGATTCCCCTCTCTCGCTACCCATTCCTAACCCTTTGCAAATTCTTCCTTCCGTCTAAAGTTGTTGGTTCAGGGTCTGGGATGGTTCCTAGCGTTATATGTCTCTGTTGCGTTTTCCAATACGTATCCTCTCAAGTCAGCGGACGCGTTAGTGAGTTCATGACCCATGGCCCAAGGGATTCCAAACTATTGCTTTGATACCAACTGTAACGCCCCGAAAAATCGGGGGTCGTGCATAGACTCGACTCCCGAGTTCCCGAGTGTCACTTATCATGCATTTATGGTTTTTATGATTAATCAAATTTAACTGCGCAAATTGGAATTACCTGAAACATGAAGCACAATCGCACCAGTCTACTGAAGTGAAAGAAATCTCACAAATATACAAGTCCAAAAATAATAAAGGGTCGCCCAAGGCGTTGCCCAACAGGATAATAAAAGAAGGCTATATCTCAAAAGACTAAAGCGGAGCCCGCGGCTCAGCAAATACAAATTCAGCCCGATCAAGCCGATGGAGAGCCGCCCATCAGCTGAAAGTAGGAGAACTCGTCCTCCTCGAGGGTAGCATCGCCATGCTCCACCTGCTCTGCATCCCCTGCATCTATGAGAGAGTCTGGTTGGTGTTTTAAAACACCGTCCCAGAGTGGGAGTGAGTGATCAACTCAGTGTGAACTATTAATCTTAAGTTTTAACAGGCAGCAGTTATAGCATGAATTTAATGAAAGGCAACATTCGTAGATACTAAGCTAATCTTGATAATGCGTATGCATGGTGAATGGTATGATGCATGCCCTCGCCACAACTCTCCCTCAAGCGACTCCATCTTACGATCGCATATGACAACACTCCCTCAGAGCGACCTCGACTGCCGAGTCGCCACCCTAGCTAATGCGATGCAATGACATGTTAGCCAAGTTCTTAGTTAAGTCCATTCATCCAGCAGGTTGGGGATTCTGATACACCCCACGTATCAATGCCCTAAACTAGTTGCGAGGCCAAGACCCCATCAATGCGTGAGGCCAAGGCCCCACGGTCCGTGATCCCGTCGGGTTCCTCATCCCCGACTTCAAGCACATGAGGAGTGCCGAGAGAAAGGGATCGCTCGCGGTCACTACGGGGAGGCGCGGCACCCCAGCGTAGGCCGACAGCTCGGACACAGTGTCCCATTCCACCATGCCCGGCTCACGAGGCTGTGGACCAATTTCAGGTGGGTTATTGATGGGCTACAACGGTTGTAGGGTGGTTCAGGTTCCATATATATGTGAGCATACAGGGTTAACAAACAGGGTTGATCAGACAGTGGGCTAAACCGCATGAATCAGGCAAGCACGTGGCGGAACGACATCGGGTACCAGCGACCCATGTAGTCTAACTACTGTCGCCCACACGCACTCGTCCAATCCATAGGTTTAGCTTCAAGACGATCCTACCAACGGGACCGCCTT
Organism: Magnolia officinalis; assembly: GCA_021015155.1. NCBI lineage: Eukaryota > Viridiplantae > Streptophyta > Magnoliopsida > Magnoliales > Magnoliaceae > Magnolia > Magnolia officinalis. Next base: position 8,872,743 of record JAJHSJ010000005.1, read on the forward strand.
CGCTTTCCTCGCATTCCTGACCAACCCAAGGATTAGGTGGTGATTCATAACATGTTAAGTATACAAGTTATCAACTAACATATCAATACCATGTTCACATGCATCTCAACTATAAAAACGAGTACTCCTACCAAGTGAGCAAACATTATCAAGAACTAAGGTGCGTGTGAGTGTGTGGGTTTGTGAGGAAGTTAAGCTCTTCCAACACCTCAAGGAATTAAACACACAAGAGTCAAGATTCATAAACACTATGGAGCAATGCATATGAGCGAAATCAATCCAAACAAACATGAGCATGTAATCATTCCTATGCTAAATCATGTGTGAGACAAGATCAACATCAAATGTAAACTAATCATGCCCAATCATGCAATTCCAACAACACACCATTCCTAGGTTTTCTCTAAATTCTTCAATACCACAACTCAACAAACAAAATCATTACATTCCTACTATAATTGGTGCTAGGCCACCTAAGGATAATAGTCCGCACCTTGTGATTCGTTGGAGGCTCAAAAATGACCTAGGAATGAGGGTTTTGGAGGTTGGCCGATCGGAATCCCTAAAACAATTCAAACATGAGAGAAATCCATGCATTTTCTTCTTCAATACAAGGATTTCAAGAGAAATGAGTGAGGGATCTTACCTAGATGGCCCATGGACGATTTTCGGTGGTTGTGGTGTAGGGTTTCTTCTTGGAGAAGGTGTAGAAGGTTGTGGGTTTGATCCTCTTGGGCCCCACCTTGATTGAGAGTCCACCATGCCTTCTTCCCTCTCTCTTTCTTCTCCTTTCTCCTCTTTTTCTTCTCCCTTTTCTCTCTTCTAGGGCAAAATTCGTATGGGGAGAGGGGTGCCCAAATGAGGCCCTTTTTATAATTCCATATTTGGTGAAAAAGGCCCCAAGCTTCCATAATTTCCTAAAATAGACTTATAAGACTCCCTATTGGTGTTGGGGTGGCCCTAACACCCCTCTAACCACCAAATTTGGTGTGTAGGTGCCCTATGGCTTGACTAGGGTCCATGCAAAAATTTAGGGCGAACGGATGAACGGATATATGATCTGAGCAAGCGTTTCCGACCTTTAAGTGGCCCTTTGGGGGCCATTCTGATTGATGGGGCATTTCTGGTGGCCCTCTGGCCATGAAATTTATAGGGTAGGTGATCCATGGCCCGATGAAGGGCCATGTAAAATTTGGGAGCGATCAAATATGGGGTTTGATCGCACGGGTCCGATTTACGATCAACGGTCATCGTGCCACGATCGGGGCCCAGATTTGGTGGGCAGGCGTTGAAAAATACATTAAACCTTCACCGTAAATTTGAAAGAAATCCGACGGCTGGAAGGCCCGGAGTCTCAGTTTCTTTTGTTAGTGCCAGATTTTAATCTGGCATTGGTGGGGCGCATTGGGCAAGCGCCAGATGGTACTTCTGGGTGTCCACTGGGTCCGCAGTCCGCGATGGACTACAAGCCCAGTGAGATCTATGATTTTCTAAAGTTTTAGATTTTTCTAACCCTCCTCGGTTGCTGGGTGGCCCACACGGGCCATCTTTAAGTGTAAACAGCCATCTGGCTTGGCGGCCCGCACCAGGCCTTATCACGGCCTGTCTGGTCTATTAAATTGGAATAATCTTGGATTAATTAACTCGTGTATAAGCTAACATTGAGTGCTAATGGTCAGTACGTGATAGTATAAGTTAATTAAAAAAAAAATCAAAGATTTTTGGAAATCCAAAACAGTGAAAATCCGGGATGTTACAATATATATATATATATATATATATATATAGAAACGCTTAGCTACGCACCTGTTTACACGTTCGCTCTCATGTGTGAGTTTGAAAGAGCGAGTTTCCTTGCACCTCTCTTCACACTACTCTCTAACTCTTTTGAAGGAAGTCGCAAAAGCCTTAAATTCTTCTGCTAAGACGCGAAGTTGGTCCCACCAAGATGTTAATGATAAATCTACGCCGTCCATACATTTTAAAAAATAATTTTATGATATGAACCCAAATTTGAGGTAGATCAAAATCTTAAGTAGGCCACACAGTGTTGATTGAACTCTTGCCATTAAAAACTTCCCAAGGCTACCAAATTTTTGGATCAAGCTGATATTTGTTTTTTTCCATCATCCAGGTCTGTATGACATAATTTATAGGTTGGATGTCAAATAAATATGATGGTAGGCCCTAAAAAATATTTAACGGTGAGAATCATTATCACCACTGCTTCCCGTGGTGTGGTTCACTTGAGATTTGGATCTGCCTCAGTTTTGGATAACGCCCTAAATTGATAAGGAAAAACGGATGGACGGGGTAGATAAGACCCCTACATCATGGTGGCCACTCGAAGCTCCCGCCTGTTTCGAGAGAGACCAGGGGAGGCAGGACACAGTCGGCGTCCCTCACCTCCCTAATGGCTTGTGTACCTCACCCCAGCTATGTAGTTGCTGTAGGGACGTGTCGATGCAAAGACGAGCACTACCACTTCTCGAACTCCGAGTTGTACGAACAGTTCAAAGGATATCAAAGTTACATGGCCCCACACTGATGTATTTATTATATCTACACTGTTCACCTATTTTTAGAGATCATTTTAGGCCTTTATACAGAAAACAAATCATATCCAAAAATCATATGGACTAGATCACAAATAGTATCGGAGATAATGATTTTCACCGTTAAAAACTTCGTCGGCCCACCGTAACGTTTATTTTCCATCCAATTTGTTCATGAGGTCAAAAAACCTTAATGCCCACCATAACGTTTATTTTCCATCCAATTTGTTTATAAGGTCAAAAAACCTTAATTAAGAGGAAAAAAAATTACATATTGATCCAAAACTTCTATGACCCAAAAAGAGTTTCAATGGTAGACGTTCAATCCCTCACTGCTTTTTGAAGTGTGGTCCATTTGATAGTTAGATCTGTCTCATTTTTCGTCTCAAGCCTTAAGACGAGCTTGCCAAATGGATGGACGGTTTGGATATAACACATACCTCATGATCAGACCCACAGAACTTGCTGACATCAATACAGTAACTATATATATCTGGTGTGAGGTACACCAGCCAATCTACTTCCTCCCTGATGACGGGCGTGGATTAGATACTGACCGACTGAGTAGTCAGACTCCCTAACGAAGTGACGTCATCAAGTTCTGTGGGCCACACCATGATGTTTGTTTTGTATCTACACTACCCATCCATTTGAAGAGATCATATTAGGGCATGATCGAAAGAATGGATTAGATCATCCAAAGATCTAGAGGACCCCACCATAAAAAATAGTGGGGAGAGTGACGCCCACAATTAAAAAGTTCTAAGGGCCACAAAAGCTTTTGATCAAGCTAGTATTTATGTTTTTCCTTCTTTCATGTCTGCGTTAACACATGAACAGATTGGATCTCAAACAAAAATCACGGTGGACCTTTTGAAGGTTTCAACGGTGGGCATCACTCTCACCACTGTTTTGGTCCACCCCAGCCTTGGATCTACCTCGTTCTTTGGACCATATCCTAAAATGATCTCTCCAAATGTATGAACGGTGGAGATACAATACATACATCATGGTGGGGCCCACAGAACTTGGTGACGTCACTTCGGTAGCTAGTCTCGCTGCTCAACCTACCAGTATCCAATCCGCATCCCCTAATCACGCACCAAGGCCTCCAAGCCGTTTAAGTTCGCTGAAAATCTAGGTGGAGCCCATCATGATATTTGTGAGAAATCTATCTTGTCCATCCATTTTTTGAGCTTATTTTAGGACTTGGGATCAAAAGTGAGTAGGATACAATACTCAATTGAGCCGTACTGAAGGAAAAGGGGTAGGAAAATTCCTACCGTTAAAACCTCCTTGGGGTCGACCATGATGTTTACATGCCATTTATATTATTCATAACGTCATTCCTATTGGGATTAGGTGAGAACACAAAAATTATCTTGATTCAAAGCTTCTGTGACCTACGAATATTTCAACTGTATAAGTTCAATCTTCATGTTTTCGGCCCACTTGGGTATTAGATTCGGCTCATTTTCGTATGCATGTCCTAAAATGATCTCATAGAACGGATGGATGGATTGAATTTCTCAAAAACATTATGGTGGGTCCCACTTAAATTTCCAATGCTGGAACTTCATGCGAAGGGCTTTTGCAGGAAATCCGCAGTACGATTTTTCGAATGCAAATTTCTTTCTAAAGCCTTTCGCGCACTGGAAACCGCCCACCATGATGTTTTTGAGAAATCTACCTTGTTCATCCGTTTTTCCTTATCATTTCAGGGCATTATCTCAAAACTGAGGCAGATCCAAATCTCAAGTGGACCACACCACATGAAGCAGCAATGATAATGATTCTTATCGTTAAATATTTTTTAGGGCCCACCGTCATATTTATTTGACCTCCAACTTGTAGATTAGGTCATAAAGACCTAGATGATGGAAAAAAAAACAAATATCAGCTTGATCCAAAAATTTAGTAGCCCCAGGATGTTTTTAATGGTGAGAGTTCAATCAACACTGTGTGGCCTACTTAAGATTTTGATCTACCTCAGTTTTGGGTTCATACCATAAAATTATTTTTTTTAAATGTATGGACGGCGTAGATTTATAATTAACATCTTAGTGGGACCCACCTACATCCCAGCAGGAGAATTTCATTTGAAAAGGCTTCCGCAACATTCTTATACGATGAGTTAGAGAATAGGGTAAAAAGGCGTGCCAGAGAATGAAACTCGCTCAAGGTTCGCATGTAGTGACGTGCGAACAAGTGCGTAGCTGAGCGTTTATATATATATATATATATATATATATATATATATATATATATATATAAATTGAGATGCTATTTTGTATGCATGGTTCAAATAAGAGCTCATTTGATTGGAATGGATTATTTACATATAAAACATGCTCTGGCCCCCTTCAGAGCGTGAAACAGACTATTCTAGTTTGACTTAACCAGTCGAAACTTGTTACGTTCTACATTTTACAACTAATACAATGTGCAAGCATGGGCCACCAACTCGAGCTCGTGTTGGAGAGGAAAATGTGGTAGAGGGAGAGAGGCGATGGCCACTCTCTTTATAAAGCCCCACTTCTTTTGCTCTCTCTCTCTCTCTATCTCTCTCTCTCTCCTCTAGCTCCTTAGTGCCTATGCACTTGGACCGTGACTTCCATGCTCCACTTGGTCCTTGCGCCTCTTCCCTTAAACCATAGTTTGCGTGCTCCATCTCAGGCCTCGAGCCCTCTCTTAACTAAATTACTTTTGTCTTCATCTAGTGGATTGTTCTCACTCCCACCTTCATCTAGTGGATTGTGCACTCGCACTTCTGTTTGGTATAGATTGCGCACTCGCACCTCTATATAGTGGATTATGCTCTTTTTTGGCATACCACATATTCCTACTTCGTAGGTTGTGCATTGTGCGTCCCCGGACGCGGATTGCGTCCTACCCCCGCCCGGACGGTAATCCGTCCGGGCATTGTAAGTGTTTCATCCACGCGGTTAAACGATTTTTTCCAATAATTTTAATATGTGAGTTAAAAAATGAGGCAGGTCCAAGGCTTAAGTGGACCACACCAAAGGAAGCTGCACTGATAATGACACCCACCGTTGCAACCTTTCTAAGGGCCAACGTGATGTTTTTTTTTTACCATACAACGTATTCATAACGTCATTTAGACGTGGATGAAGTGAAAACACAAATATCAGCTTGATCCGAAACTTCTCCAGCTCCCAATATGTTTTTAATGGTGGACGTTCAATCTACACTTTGTGGTCCACTTAAGCCTGGGACCTGCCTCGTTTTCTGGCTCACATATTAAAATTATTGGAAAAAATCGTTTAACGGCGTGGATAAAACACTTACAACACGGTGGGCCCCACAGAGCCCTGCCCGGGTAGGACGCAATCCGCGTCCATGCGTCCCCTATTTCCGGGCCATTGTGCTAATGGAGGTGAGAGAAAGTAAGAAATAAGTCATATTACATGGGGCCCATTTACTCACTTTTGATGGAACCGTGTTGTTGGCATGCATGCCATCTTTGTCGGCAGATTGCAGAGGTGAATTGGCTTTTCTTCCTGCATATAGATCATTTAAGTGGGTCATTGAATTCCTCATCTTGCCTCTCCAACTTAGTTATGTAATCGTGTCGCGCGTTCGTTTTATGATAACCATAATACTAATAATAATAATTTAAAATATAACTTCTAATGCTAACCACATGTGTCCAACACCTTACATGTGAGAATGGTTCGGTGATCCAAGCCATTATTATGCTATCCCTACCTTTTAATGGAGCATGTCTTGAAAAGTTTAAAGATTTGAAGGCTGCACCCCTTCGATCAATGGCCAATAGTTAGATGGGTATTGAGAAAACATATCAAGGATCCATCCTCATTAATGAATGGTTCACATATCAAAGAGTTGGGATCTTGATCTAGGTAATTTCAAATCACTAAGGTGAAGCCATCAAATCCCGATTATAAAATCATCACCCATGAATGAACCAGTTGCAAGATTGATGATGGGCAGAACCTCACGATTCTTAAAAGGTCCTGTTAGGGTTTGTTGTAATCTAAAAGTGGTAATCAGTTTTCTATGGAAATAAAATGTCCACTGAATGTTTTTCATATTTTTCATAGAAAATCATAATTTACTTTTTTATTTTTTCAAATTTAAGTAGAAGATGACTCCATTTAAATTCTATTATGAAATTAAAGTAATTTTCAAAATTTTCATATGTATTTTCAAGTGGGCCCCACTATTAAATGATCTTACCACATGGGAGCCAATGTTAGTCACTAGTAACTGTGTATTTTCATATGGGGGCCATAATTAAATTATCTTAAACAGGGAGAGCTCATCATAAGATGATCTTAACCATGTGTGCTCAAGCTTAGTTGGCCTTTTTTGTAGTTTTTTTTTTTTTTTTTTCACGATAAGGGCACTCGAACCCATGAACTACTGTTGAAAACGCTTGTGAGTCTACCCGAGGGGGCATGGTTAGTTGTCCTAACCATGCGTACTTTCATGTGGGACATTGTGATATTGTGAGATGATCTTAACCATGTGAGCCACTGTTCGTTGATCTTAACCGTGTGTTCAAATGTGGGGCCACAGTCAGTTGATCCTAAGTATATGCATTTCCACATGGAGCTCATTATTAAACGATCTTAATGATGTGGGTCCCACCGTTAGTCAGTCGATCCTTAACAAAGTATAGTTGATGGATCATGCATGTGTGCCTGCATACTTTGCTAAGGTACATTCTTAATTTCGTGGATCTGTTAGCAGGGATGCTCAATCATTAGTGGGGACCATTCCTTCAGTAATAGAATTGGGAGTAAGCCATAGTGCAAGAATTATGCAGATGCGTGGATCCTAACCCTACGAATGAGGTAAATTTGTCACAACGGACTATTGTTATTATTATTATGAGCCATGGATCACATGGTTACAATCTTCAAAGCAAATTGCTACTTAGGAATTATAAGAACTACAAAGTGAGATGTATTAGATAGATGGTTTAAGTTGATTATTGACATAGAGCAGGTCACGGACAACTTTATGGCCAGGATGGATTAGAAAAGGCCCGGTCGACAACAGAAGTGATCTGGACCATCGGACTTAGATCAAGCGTATCTCGCAATCCTGAATGAGTTACTGGACGTAAAATATATGATTTTGGGTAGAACGAGCTACTTTAGCCACCCAACTCCGCTATGCCAAGTTGCGCAAGCTGGATTTGCGAAATACCCCTGATCGACAGTCGTTTCACCTTTTTAATTCCATTTTTACTATAAATAATAAGTTTTAGTCTCATTATAACTCTTCATATGTTGGGCTTTAGGAGTTGCGCCCAACATGAAAAGAGCTTAGAAAAATTAGGAGAACAGCTTAGTGAGGCCAAATAAGTTACTATTTTTGGCCGAAAACCTTGCACACTAGTAGACATCACGACCGTCTATAAATAGTAAGTTTACTATTTTTAGTAAGTTGCGAATTCTAGGAGTTTTAGTTGTAGTTTGCTTATGATTTCTCTTCCATTGCTTGGTATCCCTATATTTAAAGGGTTGTGAACTCATTTTATAGATTTTTTTTTTTTTACTTACTTTCTTTCTCGAGGATTCGAGAAGTGTCTATTAAGAGTCCAGAGAAGTTCTGTGGATAAGGAACAATAATTCCATTGAGGAAGATGGTGCTCGACCTCACGTCCTTCCCTGTGTCAATAATGGGACTCATTTTGCTTATCTGCTCAATCTTAGCTCCATTTTGCTTATCTGCTCAATCTTAGCTTTTCATTTTGATTGGGTGTCAAACGATAGCCTCAAGTCCAACTAGTTGGACGACAGGTTATGGTCCACCTGCAAATAACTTCTAAATCTTTTACATACGATGTGACATCAAACCCATCCAATAGGTTGACTGCATGATGAAGATCCCCTTTCTCATAAATTAGCAGCATTTACTCATTGAATGGACTATTCTTGTATTTCGCTATTTATCAAAGTTTATAAATTGTTTTACATGTTCTAGCGTATCTGATGAGTATAAAGATATGATTCCCCAAGTTGGAGCCAAACTATTGAAAGGATTATTTGTTGCATGAACTTAATAGGTTGGAAGTTATTTGCTGGGTAGACCTAACTTCGACCTCTCAATTCTAAACAATGCAGGTGTGTGTTTTAGTGTGTGTATCTGGTTGTGTGTAACCAACTCAAAATTTTTCAGAGAAATTTTCTTGCGCGTGAGTGCAACCGACTCAATTTATTTGCAGAGAAATTTATTTAAGAAAATTGTGAAAAACAAATGGTTGAAGTAGTGTTTTATTTCTACATACTTCTTGAAATTGTTATTTTCAAGGAAATCATTTTTAATTTTTTAATTTTTTAATTTTTTAATTTCATCGAATTCAACTAGTCCAATTAAAGTAGGGCTAGCAATGGATATTTGTTCACCTGATTATACCACTGACTTGAGAAAATCATATTCAAATATGGGATTTTCACTTTATTACTAGACCTAATCGGGTTGATACAAATATTACCACATATTCATATCAGAGGGTATATTTATTTAGGGAAAAGGTACAATGCGCTCCAGCTGATTTTAACGTCCCATGAGGTCGAGCTGTGTGGGCCCCACTGTGATGTGTTTTGAACATCAACACCGTGCATTTGATGTGTCCCCTTTAAATTATGGGATATCCCAAAAATCAGCCGTATACGGAACTCAAGTGGGCGATACCATCTAAAATCATGTGAAGACATGCCAAAAATATATAAAAGCACTTGGTGGGTCCCACCTGAGTTTTGAATGCTCCTGAAACTTGGTTTGAACCCTCATCCAAGTGGGACACACATAATGGATGGGCTAGATTTGCAAAACACATCTCGGTGGGCCCACAAAAATGATTATGAATGTTTTAATGGTGCACGGCTCCTCTCAACTTCTGTATGTGGTGTAGCCCACAAAATTCACGGATTGACTTGATTTTGGAGACCTAGACCCACAATGGAATGGTGCATCTGACTGATGAGGTAGATGTTCGAAACGCATCACGGTGGGGCCCACACAGCTCAACCTCATGGGACGTTAAAATCAGCTCGAGCGCATTGTACCTTTTCCCTATTTATAATATATATAACTAATAATATTGTAAACTAAAATATAACATACTAATATATGATAATTTAATTAATTAGGCATCATAAATATGAAGTTACTAATTTGAATTCATTCATGATTCTACAAAGAATGTGTGAAATGGGCTTATCGTAATATGTGCTTTTTAATTTTTAAGTAATTTTACTAAGTTAATTAGTTAATTAACTTATTTTATTGATTTTTTAATTGTGTATTAATTCGTTGGATACTCTATTACCATTTCAGTTGGATATTTTCTAGTCACCCTAGTGTCTATGTGTATACAAGTGGGCTCCCACATAAGACCTTGAGGGGGCATTTTTGGCGCATGGTATTAGATGGGATTAAGTGGGATAGAATTACACTTGGTCCGTGCCAATTCTACTCAATGTTTGGGTAGAATGGTAAAGCTTGGAATTAGATTAGATGGAACTGTATTAGGTCCCTGCCAAGTCCACTAAATGTTAGCAAGTTGTGTAGGCCCCATCATGATGTGTGGGCTATATCCACACCGGCCACCCATTTTTTGAGATCATTTTAGAGCATGGCCCGAAAAATTATGTAGATCTAAAGTTCAAGTGGACCCCACCATAGAAAGCAGCAGGGATTGAATACCTACGGTTGAAAACTTCTTTGGGGCCACATAAGTTTTGGATCTGCCTCATTTTTAGACCCATCCCATAAAATGAGGTTACAAAACAAATGAACGATTTGAATATATCACATGTTATTCTCAATAGTTTCAAATGATGGTGGGTATATCCATTCAATGTACCACCATATTATAAACATAAAATGGAATTAAGCTTATCCCATAGTATTAGGGGACAATCCCTGCCATGTGTATTAATTATGTTTTTGAATCCCATCCCACTTAATCCTTCCTAATGCCATGCACCAAACACCCCTGAAGTTAAAGTGCAGGTTCTTCGAGTAAGCCATTAGATAGAGCCTTCAATTGTTAAAGTCCTTTTATATACGTTGATACACCCATCTTCTAATGGCTTAAGCTTTTAGAAAAAGCGGCATAACAAAAGGTCTTATGTTCGAATCCCATAATTAGATAATTTGAATCATTCATTTAGTGATATATTTTAGACCATAGCCCGTTGTATGAGGAAAGGATCCGTTGTAGCCCATCATGCGGGATTTGCATTCTCTTGTGAGTGAGTTCAGTTAGCTAGAATTTTTTCGACTCTCAATGTAATAATTTTAGTATTTCTCATTATCTGATGATTTCTAATGTGGGATTAAACATTTCACGAGAAACCAAATGCAAAAGGCTGCATGGCATTTAAACCATATGACAGAAGGGTCTTTTATTTTTGAAATACAATAACAGGTCCATCCAAGGTAGTGCTCACAACTTAAAAGGTCCTGACCAATGGGTGTGTGACCTTATGTTTAAGTACATTTCAAGCATGTTCAATTTTAATTCCAAAAGGAAGACTCTTGTGTGCGTTTTACGCTGGATAAAAGAGTTTAAACAACTGTTTAGATGATGTCATAAGGGGGATGCCATTATTTAAGCTTTCCGTGTGTATATATTTTTTTATGTGGTGGAAAAATGCATGCCAAAGTGTACCCACTTTCTAAAATTTTGACGCAGGGATGAATGTGATGAGGTTAAGCACCGTCTTCCTCAAGAGGATTACTGTTCCAAATTCACAGAACTTCTCTGAACTCCTCACAGAGGCTTTTCGAATCTACGAGAAAATAAATTCTATAAATTTTGAAATTGATTAATGAATGAAATAAACAAATTCACAACCTTTTAAATAGGGGTACCAAGTAATAAAAAAGAAATCAAAAGCAAACTATAACTAAAACTCCTAGAATTCGCAACTTACTATAAATGGTAAACTTACTATTTACAGATGGTCGTATGTCTACTAGTGCGCAAGGTTTTTGGCTAAAAATAATAAATGTCCTATTTGGCTTTGCCAAGCTGTTCCCCTAATTATTCTAAGCTCCTTTTACGTTGGGTACAACTCCTAAAGCCCAACGGATGAAGAGTTATAATCAAACTAAAACTTACTATTTATAGTAAAAATGAAATTAAAATAGGAAAATGACCGTCGATCCAAGTATATTTTGTAAATTTGGCTGGCGTAACCCGGCATAGCAGGGTTGGGTGGCTAAAGTAGCTCGTTTTACCTCAAAATCATATATTTTATGCCCAATAACTCATTTCGGATTGTGAGATACGCTCGATCTAAGGTCCGACGGTCCGGATCACTTCTGTCGTCGACTAGACCTTTTCTGATCCATCTTAACTATGAAACTGTCCATAACCCACTCTACATCAATTTTCAGGTGCATTAGAATGTATTATAAAATTAAATTACAATTATTAGTCTAATAAATTGGAAATCACCGAGAGCAGAGCATCTATAATTTTCGATTGTATGACATACGTTCCACTGGTAGTCATGGATGTTTTGGGTTGGATTTGAAAGAAATGTATCTATAATTTAATGTGAGTGGTAGAAAAATAACATTAATTTTTGTCATTTGGTCTCAACTTAAATATATGAAGTCAAATTAGTGTAACTTCAGCTGAAGTTGTTATAGTTTGGATTTTGGAACCCATTTTGATGAATTTTTTTTGAGTCTTCTTTATCATATTTTGGTTATGTTAATTAACTGTATCTTATCTTCTCCTTCGACTAAAATACTGTAATTCAATACTCTTTTAGTACCTCTAGAACTTGCTAAAGAGCTATTTGATAAAACTCGTTTTCAATACCTGTCATTGAAATATTATATTTTTCAATAATTTTCACTAATTCAGATAATCTTGCAAATAAAATTATTATTAAATGCTTAAATTAATTTTCATTGAAAATAGGATTTTTTAAAAGCTCTCCTCCTTTGACTCAAAGTTAAATGCTGATCAATGTTAAAAGTAATGCATTACATTTTATTTTCATTTTTAACTAAAATATTCCTACAAATATATGAAAATTATAATTCAATACTCAAAGTTTTTAGTTCTTAAATTATTTTTTAGAGTTTATTTTTAAGTTTATCAAACGACACTTAAATTACATTCTCAAAATTTGATTGGTTGAAGTTTATCAAACGACACTTAAATTACATTCTCAAAATTTGATTGGTTGAACAATTCTAGACTCTGATGTGTGAAAAATTATTTATATGTTTGTGTGTATATATTTGCCTCCAATAAATGTCCACCAACATGATAGTAAGATAATTCAATATCATTTGGATGGGTTAATGTGAATTATTGTACTTAAAAGTATACGGCCTGTAAGGAAACTATTAAGTGCCTGCGCATCATCTATCCTAGTCTGCCAGAGTACGAAAGCTTTTCTCTATCACTTTGTCGTTCGGTGTTGACGAGGGGACGGCCATGAAATCTCTGACATTGGAATATCTTGAACTTACGCAATTAAATTATTTTACTTTGACCATGGACTGTATCCTTAACCGCGTGGCCCACCGGCCATTAATGAGAAGGCAAGGATCTTTTCAAGATTTTCACGGCAGCCTCTATCAGCCGTACATCTCATCTAATAAACGGTTTGGACTAGAGAACCATGGAACCACATGTACAGAATCACGTGTGTGGACGAACTGCATTCATTGACGAGCTACCCTATAATTCCTCTGAACGAGGGCCCACAGGTGGATTCCAGTGAGATATCCGAGCTGCTCATCAGGGGCTACCTATTAGGTGGGGTAGATTTGTACGATGAAAGGTTAAGAGAAACTAACCAACGGCCCAGATTCATATAAATGGGTGGCCCACCTGATGAACGGATCATCTCTCTCCCTGTATATGAGCGGCCATGATCTTTTACTCTTCCTTGTTTCCACGTGTGGGCCAGACTCGGGCCTGAAAATCAGGATTTGAATAACCCGGCCAGAAACAGTTCAAAATCTGGAGGGACCCAATGGATCAACGGTCTGGATTACAGAACAATGGGCCTCATTTGTTATAATGTACGGGCAAATAATCTAACCGTTAAATACGCCATGCCAGACTGCCAGTTATGAGTTAGAATTTAATCAGGTTGGGCCGTGACCCAGACCATTTGTTTGGTCAACTCCACGTAAATCTTATTTAAAACCGCCCCAACAGGACTCATCTAACTTTCCAATTTGTGGACTTCCGTCATTGAATGTGAACCGTTGAATACTATCTAACCATCCATCTGCGGGATACTAAATCCAGGGGTTAGGTAGGGCCATTTTCTAGGCTTATGGGCCTATGGCTAATTCGCGGTGGCCACCAAAAAGCGCCAAACCCTGGCATGCAAACTAACATTTAGGCATGCAATGTGTGGATGTGATGGCGCACCAGCATTTTTAGTGGTCACGACCTAACACCTATGTGGGCCACTTTGTTGTTTGACCTATATCACATGCACATAACCATCTTTCGAGTCACCACGTGAGTTGGGAAGCTTTTGAATGATCGTTCATGGTTTTCTTCTCTGTGGGCCACCCATGATTGTGTAACCTGATTTATTATTATTATTATTATTATTATTATTTATAAATCACAATGAGATGGCCGGACAGCATACTACATGGTTTGAGAAAAGGAAAAACATCCAACAAAAAATTTCTAAAATTATCTATGGACATGTATTGGTTGCCACCTTGCCTGTATGGAAAGTGGTCACATTATTTAATTTGAGTGGAAAACAGGCCACTGTTGAAGATAATGCTTGTTATGGGTAAATTCAAGCCGACTTGATATATAAGATACGTGACACTATCTGCGTTATCAAAGGATCCGAGAAGATGAGCTGAGCAGAAAAACCTGATGATGACTGAGTCTGATGTAGAGCGGGTCACGGATAGTTTCATGGCCAAGATGGATCAAAAAAGCCCGGTCCACGACAAAAGTGATCCGGACCATCGGATCTTAGATCGGGTGTATCTCGCAATCCGGAATGAGTTAGCCACATAAAATATATGATTTTGTGGTAGAACAAGCTACTTTAGCCAACCAACCCCGGGTTGCACAGCCCGAAATTACGAAAACCCCCTGGATCGACAGTAGTTTCCTTGTTTTAATTTTTTTTTACTATAAATAGTAAGTTTTAGTTTGATTATAACTCTTCATCCGTCGGGCTTTAGGAGTTGCGCCTAATGTGAAAAGAGCTTAGAATAATTAGGAGAACGGTTTGGCGAAGCCAAATAGGACACTTACTATTTATGGCCGAAAACCTTGCGCACCAGTAGACATCACGACTGTCTATAAATAGTAAGTTTACTATTTATAGTAAGTCGTGATTTCTAGGAGTTTTAGTTGTAGTTTGATTTTGATTTCTTTCCCATTGCTTGGTACCCCTATTTAAAGGGTTGTGAACTCGTTTTTATTCATTCATTAATCAATTTTGAATTTATTAGAATTTATTTCTATTTTCTACTTTCTTTCCTCGTGGGTTCGAGAAGTTTTTGTAAGGAGTCCAGAGAAATTCCGTGGATTCAGAATAGTTATACTCTTGAGGAAGACGGTGCTCAACCTTACATCCTCCCCTGCATCAGAGTCGAACCAGAACCAGAACTAGTCAAGCAAACTCGATAATAAAGCTCACCTACCTCTACCTCGGGAACCAATCTCAACCTCTACCTCAGGAGATCGGCTCTCGACCTCAAACTTCGGACACTAACCTTGAGCTCGGAGTAGAGGAATATGAGCAAATCTCGTACTGCATATAGGCAGGGCTGCTCAATAAAATTCTAGCCGAGGATTACGCCAATCGATGCATGATCGAAGAAATATTCGAGAGCAAATTCAAACCCAATACAGGGCTCCTCCAGTGTATCTCAAAGATATACTTAGATATGCCAACAACTTGACTAACTTATAAATATACAACCTTACCCTAGAGAGAGGTAGGCACAACAAAGCCAATTCTTCTGCACCAATTGAGAGCTAACTCGCTTGACTTAGGCATTGGAGGGTCCCTAGCTATTACTGGTGCCCCCCCCCCCCCCGTGTCTCCTTTCCTTTCTCCCCCTTAAATTGCATGTACCCGATGGCTCACAGTAGGTGGAGCAAGATCGACCCGATTTGAGCGACAACAATGCTTTACAAAGCATGTTTAAAGGTTATTTGATACTTGATTAAATTTTATCAGTGATAATATTCTGTTGTCCAATTATATCTCACCACATTGTACCTATATCAATATTTGTACAAGCATGAATAATACTCAATTATACCAACCAATGGTTAAAATCAAATGCAGATTGGAAACGAGCTTATAGTGATACTAAAACACACATAACACAGCAAGATCTGATTGGAAAGTAAGCTGCTGTCATAGATAAAACTTACTATCCAATTCAATCCTACCCCATCATGGCAAGAGTTGTACCCAATCCACATCGTTGAATCCATAGGACTTGGGATGAGTCTGATGCATTTCATCCAAGTCAACTCAAACTCTCATTAGGTTTGATATCAAGAGTGGCCCACCCAATTGATCAGACTCGGACTTGGTAGCATCTTATCCAATTTGATACCCGAGTTAATTAGGCTGATTCAGCCCCAACTCGATCGACTCTGGACTACTCAGGGCAGAGAAGTTCTGCATGGTATTGTCGGTTAGCACAAGTAGGGCCATGTTCAGAAAGACCGTTGATCTGATGGGCGTCACATTAGATAGACGTTGCCCCAACTCTCTCTCATATTGGAAGATCCTATCAACCTGATTTCCCGGACTTCTTTTGTCCTTTTTCTCTAGTGGGATGTGAATGTTCGCTATTTCTCTTCTCAACTACGCATTTGAAGACCATCAATGGAAATATGGACACGTTAAGATTGTCTCATCCACCAGAACTTTTGGACTGCTCCTTCCAATGTGGGTCCCCCGCATATCATCAAAGATCTCTGATCTCTGTCCCACTTGTATAAAAACTGAACCCATAAGACATGCACGTGATACCCAGATCAATAGTTTTCACACGTGTGGCGCTTAAATCAGGATTACACGTTCATCTAAGGTGGCAAACAATACCAATGGCTTGGATCTCTGAATCGTGAGCTCCTGTACAAAATTGAAGACCCGAGTATACTGAACATGAATCTCACTAATCCAACGGTATAAAGACTGCAGTTGTGGTGGGCAGAGGCGGGCAAATAGTAATTTTACCTGAAAAGAGGGCTCAACCTCTGTTTCTGGCTCAACCTCATCCTTCACGGAAACGGATTGGCTACTCCCCCTGCCACCAGCCCCGTGGCTGGTGGTCGGTGCTCTGTGGGCTCCACCATGATGTATATGTTTCATCCATTCCGTTCATCCATTTTTAAAGATCATTTTAGGGCTTGATGATACTAAAAATGAGAGGGATATAAATCACAGGTTGACCACACCACAGGAAAACAATATTGATTAGATATCCACCATTAAAATCCTCCTAAGGCCCACCGTACTGTTTATTTGACATCTAATCTGTTGATTAGGTTATACAGGCCTAGATGATGGGAAAACACAAAAATCAGCTTGATTCAAAACTTTTATGGCCCCCAAAAGGTTCTCAACGGTCGACGCTCATTCAACACTTTTTCCTGTAATGTGGTCCAATTTATACTTCATTTTTGGCCTTATGTCATAAAATGATCTGTAAAAATAGATAGACGGCATGGATGAAACACATACATCATGGTGGGGCCCACAGATCACCGACCATCAGCCATTGGCTGGTGGCAGGGGGAGTAGCCAATCCGTTTCCATCCATCACTTGGAATAGACGTGACCTTGCCACGTGTCCTGTGGAGAGAAGGATCTACGATATTATAATTATTTCAGCTGTACCTAATCAACTGCCTGCATTGGGGGTAGGTGGTTTTATATCCAGGCCATACACGGGACCATCCTTCACTGGACCACAGCGTTTATGGCCAGGTGGTGAAGTTGCAGTCAAAGGAAATTCAGTGGGGCCCACTAGGGCCGTGATATGACCTCACTTGCTCGAATGGTCGCTGTAAGTTTTATTAAAAGGGGCCTGTCGGGAATGATGGTTCATGAGGGCTGGCTCATTGGAGCTAGTAAATCGGGGCAAATGTTTCAGATCGAGCCCATTCATTAGGTAGGCTCCCAGAACGTCTCTGCTCTGGCTCAAAAGTTAAGCTAGTCGGCTTATCAAGTGGACCATATGAGTACTATGGAAGTTGACAGTTTTCTTATTTTCAACCGTCCATGATCTATACATCTCTAGTAAGAACACTAGCATTATTTTAGGGCCAGGCAATATTTGTGGGAGCGGATTCGGTCAGGTTGGTCATTGGTGTAATACCAAGTTTGGTCAGTCCATGACCGTCGGGCCCACCTTGATGTATGTGTTGTATATCCATTCAGTACATCTGTTTTTTTCAGCTCATTTTAAGGCATGACCGCAAAACTGAAGCAGATCCAAATATCAAGTGGACCATACCATAGGAAACGGTGGTGATTGACCGTTAACAATTTCTCATGGGCCACAAAAGTTTTGGATTAAGACGATATTTATGATTTTGATATTGTGTTTTCCCTTCATTCAGATGTGTGTGACCTTATTAACTAGTTGGATGCCAAACAAACATTATGCTGGGCCTTACGAGATTTTTAATGGTGAGCATTTAATCATTACTATTTCCTTATGGTGTGGTACACCTCATATTTGGATTCGCTTTGTTTTTAAGTTTATGCCTTTGTGGATGTTGTGGATGTTGGAAAGTGGATTTCTCGAGAGGATGGGAGATCGATTTTCGCTTTTCATTGGTTGTCTCGCTCGAGGGCATTTATTTGAGGGGTAAAATGGTATTATATTTTGCTATAATTGCTATTAACCAATTATTACAATTCTATAATCGATTAAACCCTATAGAAATATTTAAGATTGAAGACCCGAAGATCCTTAACCCTAAAATGTCTTGTGAGTTTATGTTTTAGATATTCAAAGTAGGGGACCATAATTACAAAGAGGGAAAGTGTTAGTCACCTACTCTGCTCGTATGGACGTACGGTCTTTACTTCATAAGATCTGACTAATTTTTGAGGAATATGATTATTTCTCACATGGAGAAAATACAATGCGATGCAATAGCAATGTTGATTGATCGATCTAAATTTTTGATGGGCAAGATCCGATTATATCAGCAAGCTGCAGAGCAAACGTTCGAAACGATTGAGTGCAGAGTGCAAAGTATGTATGTATGAGGATGCTTAACGATGTATTGATGCTTATGATAAAATGACAACCAATTGACTAAGATTTCTAGTGGACCTGTTTCGATTATATCGTTGGGCCTCAGAGTATACACCCGCCAATCAAATATGGAAAAATGATGGAATGTAACGTATATGTCAAAATGACGGTTAACTAGCTAAGATTTCTAATAGGTAGGATCGAATTATATTGGCAAGCCTTAGATACGCTCATCAGTCGACGCGAGAAAATGATGAAATGCAATATGATGTTGATATATATGAGCAAGGGGGTTAAGAAGGGAACGAATGTTGCATGATGCTAATGCTTGTGTTTGATAAGATTGATTGAAGCTAGAATAGTTGGATAGACAGTTGCAAGGCTAGATTGAGTTGTTCATATTTGAATTTGGGTGACTCAAGAAGCTTGGACTTTGGCTAGGCTAGGATAGACTAAGGCTAGGCTCTCTCTCACTCTCACTCTCACTCTCCTTGGTGGAGGGATGCTTGAATTTCCTCATAATACTTTTGGATGGGAGTGAGTGCTTTGAAATGAGAAGAGATACCTAAAATGAGAAGTGAAGGGGGTTGTTTATAGTCTCAAACCTAGTTTTCTTGTAATTCCTAATAATCCCAGGGGCAAAAAGTGGTTTAAGGGCTGGAATTGGAGATTGTCACATGACATCATTTCATACGTTGGATGAGGTGGTAAAAGTGTAATTTTGAGTAAGGAGATAAACATAAGAGTAAATACACTTCAACCCCACACTCGGGGTTTGAAAAAGAAGAGTTTCACATGTTTGAGGGATGCTGCCCTAAAGAGGGAGAGTGCCATGTGGTCGCGGTAACCTGGCTGCCGCCGGTCCCCACTTGGGCTCCCTACTTTAGCAGACAGTATCCTTCAAACGTGTGAAAGCTCTGTTGTGAAGGTTGTAGCTTTGAGGTTTCGCCCATTTCTCTAATTGGGCTTAGGTTCGGGCTCGGTTTTGGGCTTAATTAGGTAAGTTGACTGGGTTGTAGGGTTGGGTAGGGTGACTGTGTGATTTGACTCAGTGAGTTGACTGGGTGAGTTGACTTGCTGAGATGATTCGAGGCTATAGGGTTTTAGGTTCCTAGGGTTCAGAGTTAGGCTGACTGGGCTGAATGAACTAAGTTTAAAGTTTAAGACTGAGGTTTCTAAGGTTTAAGCTTCTAGGGTTAGAGTTTAGATCCATAGCTCAAGTGGCAAACTGAGTGAAAGATTCCTCGTTTCAACACTAAGGTCTTGGTATCGATCCCTAGTGGGGGTGGCTAACACTGAAGTGTGAATTGACAGTGGGGTGTACTAACAAGCTTTTAAAAAAAAAGGGTTTAGAATTGAGGTTTAGTTGTCTATCCATTAGTTCAAATACAATCAGCTTATTAACTTATGATGGGGTATCTACAACCTTGAAATAAACTGGTAAAATGGACGTGGATATACAACACTTGCATCAAGGTGGGCTTCCACCAAAACCCCCTTTTTTTACGCACCCACACACACCCCAATGGGCACTTTGGTCTCAGTGTCCCCCTCTCATGTATATGCACTGGTGTCCGCCAAATTATCGCATTGAATCTCCTACACAAGCGTCACATTGGCACGTGCAGGCAAGTCTTGTGGACCCGGATTGCCTGATGATGCTGTATTGAGTTGGCTACTATTGAACAGTGCTATGTGGGCCTCATTATTATGTATGCGTTTTCTCCATGCGGTCTATCTATGTTTACAAATCATTTTATGGTCTGAGCTTTAAAAATGAAATAGATCTAAATTTCAAGTGAACCACACCACAAGAAAACAGTAGTAATTGATGCTCACCATTAAAACCTTCCTAGAGGCCAATGTAATGTTTATTTGCCATCCAACCTATTAATGACACATACATGGATGGAGGAAAAAAACACATATATTAATTTCATTTAAAACTTTTGTGGCCCTAAAGAAAATTTTAAAGGTGACGTTTAATTACCACCACTTCGTTTGGTGAGCTCATGCCTTAAAATAATATGAATAAAATGGATGAACGGTGTGGATAAACACACGTATCATAGTGGGGCCAACGTAGCACTGTCTATAGCGCAACTTGAAGAGACCTGGCTAGATTTGATTAAGCAAGGTGTCTCTTGTAGAGAGTGCCAAGCAAAACATATTTGAAATTAGTTTATGATTAAATCTGGCCAGGTGATGACCTCACCACACCAGTGTTTGACCACCGAATCCTGAATCTGGTTCCCCTGAAAAAAGAAGAGCCAGGGAAAGCATACAAACCTTATATTATTATCTAAAATGATCCAGTCTTCTCCGGCCTAAAAGGCTTTGGCTGGAATTTACAGTGCTGAGAAGTTTATGATCAATCTGCTCCGTCCATTCATTTTGATAGCTTATTTTAATACATGAGGCCAAAAATGAGGGGATCAGAAACTTAAGGAGAACACACAAAGAGGAAAAGTGGGAAAAGAAATGCCTACGGTTGAAACCTTCCCATGGTCTACTTTAATGTTTATATGCTGTCTAAACCATTTATAAGGTCATTCTTACTAGGATGAACTGAAAACACAGAAAATTAGCATGATATAAAACTTCTGTGGCCATACAAATGTGTTAATGATGGTCATTTGATCCCCACTGTTTCCTCTTGTGTGGCCCACTTGAGTTTTGGATCTGCCTCATTTTTATTCTAGTGTCCTAAAATCAGCTGGCATAATGGATGGATAGGATAGATTTATCACAAACATCACCGTAACCTCACCTAGCTTCCCAACCCAGGAACTTTTCCATCTTCTAATAGCCCTAAGGTACAGTACTCTTGGTTGCATAGGGCCACTTGGCCACCCCAATCGACTAATCTGGGCTATCCATTAGCTCAGGTACAGATTACATGAGCTGCTGTGTAAAAACGACACTGATTAAATGACCCTAAATATCCAATCAATAACTTCTAAAATGGATGGTTAAAACCATTGTAAGTGTTAAATAGATGCAGATGGGCAAAAAGGGTTGTTTGCTTGACAGCGGCAGTGTGAAATCAGTTGAAATGTAATGCAGCAAAATCATGTGAATGGAAATCCTCTCTCAAGGCAGGATGCAAATGCTAAAAGCGGTTGGATATTCCAAAGTTACCTTTATAACCCATGGAAAATAAGTGAAGTATATTTTAATTGGCTTATGATAGCTATTATATCAAATGTCACATATGCTAATTGGGATGATAAAACTGATTTACCTAATGCATTTCATCTATAGGCATCTAAATACAAATTTCGCATTCCAGTGTATTTTAATTATAGACATCAAACACAACTGATTTACATTGATTTCATTTACCATGTGAGTTGGATTCCAATATATATTCCAATTACAATCATCCAAACAAGCCCATGGAAAATATGTCTAAATCAAGAAGGCTATCTATTTGTTGGGATCATAATGATATTGCTAGTAGCCCAAACGATAATCTTAATCCCATAGATGGCTTACAAAATGGACAGTGTTAGAATGAAAAACGACTTATGCATGAAAGGATTATCTAGTCAATGTGATTTTTAATCATTGGCTTATAAAATTTGTGTTGTGAGTTGATTGACAATCCAGATCCAGATAGATAGATAAGACATTCCAAGAGTCCAAATACACCTAGGAACACTAAAACCTAGAGTGATGTGAGAGTTCTGTATCCTATGAATTTCCTGCAGAAAGTGCTCCAGGTGAAGCCCATCTACCATGTATGACATCCAACCCTATATACACGGTTAGGCTCACCATGAAATTTGAATGGCCCAAAGATCAGCATGATCTGACCATCTCGTGGGCACACTAAAAATGAGAGATTTTTGAATGGGTGTCCATTATTTTCGATGGTGTGGCCCATCTAGTGATTATATAGGCACGAATTTTTGAGGCATCCTATCACCATCCCGGAGATCCAATATACAAAACATCCATAAACCTGAAATTTATATGATGGCCCATATGATGGCCAGTTTCTTGATTTTCGAGGCTTTGAAATTTTATAGCTTGGGCCGCTGGACAGGTTGGACGCCATAAACAGCTAGATGAGCCCAAGAGAACAGCACTTGAATAAAGAAGCTTATCCTACAAGGACTTATAATGGGAATTATTTGATACTCTTGCTTCACATGACACTTGATAGGCAGACACTCATAAATCACACGAGTAGTAAAATTGTGGGATATAGCCTCGCTAGGTCCATGTACAAAAAATAAAAATAATCTAACGTGGATTCATATGCAATACTCGTCAGTTGGTTTGTTGAGGGAGGACCGTTGAAAGTTTTTATTTGTAACCGTCCAATAAATGTCTACTATTTGGATGATCAAATAATCATCAAATAGGTGTAATTTTTGGTTCATTAAACATCTAAACGGAGCCCCAACATTTGAACAGTTTAATTTGAATTATTTACATTCTACGTTTGTAATTTCTAAGTGCCAGCGTATTGTATATCACAATCCGCCAGAGTATCAAAATTCTTATCTTAATTAATTACACAAAATCTGAAGATTTAGTGGTGGGGAAAGGAGTCAAAGAGGGAATATCGGGTTTAGCGGGTCCGAACCCGACGCTGGTGGGACCCAACACCACCAGGAAAGAGCGCGGGAGCCCATTTCTTGGCCGGCGGGCAACGGTTAACGGCCACGCAAGCGGCCAGAGCGTGCCCGCGAGTAGAAAGCAGAAAACAAGAAAAAAGAAACAGAAAAAAACGCAAGGGGGTGGTGTGGGGTCGGAGAGATAGGAGGAAGACCCGACACAGAACAGAGAGAGAAGAAAAATACGAAAATAAAAAAATAAAAATAAATTTTAAAAAAAAAAAGCGAGGAGATTGCGTGCGCGCATGTGGGACCCGGCGCCTCCAAAGATGGCCCAGCTGAGGCTTTGAGAGAAGCCGGAAAAGGGCAGAGAGAAAGCGGCAAATTACATCTCTTTGCTGCCTTCGTCTCCCCACCCCATTCCTTTCCCCAATACCCCTCCCTGTCATTTCCCCCATCTCTGACTTTTCCTTTCCCCATTTTACCCCTCCCTTTTGGTAAGATTCCCCAATCTCTCCTTTCTCTTTCATTCACTTTTCGCTTTTTGTTCCTTGGCCTTGCAAATGGGTTTTCACGTCGTATCTCCCTCTCTCTTTTGCCATGCTTCCATCTCAGCCGTTGGATTATGATCTCCGTTGCTTTTAACAGGTTGGATTAGCTGCTGATCCGGGGCTCTGATCGTTAAACAAAACCGCACCTGATTGGAATTAGACTCGAAAATGAGGGATTAAGATACGGTTTCCGTCTGCAGATGATCGTGACCATTGATTATCTTTGGCGTGCACGTTTTAGATAGAATCTGATTTCACATTTTTTCGTAGTTTTTGTTTTGATGTTGTCGTCGATCCCCCCTCGCAGATCATGGGTCTGAGAAAAAGGGGGGGTTTTGTTTAAAATTCAGCGGTAATCACGACCCCAGCTGTAGCAGCATTCGGCTTCTTCAGCGATGGTGGGCCGATGGGACCTCTTCGGGTTCAGGGTCCTATGCATTGCCTTGATGTTCCACTTTCAAATGGATGGATATCAGTCGATTAATCTCGAAGGCAATTCTCGAATCCCTGCCCATCCGATTGCTGCATGATTTTGGTCTTGTCAGAAGATTGGATTGTGTTTGATCGCAACTGATTGAAATGCAGGTTTCGCATTACTGAAATTCCGTGCGGGAGTGAAGACCGATCCTTATGGCACGTTTACAAATTGGAATGCTGGCGACAGCGATCCTTGCATGTGGTCTGGCATTCATTGCGTCGATGGTAATGTACAGATACTGTAAGTTCTTATTTCAGACGTCCGTTATTAGTATCCTCAATATTGAAGTATTCTGTTCCTTGTACAAAACACATTTTATACAATCTCTGGAGACATGAACGTAATGTACCTTGCAAAACATTGGACTTTCTTGTACGACTATTGTGAATGATTTAAAGTAGACTACTGGTCAGTGTTTGAAGTATCGGTATCACTACAAGTTTCGCTGGTCAGGGATGCAGAAACAATATTGATATCGCTGATAAGAAAACATGGGGAAAATTGTAGAATTTTTAGTGAAACTTAAGGAGATGCTAAAGTACACATATTTAGGAATAAGAAAATTGCAAAAAAATTGTATACACAATAAGTTTCCATTTAATGGGGGCTTAAAAGCATGTGTGTCATCATAAGAACCATTTGGAGGCTTTGCTAACCATCTAATCTTCCATCCAAACATCCATCGGTATTGCAGAATATTGACAACTTATGATATTTTGCAAAGAAATCATCAACAACAGGAAAGGAAACAAAAGATTGTGGTCTTCATATCACGCACGTTGCCGTAATGATAATATTGAGTTATTATTAATATTAGCAGCGACAAATTGAAAACTGCATACAACAATGCAGTCGTAAAAAAATTTCAAATAGATTTTTCTTTTTTTCTTTTTAACAAACAAACTTTTTGTGATATCTCTATGTTGGCGATATTAGTGAAACATCATTGATGCACTTGTGATACAAGCGTCACCTAGAATTTACACAGTTGGAAACATTGGCGATATTGATACATTAGTAATACAAGCAACGCCTGGAATTTACACAATTGAAAATATTGGTGATATCGATTCGTTGGCAGTACTTAGCAATACATTGTTGATGCTTGGAATTTCTAATACTACTAGTGTTATCGGTATCGCCAAGCTGGAGATAACGATAATATCGGAGATAATTCAAACAATGCTACTGGCAACTCATTTCAAATTGAGGATTTTTCTCAAAGATAATTTTCAAATGGGTTGTAATCTTTTGTTGAATTGGGTTGGATTTTGATCACAGTTGAGAATCATGCCTTGTTTCGTTCATTTTGAAAGTCTTTTGAGTTCCGTTTGTGTCAGCAACTTACTAAGTTTGTTACTGTGAAGCTAATGTGTTTAGCTTGAATTGCAGACCTTCAGTTTAATCAAGATGAATGTCAATAATTAGTAATGTTTCCTAGTATTCATAATGAGGAGTGGGTCCCCTGATGTAGGCAAGATCATCTAAAGCGGCTAACTCATCGGATTGGCGGGACCACGAATAAGGGTTCGCCCTCAAATAACACATATTTCTTTCATGTCCAACTTGGAAGAAACATAATTGTGAATCGGAGCCTGGTTTCAAAATTTAATATTGGAGAGGCGATTCAAAACTATGATTTGGTTATTTCCACCTTTTGAATTATGATAATGCCAAAATTCACGTGTTGATTTGCAGCTCAAAACCCTTAAATTTGTCGGGGATTGTTAGTTCGGAACTCAAAATTATTTTAATTGATAAGATGGGTGAAGTTGTTATGAAAATGGTCTGGTGTCTGAATTCAAAATGAATTTTTCATTGTTGTTTTTTCAGCTCTGAAGTTTCTTTCTTGTTTCTAGCACATGCATATGTATCTGTTTTTGACACCCAGTCTGTTTGAGATATTTCGGGTTGTTTGCTTGGGTAGAAAGGTTGTGTAGGCTGTTCTTAAGTCTTATTCAATGGCACTTCCAGGGACCTAAAAGAGCTTTCTTTGCGAGGGATATTGGCTCCAGATCTTGGGAAACTTAGCCACTTGAGAGCTCTGTAAGCATCATTTGAGCAGTTCTGTGGGGAATCTGAATTCTACTTAATGCTATTTGCTATATGAAGTTTTACGTGCACACAGGAGCACTGTTTCATGTATACAGGCACACATATACATTAAACATCATATTTCATTCAAATACATACCTGTCTATGTAACTCAGACATAATCACATGGTCTCGTACATGGTAACACATGAAGTCATATTTCATTATGGATTGGAGTCATACAAAATATTTGCATTAAGATCATCATCATCATCATCATTATTATTAAGAAGAAGAAGAAATATAATAGACTTCTGACATTGAGTTTACATTTTTGAATTTTCTGTGCAAAACCCTAGCTAGGGGAAATTTGGTTTGCATCAATAAATAAAATATATTAGCAAAAAATAGGGAAAATATTCTGACATGCATGTCTGAGATGGCAACACTTTTATTTCAAGTGTTCTTGTTACATTAAATCCTTTCCTTTGTGGCAATGAGGTGCTTTTCCAGAATGTGAGACAAACCTTTGACCAATTGCTCTGTTTAGTAGAATTGACTTCTAGTTTTTTTTTTTTTTGTGTGTGTGGTGTGTGTGTGTGTGTGTTGGACCCAATCGAGGTGGTGACAGGGGACATGAACTCTTGTTCACTTACTAAGGATAGGGCTGTAGATAGGAATGATTGGGGAAATAAAATTCATAAAGCCAACCCCAAATAGTTGGGATGAGGCTATGATGATGTATTAGATTCCAATCACCTTCTCTTTTCTGTTTCATTTATCTTGTCTTAGTGTCAACACAACCGAGCCAGTGAGACTTGTCTTTGGGAAAGGTGGTATATGAGGGTGTCAATGGGTCGGGCCAGCCCGTGATGTATTCAGCCTGGCCTGTCACAGCCCGGGCTTATGCCTAGGCTTCTTGTTCCATCTGGTTGGGTCGGACCTAAATGTTCAGGCTCAATTAATATTTGGCCAGAATCGAGCTAAGGTTATTGGCCCATCAGGTCTGGTCCGGCCAGCCCATGCCAGATCGTGGGGATAAATGTTTATATTGGATGTCTTTCTGTAGGGACTTCCTTCCCTCTTTCCTGATCTAGTTGTCTTTGCTTTAATAAGATTGTTACATTTCAAAAAAGAAAGAAAGCATATCAGTCATATGTATGTGTGTGTGGCATTACATGTATAAATTCAATGGTGGGCTGAGCCAATGCCATAAAAACTTGGCCAGTTTCAGTGGCAGATCTGGGTGGGGCTTGGGCTGACCCTGACTCACAGACTAAACCATGCCCTTCTATTTACATTCTTAGTTGTAAACTATCATTTGCCTTTTGTTTTAATTTGGTTTTGACTTGGAACAAGCTTTGCTTGGAAATATGTGGTTTTTTCTCTGTACATTTTGATGATTGATTTTGAATATTTTTGGATTCACCTCTTTCCGTTTGCTTGCATTGGCAGTGTCCTCTCCAAGAACCACTTCTGTGGTGTCATACCTAAGGAGATTGCTGGATTGACAATGCTGGAGCTATTAGACTTAAGGGCTAATGACTTGAGTGGAACAATTCCAGCAGAGATAGGCAATATGCTTTCACTTAAGTACCTGTGAGTCCTTAATTGCAGATGTCTATGTAATTTCGGCCTCTAGGCTCTGAATATCACCTTACTAGTAGTAGTTTCTGTTCATATTCCAGATTGCTTTGTGACAACAAATTTCAAGGCAGCATACCAACTGACTTTGGGAAACTTAACATGCTCATTGAGCGACAATATGACCAAAGTTGTATGACAGATGTGGCAACTGGAATTGATTGCATAAACCGAGAAGTCAGACACTGGTATGGGATTTTTTTTATTGCTTTTAGCCCCATAGAGGTGCAGATAAGATTTTCAGTTTAACATGCAGTTTCATAATGCTCTCTATCTTTTATTATATATGGTTTGGGAAAAGATTGGATGCATGGATCTATCTCATTATGTCTATACCTCATCATTTAAACCTTGATTTCTTATGCGTTTGATTACATTGTTGATTTGAGTTGAGTATCTTCATATGTGAGTATCCCAAAGGCATTTAGTTTGAATGCTTAAGAGTATTTTCAAGTCTTTGGAACATTTACTGATTAACTATTATGTTTGTAGCATCTGGCAGAGCAGCCTGCTACACCTCAAAAATGCTAACTCTTTCACGATCCCGCTGAAACAAAAGCTTATACATTTTCTGTCTCTGTATGGTCCAATTGTTCCCTTTCTCCTTTTGTTTTTAGTTGTTTTCTTTGTTATGATTTTGAAATATGTCAACTAAGGAAATTGTTTTCTGTCAAGGTTCAAGTTAGGAGAGGAATTGTTGCATGGATGTGGAGAGAAATGCCATGAAAGTCTACCAAGTAAGTTGGTTTATTGATGCTTCTATTTTGTACTGCAGAATATCTCAATTGGAGTTTTCACGTCCCCGAGGATCATAGAGTTTCTTCTTGTTTCTAGCAGGCTCAAAAGGACCATATATAGTACAAAACATAGAGCATTTACCAAGTCCTGTCCGTCGTAGAATTCTTCTAGAATCTAGTAACCTCCCAGCTGCTCCTATAAGTGGAGCTCCCCCAGTGGAGATTACGAATATCCCATCTACTGGCAGTGGTTCTTTCCCTGCGATACCAAACTCTGGTGGGAATGGTAAGAAGAAACAATCTCCAGCACCAGCATCATCACCCCCTATACCTGAAAACAAGTCCTCAACTACTGATTCGCTTCCTAAATCAACCGATGCTGGACAAACATCAGAAAAAGTATCAGAAAGGTGGAGGTATGTTTATGTGGTCCCAGCAGGGGCCCTTCTTCTTACTGTCGCTGCAGCCATGCTTTGTATGTGCCGTAGGCCTGGAGGGGCGGCCATTGGTCCTTGGAAGACTGGAATAAGTGGTCAGTTGCAGAAGGCATTTGTAACAGGTGAGCTTCCATTCAGACGCTACTTTCCTATAGTGTACTAAACTACTTAAAATGACAAGAGGAAATAGGAAATATGAAGTGTTCAATTGGATCATTTGAAAAAAAATAAATATTGGATCATTTGATCGTCCCTTCTGCATTACATGTGAGTCCATCTTCCTGTGATCCAACTGTTCATGTGATGGGCCCCAGGTGGATGGAAGATACCCAAGAAGTCTTTCCCCTCCAATTGATCCTAAACATCCGTCTCAATCCCTTAGAAATGTGGACCTTTGGTTGTAATTGTCCATTTCCGTGGATTGCTCGGATCATCTGATAGAGGAGATATAAAGGCATGACCCACCCCAAGATGGGTCCCTCCAGATTGACAGCTTAGGTTATAGAAAGGTGGTCCCACCCATGTGTTGAACAAACATGTCGTTTCTTCCGATTATGGTACCTCAAAAGTGATAAACCTGTGGATCCATCCTGATTGCTGGTTCAATATTCAAATGATAGCGATAAGTAGATACTGCACTCGAATAGTCCATATAAATAGATCTTCCTGCCTATACATTTCACATTAGATGCAAACATGTAAGATTTGTAATTTTCCAGGGGTGCCCAAGCTGAATCGAGCAGAGCTGGAAACTGCTTGTGAGGATTTCAGCAACATCATCGACACTTATCCACATTTCACGTTATTCAAAGGAACATTGTCAAGTGGAGTCGAGATAGCGGTCGCCTCTACCTCAATTGCATCTCCCAAAGATTGGTCAAAACATTCAGAAATGCACTTCAGAACAAAGGTCTCGATGTTTTAGTATTCTTGAAATCATACTGCACTTATACAGTACGTATGATGTGAACTGAATCCCCATATAACACACCAATTGTAACGTGTTTTCGGTTTCTGATCTATAGATTGATACTATGTCAAGGATTAACCACAAGAACTTTGTCAATCTTCTTGGCTACTGTGAGGAGGAGGAACCTTTTCTAAGGATGCTAGTGTTTGAGTATCCTCCTAGCGGGTCCCTCTTCGAGCGTCTGCATGGTAAGAACTTCTACCAGAACTCAAATTGCTTAAAATTATGTGCTTAAGGTCATGTTTGGGTGTACCTCCAAATTGTGGTTGGCGGGGCTTGCTAGGTGCCCCTTTAATTCTCTTGGTGTTTGAGATGGCATGGAAAACACAGGCAGCATTAATGGGCTAGCGCTTTCCCGCTTTTTCAGCTCCAATGTTGGTTCCCAACTGTGATTTGAATTTAACGATCATGTTGGCTTTGAGGACCGTGAACACTCAAATGTAGCTTGAGGTTAATAATAACAGGAAAAAAACTTCTGATGGAGCTCTTCTTGCTTCTTCTTCCCTTCCCCCCCCACCCCCCCCTCCCTTTTTTTTTGTTAGCTTGTTAGTATTCCCACTGTCAGTTCACACATCACTGTTAGCCATCCCCACCTTCTGATGGAGCTCTTCTTGCTTCTTCTTTTTCCCCTATTTTGCAGCTAAAGAAGTTGAACATCTTGACTGGACTGCTAGGGTGAGGGCTATTATGGGAGTGGCTTACTGTCTCCAGTACATGCACCATGAACTAAACCCACCTATATGTCATCCATGTCTAGAATCTCGAGGTGTCCTTCTGACAGAAGATAATGCTGCCAAGGTACAATGCCATAATTTTGTTGCATTTTCTTTTTCAATCTCTCTCAGCGCATATATCACCATGAAAATGTGGTTCCTTTTAGATTGCGGAGACTGGTATTTGGAAGGAAATCGTTATGAAAGCAAAGATACCTGATGACACTGACCCCTCTGAAACGCCGCCTGTGGAACCAGAAAATGATGTCTACAATTTTGGAATATTGATGCTGGAAATAATTTCTGGAAAGCTTCCTTATTCAGAGGAACAAGGCTCCCTTGTAGACTTGGTAATACATCTCATTTATTCATCTTTCATTAGTTTCAAAACATGTGCATACACATGCACAGATTACATTCACAAACACACGCACATGGCCCTCCCTTCCTGGATATGGTCCAACAACATATATATACTCATGCAATGCATACTGACACTGTAAACAAGATGAACTATATGATCCTCAGCCCAAGGATATATGTATCTATCAAGCGGAACCCATGGCTTGGTGATGCAGACCATTGATCTGATGTGCCTCACAGTGTGTGGACAATAGCCATAAAATTTTCAAGATTGGAATGTCAATCCAATCCAATAATTGACCTCTTTTCTGATGAATGCAAACTGACACTATTTACCACTGATCGAAGGTTAGAATCACCCCATCGGGAAGATTCTCAGGACAGTCAATTTACTGTGGGTCCTATCATATCAGGTCACCAAATCATGGACCCATCACTCGTTTCATAAAGTCTGATACAGTTTCCCTCGCCTACTTATACATTACTCTTAACTTTATGAGGGAAAAAAACATTTCAAGCTCTTTTTTACCCCTGATTGCTGGAATGCTTTATTCTCAGGCCACGGAATACTTGAATGAGAAGCGTAGCATGAGCTACATGATTGACCCCTCCTTGAAATCCTTCAAGCACAACGAGCTAGATGCCATCTGTGAGGTCATCCATGATTGTATCCATCAGGATCCAAGGGAGAGACCAACAATGAACGAAGCCATTGCCAAACTGAGGGAAGTGATCACGGTTTCACCCGATGCTGCGACCCCAAAACTCTCTCCGCTTTGGTGGGCAGAGCTCGAGATCCTCTCAGTGGAAGCTAGCTAGCTTGAAATCATTGCCAGCTCTCCGCCTCGTAAGTCCCTCCATTGTTCTTTAATGCAATATAGCAACATATCGACTATACTGTCACCAACCTCTCACTCTTGCCATTACCTCCACCGACGTCAGTTCTTTTTATTCTTTTCTCCACCTATTCTTTTTCCCCTGAGCCATGGCAATAAAGTGCGACCTAAGGTCCCACCAGCGGGTTCCTTCCTCATCTTATACCAGATGTGTAACTTTGAGAGGCTGGCATGTGGAAAAGAACTATATAAGTACTTGTATCTCAGTCTGTCTGCAAATGACCATTTCAACCTGTAACCATTTTATAATAGGCTGTTTGGGGCTGTAAATTCTTTCCAAATTCTGTGAAGTTTTGCACATCATAATTGGAGTTTTGGTTTTTTGCTAGAATTCTCCTCATAGAAAGAAAACAAGGAAGTTTTGCATTCTTTTCTGATACTTGTGAAGAATAGTGCTTTGTGGTCATGCATGGGCGATTGTGCACTTATATCATACTTACAGGTAACTGAACTACCAGAATGTGTTTGGGCAAGTATACCATACTGGTAAGCCTATCTTTCAATAATGAAGACCGTTCAATCTAGTGGGCCTGATTGACATTGGACTGTTGACTATGACCCCTTGTCCCAGGATTTAAAGTTGGCTTTTCAAGATTAGACAACTGGCTACTTATGGTTTGGTTGGGGTATGGGGCAGATAACATGTACTTGGGATCTTGAACCGATGCGCCAAGAATAGCTGGTGGGGGCAAGGTGGGATGCGGGGAGTCGGGATTGTCCCCCAATAGAACCAATTGCATTTGCATCAAACCTGATAGCTCTTTCTATTCTTAAAGAATTTCATTGGACGATGCCCGCAAAAAAGTGTAGGGCAAAGGTCAATGACTCAGTTTCAGCGGAAAACCATAGTTCTAGAACCCGGCGTCTCAACTCGAAACTTTGACTACCCAGAAATTCACTTGGTAGCATGACTTGTCGAGTCAGCTTGATGACTCAGTCGACTTGACTCGACTCAACAATGTGAGTCACTCAATTGAGGTGGGTTTATCATAAAAAGGTGAGAAGGGGGTTTTGAAATGAGTGCTCTTGCAAAGGGTGCAAGATCTCTAACCAATCAGCGAAGCACCGAATGCTTGCATATTTTTCAATTTTATATATATATATATATATATATATATATATATATATATATATATATATATATTAATTTAATTAAATATCAAGTTGTAAATACTCATCTGTCTTCAAGTCAACCTGACCCGGCTAGACATGGAATCCAGTCAAGTTTTTTTAAACTATGCGGAAAATCAGCACTATAGCCTCCATGACACTGTAAATCATCATGATAACCTTGTCCTAACCATTTTCTGCATGAGATTTACAAACCCTAATTCCCCATCATTCCTAAGGCCTTATCCTTAGTAAGTAAACAAGACATCATGACCCCTTCTCACCAACCGACCCAACCCAAGTCTTTTAATTTGAGCTGCCCAACCCGGACTTTGTTTCTAACCATCTCAGCCTGCTCTTCACCCTTTTCTCTCTTATTAGGACCAATTCTGGGTTTTTTTTTTTTTTAAGATGACATCACTGGTAATTGTATCCTTCCAAGTCGTCCATCTCAACATCCTCATCTCTGCAACACTGGGTCTCTGCTTATATACATATGTATATATTCGACATAGGTTATAATCAGTGATTTGTCAAAATCCTATGATTTATGAGTTATGATTTGAGTTGAATCTTAAGCAAAACGATTTGAATCTCTCTTTCGAATCCCTTTGTACATGAATCTTACAATTTTATGATTTGAATCCTATAATTTAGGATTCAAATCCTGATTCACGATTCAATTATACATGTTCTCTTCTATTTTAAGTTCTACTTGGCTTTCATTCTATATTTTTGAATTGGTGAGAGCTTTAAGAATCATTTAGAAAAAAAAAAAACCTTTAAAATAAATAAATAAATAATCATTTAGAAAAGGTAAATGATTTTGTTTTGTTCTTTGTAAGAGATTAAATGATATACACTCTCTTTAACGTTAAATCGTAGAGCTTTCTTTTTAATGATTTCATACTTCTTAATTAGTTAAAACACCAAATTGATGTCTGACTTTTCTGGAATGTTTATATATATATATATATATATATATATATATATATATATATATATATATATATATATATATATATATGTTGAGTTATATCTGTCGTGGAATGATTGTTAGAAATCAAAGTATCTTTTTTTGTTGGTCTACAAAATCAAATGCCACCTTTCCAACATTCCAACATGATCCTACATTCAAAAAAATTAACAAGATAAAAAAATTATTAAAATATCCTTTTATGTTTTAAGAAAATTTTCTTTAAAGACTTAATGATAAGAAGCCTTTAACAATATCATGGCATGGTATTACTCAATGCGTATTGATGGCAAAAGGGTGATTGCATAGTTTTTTTTTTTTTTTTTTTTTTTTTGTTTTTTTAATAATAATTTATTTATATTTTTAAGAAGATCGTAATATTTTTTTTTTTTACAATTTACTATACAATTTGCGATTCGATACAATTCAAACCCTATTGTGATTTGCGCATGGTGACAATTTTGACCCGATTGATTGTAATAAGCATTGACAATCCATTGTGGGGCTGCCAGATGAGCAATTTTGATAACAGAAATGAGTGCCCCACCCACACGAAATGCTGGCTGGAAAGAGGATGTCACTGTCATAGTAAGTTGAAGAGCTATGCTTGGGAACGTAGACTAAGTGAAAGATACCTTGTTTCAACACTGAGGTCTTGGTATCGAACCCTAGCGGGGGTGGCTAACAGTGAAGTGTCAACTGACAGTGGGTGTACTAACAAGCTAACAAAAAAAGAAAAAGAAAGAAAGAAAAAAAGCTAGGCTTGGGAACTCGAATCTTGATTGGTTACTGCTTTCTTCTTTCCTTTTTTACTTTTTTATTTTTAGTTTTTTTATTTTATTTATTTATTTTTTTTTTAATTATTATTATTATTATTATTTTTTTAACATAAATAGTGGGTTGGCGGAGCGACCCCTCTCCCTCCCTCCCTCCCCATGGTTTGGTAATTCAGACCATTTGTCTGTTTGAGTCCCACCATGTATGGACCATGCCCCAAAGTTCTCTTCTATTTGGAAAATAGCTGTATTTCTCTTCTTAACCATCTACTTAATTCAGAAACCAGAAAGGTTATCCTGTTGAGTAGATTTTTGGGGGCATGGTCCATCCACAATGGCTCAACTGATCAGGAGTAGATTTCGGAACCATGAGCCCCATTCATTAGATTTTAAAACCCACCGGTCACATATCCTATCCTTCTGTCAA
The DNA here is from genome assembly GCA_021015155.1 of Magnolia officinalis. Taxonomy (NCBI): domain Eukaryota; kingdom Viridiplantae; phylum Streptophyta; class Magnoliopsida; order Magnoliales; family Magnoliaceae; genus Magnolia; species Magnolia officinalis. The sequence goes on from JAJHSJ010000005.1 coordinate 8,908,241, forward strand.
GTGATCCAGTGCCGGTATTTGATTCCTAGCTGCACCAGGACACTTGGATTATCAAAACGAATATCTATGTGGTTCAAAATTTTTAACAGATATTTCATGGCCTACAATACAAAATTCTAATTCATAGCGTACAATCCAAAATTCAAGCCGATGTGACATTTCTAACAAAAATGATTTGCCTTTGGAAAATGGATATCTCAAAAAGAGAATATCAGTTTACAGATGGATTTAATCATCCGATCAGTGTGATCTTTTCATGGTAGCCCTTGAGCCATTCATGCCTAACGGAAGTATCATGTTATGCGTACAAGCCTCTTATGTCATTTGCAGCATGCAAATGGTCCACATGCCGTGCCGTGTCATGGAAATGAATTTAATGGTACTTGTTGGCTAAAATGAATTTAATCATATGTAGTGAGAAGAATTTGTTTTTGGACTGATATGTCCCCATGTGCTGCTAAATCATATGTAGTCAAGTACCATGAGCATCCCTAATTTTTCTACTCCATGCTCCGAAACCATATGTTAAGGGAATGTTTGTATAATAAGTTATTTTGGATAAGCTACTATGCTAAAAAGTATCTTATCTTGATTTCTACTTATTCGGCAAGTAAATATGTTTGGCAAACAACATGCTTATCAACCAAAAAGTAGAAAAGCATGCTCAAACATCACAAGTAATTATCCTTAAATTTTGTTTGGTGCCCCTCACATCCACCCTTCATCATGTGGGGCTAACTTTTGATGTGTACCATTCATTGTGTGGGCACCAACTTTGATGTGGTCCGTCCATCATGCAGGGCCCACCTTAAATGTGAGCTATTCATAGTTAAGCATCATTCATTATACAGGGCCCTCCTTTGATGCTGGTCATCCATCAAGTGGGGCCCACCATCAATATTATTGTCCGTCATGTGGGGGCCCGCCTTCAATATTTATCGCCCACCATGTGGAGCCCACCTTTGATGTGGATTGTCCATCATGCGGGCCGTCCATCATGCAGGGCCTGCCTTGGATATGGGCCACCTATCATTAGGCTTGACCTTTGATTTGGACTGTCCACCATGTGGGGCTTACCTTGATGTGGATCATCCATCATGTGGAGCCCATCATTATTAATTGCCTATCACGTGGAGTCCACTTTTGATGCGGACTATCCATCACGTGAGTCCTACCTTTAATGTGGGTTGCCCATCATGTTGTGGGTCATTCATCAATAGAGGTTGACCTTTGATATGGACCGTCTATCATATGGGGACACCTCAATATGGGCCATCCATTATGCGGGGCCCAATTTCACTGTCCACTGCCCATTATTTGGAGCCCGCCTTTAACAAGGACCATCCATCATGTAGTCCCACCTTAGGAGTTGGTTGTCCATCATGTCAGTCTGCTTTGGATGTTTGCTTTTTATCATTATATGTGCTTAGCATTCATGGGAACCATCCATATGTGAGCCCACATTAACATGGGGTTATCCATAGTGTGCGGCTCACCTTTTATGTCTATCGTCCCATGTGTGAGCCCCACCTTCAAAATCGACAATCCACCATTTGAGGTCAACTATGATGTGTACAGTGAGAGAGTTTTCTTTGGCAATTGGCATGAAGTGTGCCAGGGAGAAATAGAAAAGCCATAAGTTAAAAAACTAAAAGCTATAACTTATTTAAATAAGTAGCTTTTACAATTAAGTTATTTTTATAATGATGTTTACCAAAGTAACTTAAAGTGAAAAAAACTAACTTAATTACTTAAGATATATAAGTAAAAAAGTAACTTATTCGGTGGTATGCATATGACCTTATTTTTATAATGATGTTTACCAAGCTAAAAAAATATAACTTTATTACTGAAGATATATAAATTAAAAAGCCACTAAGGAATTGATACCAAGACCTCAGTGTTAAAACGGGGTAAGGTTTGTTAAGCCACAGGCATGTAAGAAAGCCTGATTGCACGCCATGCAATTATCAAATTGCATTATGTGCGTGATCTAATTCATCCATCAAGTGGACAAGACCATGAAAATGTGCCTAAGTGATCAAACTCAGAACCAAGGTCCAAATACCCAATGGTTACCCTATGCATACTCAAACATGATCAAGACCTGACCCGGCAAGACGTGAACTGGTTTAGCCACGGTATGAGTGTTTTTAGGACTAGAATATTCAAAAAGCAATGCGTGGTCCTTACCCATATCATGCTATTTAGCTCGAGGTCCAGGCTCAGAAAAGCCAAGGCTGGGATGGGACTTGGGAGTGGCGTTTTTCTAACTACGTGGGACCCTCCAGAATCAAAGGCTGGAATGAGTGCATGTACAGCCAAATTAATGATCTGAACCATCCATCTCGTGGACAGTGCCATGGATGGTCTATGATCCAAAATCATGAACTTGATCATGGTCCACCTTTCCGTTTCCTGACCGATAGATAGTTCTTATCATCTGAGGACGGTCATTGTGCATCACCTGGAGCTCAGCATTGGGAGATCCCAAGTAGCAGCAGATGAGTGTATAAACGTCAGAGCATCATCTGCTGCCAAATTTCTTTAAGTCGTCCATTTGTTTGATCGTAATGGCCCACCTGATGTGTGGACCCGGCTGATCTCGGGCCAGGTAATATAGACAATGGGACCACTTGGATCGATCTCACGCACATGGCGACATGTAGAGGGACTGGATCAACACACGTGTGGAATTAGCAAACCTCTCGATTTCGCTACATAGCTGGTTATTCTTCACACGTGACACTAAATTCAACACCTGCCAGCCATGCGAATTACATTCCACACAACTGTCCAAGGCTCCACGACATGCGTTAACACATCCAGCCTTCCTAGTTCACTACTTGGGCCTTGAGTGTGGATGATCGGAACCGTTAAACCAGTAGGTCCCACCATGAACAGGTCAATGGAAAATTATAACTGCTTATGGCATTTGAATCAGAGATGAGTACGCATATGGCAACCAACGGTCTTGATTTTACCCAATCAAGCTCACAGGTAGGGAGGCATGGATTCTCATATGCTAGGCTAGGCAGATGGGCGTTTTCGCTAATTTCAAATTTTCGTGACATCCCCTATCGGCGTGACCTGCACGTGGCATGATACCATTGAAATTTTAAAAGCAACAGCATATTTAAATATATAATATAGTAAGGAGAAGGTGTCACCATCTTACATACTCCTGCACACCAAACATCAACAACAAAGAGAAGCGCACCCTGCTCGGTACACACCCTCGCGTACCAACCAACAAAACCTATACTACGATACTACTACCTTCACCACACACTCTATCTGGGCCCCACCGTAATGTGTTGTTAACATCCAGTCTGAACATCTTGCACGTCTTCCCTTTTTTGGTAATGGGCCCAAAAATTACGACAACAAATTACTTATGTGGGCCACACAAGTAGGAATAGTTGAGAAGGAATTTCCACCCTTAAGTCTCTGTAGGCCCCACCCAAGTCTTAGGATGGCCTAATTTTTGAGGTGTTCCATCATCAGTGGATTAGATGACATGAGTAGGTCCTCTATGAGAATCAAAGATAGATGTCCACTCTCAACTGTTTTATTTATTTTTTATTTTTATTTTTTTTTGTGGTGTGGCCCATCTGAGTCATGAAAAGATCTAATTTTTGGTAGCCTGACCAAAGAAGGGAGGACGTGTCTAATGGTTGGACTGGATTTCATCGACACATGATCGTAGGGCACAAGAAACCATTTCCACTACAATGTAAAGAAAACGTTAACTCTAGATAATTTATAGACGAGACGCACATACATTCCCGTATGTTTTATTGCAAAGGAGTGTAGTTATATATAGACACACGTACATAGGTAAACACACGTGCAACCTATACTCGGCGTCTACTTAGTTTCTTCCATGTTGGCGATCCCTTCTTTTGCCCCACTCATGAACACTGAAATGGAGCTGCTTTGCTGCAACCAAAAGGTCCACCGCTTGAAGAGGTGTGAGGATCTTTACCATCTCTTTCAGAGTATTTATTCTCAGTTTGTCCGCATCCTCGAGTATACACGCCAAAGCCACCGAGTGCGCTTCCATGGCTCGCTCCACGTCGTCAGCCGACTCGCACTGGCTCGCCGCAGCTGCTGCAATTAAAAGCAGTGGCTCGTCCGCTAGGTCATCTTGCTGGCTCGCCATCCGGCTCGACAGCTTGTCCTCCTCCCGGATAGTCCTGCGATGGAGGTCGTTGATCAGGCTCAGCTGGCGAGGCGATAAATCGGCGAGGTCCCCCCTCCTCGCACCCTGCAGGTAGTCGTCGAGGTGTGCCTCGAGCTCCAAGCCGGAGAGAGAGTAGACGAGTCGGATTGTCATGGAGGGCCTGCACTCGGCGATCCAGAGGAAGGAGTTCTCGAAGGAGGTGCACCAGGTGGGGTAGAAGAAGGAGGGTGCGTCGAGACGTGCGAGGTGGCTGCGTACGTTGTAGTAGTCCTGGTAGTGCTGGATGGTTGTGGTGACGACGCTGGAGAGCTTATCTTTGTCGTGGGAGTGGTGGTGCAATGCATGCAAGAGATTTTCAAGGTCTAGCTCTTGCTGGTGCACCCATGTGTTGTAGCACTCGTGGAAACGCTCCTGGTTGGTGTGGGACATTTTGGAGAGAGAGAGAGAGAGAAGAGAGAGAGAGAGAGAGAGAGAGAGAGAGAGAGAGATGGGATGGATGTTTCGGTGAGGAGAGAGATGGAATGCATGGGTTATAAAAGGGGGTGGTTTGCTATTTTGGGGTAGAGCCTTTATAGGGAAGGCCGGTGTGTTTGTCTTTTCCCCGTATTTCACGACGTAGATAAGACAGACGGGCGTTACAGGTCTCTGTGCTTTTTCTTTTTTCTTTCTTGTCTGGACTCGTCAGATACGACAAATCTCGGCAAGAGGTTAGCACCACGGACCAGATTCGGTGCGTCCACGAAAACGCTCCTTAGAAAGGCTGGTAACAGCGTATGGGTGAGTACCTGATCGATCGTGGGGCCTACCTTGATGTACGTGTTGTATATCCACTCCGTCCATCAGTTTTTTTAGCTCATTTTTATTGTATTGTTGTAAAAATAAAGCAGATCCAAATCTCAAGTGGACCACAAAAAAAGCTCCTTGTGGGCCACAAAAAGTTTTGAATCAAGCTGATATTTGTCTTAACCGTTCATCCAAGTTTTTTTGACCTTATCAAAAGGTTGGATGGAAAATAGACATTACAGTGGGGTCTAGAAATTTTTTTAACGGTGGGTGTTCGTTTACTATAGTGTGGTTCAATTGAGATTTAGATATACTTTAATTTTTTTTACCATACTCTAAAATTAGCCGAAAAAACTGATGGACGGAGTGGATATACAACATATGCATCAAGGTGGATCCTATAGTCAGTGACTCATCCACTTAGCACCTGATTCTATGACTCTGGACGCGACTTGCATGTGGCCCGCAAGCCGCGTGAAGTTACTGCGGTCAGAAGCTGTGGGGTCCCCAGGGATGCACGTGACAAATCCACTCCATTCATCTGTTTCGCAAATGGCAGAAGCTATCGTATCTTATAATTTATTTTTATCTTATCTATACTATCTATCTTATCTCTATTCCTAATCGTCCTCATATGTTATCTTATCTTCCGTATATCTCTAATTCTTTTCGTATCTTTTAATCTCTCACATGAGTCGTTTTTTTTTTAATGAGTATGTGAAACTCCACTTATATAGAAATCAAAAGGTACCCTACGACAACGGAAACATGAGAGAGAAGATTTTGGAGAGCTTATATCATTTTTAAGTATTTTTAATACATTTAATGTAATTTAAGTCGATATATGCAATGAACGGTGTTTATCGGCTACATGTTCATTAAATTGATTTGTGGTAAATACAATGTGAAGATGATAAAAGTCTAAAATTACATATAAAGTTTCTTGTCATGGAGATTGATTGATGTATATATGATCGAATCATATTAGATCTGTATGGATCATACGATCTATAAGGCCAAAATATACAAGGGCCCTAACTTCTTGATCAATTTGACCATGGATGGGCCATACTAGTTATATATAAAAATGTTTAATAAGGAAATCTAAGATTTCTGCGCAAGTGTTGGTATCACTTGATGCAGAAGATCGAGATGGGCCATCAGTGTATGTGTGGTTAAATCCACATCATTCGTCCAATATGTAGAAGTAAAATATGCTAAGATTTCAAAAATATGGATAATCCAATCATCTGGTGGGCCACCTCGATCAATCATTTGTTATTCCATTTCAGAATCTTTAAAAAAAAAAAAGAAAAAAAAAAAGAAGAAGAAAAATTATAAATTTTGATAATTGAATTTAATGAATATATTATATATGTAATTTCAATTATTTGGTCATTTAGGGTTTCACCACCTAGAATGTTAATCAAAGGTGTGCCTCACCATGTAATATAACTGGATGAATAACAATGTTATAAATATAATTGATAGGATTTCTCAATTCAAACTAGCCTGATTACCTTGTGATTCTACACTACTAGACTCAGGTGAGTAATCCTAATGTATCTCATGATTTATTGAAATTAAAATAAAGTGTTTGTGATGGTTTGATTGATTAATGTACTGATTGGAGTGTTTTGTTATAATGTTGTTGATTTAACTATTGTGAATGCATGTTACGGTAAATCACATGTTAATTTGTGCCAAATTACATGAATTATGGTAATTATACGTTGAATTCATATATCAATATTCTGATTAATACGAGTATCTATGACAGTTATGAAAATGATGCATTCATACATCATCCATCATACAAACACATTGCATTGTCGATCCTGGAGGCCCTCCCTAAAAGAAATGTTGATCCTGGTAGAGCATCACTAGATGCGGCTATGCCCAAACCTACCGAAAGATAGAAGCTTACTCAATGGGGTAGATGCGGGTTGACGATCTCCAACCCAAGCAGATGGACAATAATCTCATTTGATGCATTCACATACCATTTGCATTCATATTATTGCGCATACTCCGTTTCTATTATATTTTAATTTCAATAAGCATAAATAACGTTGGGTTTCACTAAGCCTGGCGTAGTAACATGAAGTTGTGAATGAATTGGTGCACAACACTTGTGAAATATGGTCGTACCTATTAAAAGAGGAATTGATCGCATTTAGAACGGTCGTAATTATTTTATTAAAAATTTATTTGTTAGGATGATGATATTAGTTGTAGGATTTTAAACATTTGATTAGTTTTATTTAATTGAATTATTCTAGGTCTGTACCCATTGGAAAGTTGAATTGACTAATGAATGATGCTTAATTTATACCGATTGAATGTTTATGGATATTGAGAATGGACGAATGTTGGTGCTTAAATCATTTTGTATGAATGATTATGAATGAACGTAGTTGGAATGTAAAAATGAATATTACTTTTGCCTTTGAATAATCGTATAATGGAATGAGATGAGTTTACAATGTGAGAGTTATAACTCGAAACTCGGTTCTGAGGGTGCACATTCTGTATTCGAATTTCGGGGCGTGACAGCCACAACACACAAAACAATGCTGATTGAATGACTATAATTGCAAACTTTGTGGTAAAAACTCAGCTGTGAACAATTTGGATGGCATATAAACATCATGGTCAGCTCCAGAAAGTGATCAACGGTAGATATTTTAGTTATAACTTTCGTGTGGTGTGGCCCATGAGAGTTTTGGATCTGCCTGATTCTATGGACCCCTATCATATTGTGGTCTTTTGAAATTGATGGATAGAGTGGATTTACCATGGGCATCTCTATGAGCCCCATATAGCTTATGACCACATAAACTTCCTGTGGCCAGGGGCACAGGCAAGTCACGTTCTCCTGCTAGGGGCTTGATCGTATGCTGATCCAACACCACCCCCAGCAGTGGTGTGTGGTGTGTCGATGTGTTGGGCGCGGTGGTGGCTCAACCCGATATATGTATTTTACATCCATGTCGGTACATCCGTTTTGTCATCTCATTTTAGGGTAAGAATCTAAAAATGAAGCAAAACCAAAACTCTAGCGAACCACACCATAGGAGTCAGTGGTAAGTGAAAACCCACAGTTAAAAACTTTTTGAGGCCACGTAAGTTTTGAATCAGTCTAATATTTGTGTTTTCTCTTCATTTAGGCTTGACCTTATCAACAAGTTAAAAACTTTTTGGGAGACACAAAAGTTTTGGGTCTGGCTTATATATGTGTTTTCCCTTCATCCACTTCTGAGTGACCTTATCAACAGGTTGGATGACAAATAAACAACATTGTCCGCTCTAGAAAGGTTTCAATGGCGGGTGTCATTATCTTCATTGTTTCTTGTTGTATGGTCCACTGGAGCTACAGATATGCTTTATTATTGGGTTTATGCCCTAAAATGAGCTGGAAAAATGGATAGAAGGCATGGATATAAAACACATATATTACATTGGCCCCAAAGAGCCCAACACATCAACACACCACCACTGCCAACACCACCTAATCCACATCCGGCCTGCTCAATCGGCTCATCCCTTATGGCTCATTGACATGATGTTCCAGACCGTTCATTCGGGTGTCTAGTTCTCCTTAGGGCGTACCTTTGAATACTTTTCCGGATGGCTAATTCTCCTTGGGCGACCTTTTTGCCAGCTGGATGTGCATCCCTAGGTGTGTGAGCATGTGCATGCATCCATGCATTTAAACAAGAATATCATTATGAAATTTATTTAATGTTTGCGCATCTGATGAACTTTGTCTCATTATTATGGTTATTGTGAAATATTCATTATATACTATTCCTGATAAACTATGTATAATTATCTTGATGTTTTGATAAATCTTGAGGGTTAAACTTCACTGAGATAGCCATTGACTCTATCAAACCATATTCAGTGTGTAGATACGTAGTTGATGCGCATGTTGCCGCTTGTGTGGAATATGAGAAGCTAGATGATCTTACGACTCTAGTATATAAATTTCATTCATGTTTAATTTGTATTTTTATGTATTTGTGAGACTTAGGACGTTGGTTTGTATAAGTTTTCAGGTTACCACTTGATGATTTGGATATGTATATTTGGACTCCCTCTTATACTTGATTTGTTCCTATTTCGCTAAATTGCTAACTTTGATAAAGAAAAAAGAAAAAAAATGTATGTGAAATTTGGGCTATCTTTAAAAGTTAACATTTGAGTTTTTGGAAAACGAGTAGTGTACTCGAGTTTCGGGAACCTGGGTGGTACAACTACAAATCTTAGAGTGTACGTGCGTGTGCGCACAATGCATGTGCCAAGCATACAAATATCAGATTAAGCGAAAATGATGGAGGGGTAAATTGGCAAGTCTATAAATAGTGTTAGTCATACCAAGGCTATGCAATGCAATGCCTACGTAGCCAAATGTCATATGCTAGAGATGCAGCGCAAACATGCTGATCCTCAATTAGTCCACATATCAGAACAGTTTGCCATTAAAAATATCACTGGTGTATAGTACACTTCAAAACTGGTTACCACCTATGACGCACACGACCAAGTGAGTGGAAAAAGACCTCACTATCCGCCTCGTCAGTGGTATGTTAATGCCCACTCAGCTCGCTGATAGCGGACCCATTTTTGAGCTGGTTAGACTCAACGTAGCTTACAGCTTCCTACCCTCAGGTGGATAAGGTCACACCCCTTTTCAACCAACCACGATACAGTGGGAGATGCGTCATACTAGTATTTGACACTCGGGCACTTACGTCATCTACTCGGTTTCGACTTTAAAGCATCCTACTGGTACCACAAGGGTTTATTAACTTTCACCCATGAACATCCTAAGCGCCCAAGTGCTAGAACATATATTTTCGATATCCAATTCAGCCATCTATGATATGCATGTTGTAACACCTCGTACTTTCCAATACTCGAGTGTTACCGTGTAACCTAATTTGGTATAAATACAAACCTAGGTTAAACAAATGTTCACGTTCATTCTAGTCTAAATCTGACCATTAAAAGAAATCCTCATTCTTAAATCAAGCGATCCTACCGTTGAATTAAATGAATCGACCGGATGTCAAAAATTAGGAATTAGACGTTCACTTGGAGTGACCCACTTTAATGTAAAGTAACCCCAATATCAGGGTTTGTAGCTAAATGACTCATAGTGAGTAATCCCACATCTTAAATATAAGTACAATAAGAAGATAAATAAATAGCAGTGTATAGGTAATAATAATGATAATAATAATAATTAAATATTTAATAATTAAAGTCATGAGATGGATAGTCCTAATAACCTATAGAGTGGGACCCACAATATGATAAAAGAAAACATGCATATGTGAAATAAAAATAATAAAAATAAAGTGAAATAAACAATGATAATAATAAATAGTTTATGATAAAGTAATAATAATAAAATTAATATCAATATTAGTACTTGGTTAGTAATCTATTATGAAAGTATTACAAATGACTCATTAAGATTTTTTAACCGTTGATGTTTAAATCCGGGACGGTCCGACCGTCAGATCGGCGAGAATCCATAAATAGGGCCCAAATCAAGTTGTGGGCCCCACCTAGGCATTACATCTGCCTGATCTTTGATCAAGGGCCTTGCTGGGACCTCCAAAGTGGAATGAATGGTGTGGATTGTACAAAACATCACTATAGGTCTCACACCTATTGTGCTTGTACACTAGGGTGTGGTACACCCGCTCTGCACCGAACCTGCCAGCTCGGTCAAACATGGCTGACCCGACGAGTTTCCGAAAGAGGAAACCCCCTCTTCTTCTTTTGTTTCCTGCCAACGATGGACAACGTCCATTTATTTGAAATCAGGCCCACCACCATCCGTTGATCAGATGATCCAAACCGTCTATATGGTGCGGCATCAAGTTTCCATCGAAACCTGAGTTGTCTCGCATGAAGGGAGGTACGTGTGTAGGCACAAATCCAGACGCATCTGGACTATGTGCAATCACTTTTTCAGAAATGAAAAGCTCCATTCTTCCCTCCATGCTTGCGATCCGTGTAAACTCTCCTACCTGTATCTCGACTGTTCATGCTAGAGAAATCCTAGCCACCCACTCATAAAAAATTAGAGTTATTTTGTTTCATGCATCCATGCATTTAATAAGACTACATCATGTATTTTTTTGAATGCATTTTTATTTATAATTATGCTTACCTAATGCGGCGGTGCGTAATCTTGAGGGAAATTCACACTGAGGTGACCACTCATTCATCAAATATATAACCGTACAGGTAGTATAAGTGGCTTAAAAGATATTCATGTCCATATTGATAAAGAGTAGGGTACAATTATCAGGGATGTATGACTGTATCCGCGAAGAGAAGCTGCATGATTTTACGTCCCAAGTTTATATGTATTTTATTATTTCTCGTGTGTTAAGTTGTATATTTATTGTATTTGTTTTCATAGAGACATTGGATTGCATAAGTCATTATGGGCAACCGCTCGTATATTCGAATGTGTATGAAGATTCCATTTATGCTCGATTTATTCTTATTCCACCTAAATGCTCACTCTAAAAAGAAGAATATATATATATATATATATATATATATACATGGAATTTGTATCTTTAGAGGCTAACACTCAGGTTTTAAAAAAATAAGTCATATACTTGGGTTCCGAAAACACAGGGCGTTACACTTGTGGAGGCCACAATCCTAATATTGCTAGGGTGTAAAAGTGATCGTGACATACATATGCAAAATGCATGAGTTATACTATCCAAGTCATACACCAAACCTACGCGCACTGCGCGATTATGTGGGGTAACCCTATCTCATACGGGGTCTCCTAAGTATCTTAAGGCGAAAGACATGCTATGATCAATCGTCATCCACAACAATCATACAAATGATGCGTATGGACATATAAATGAGCATGCTATCAATTATATTAGACATGTTATCAGTGCGTCCTATCAGGTTAAATATATCAGCATGTTATCGATATGGTTATCAAACATATCGTGAGATAATTTGCCTTAATTGGCACATCATATATAGAAAGTGAGAATCGAATAACAGGCCCCACTAGAAATATAAAGGTCTATGTAGTGTGGCCCACGTTAGACTTACATCGGCTTCTCATGTAGCCTATAAGGCATGGGTAAAATACATACACCAAGGCGAGGTCCGCTGGGAGTGACCTGGATGGACATCCACATCTACAACATATGTCCCACTAGGCTACCAATCTATTTAGGTACATGGCCTATTGATGATATCCCAAAACAATTAAATTATCAACGACATCTCTATAATTACTTTATTAGGATGATCTGCATCGCTTGAACATTTCTGACATAAATTGACGGTAATAGATAGTTGGTTAGTCACTAAGATGTGATCCTATACTTATGGCCATCTGAGTCTTAGGATTTCATCATTTTCAGCCAAGGTATATGCTTCAATAGATTTAATATAACCATAGTGTTAACATTGTGGGCATGCGCGCACACGCGCACACACACACACCACACACACTAATTAGGGATTTAAATAGATTTAATTTCAAACTTTACACAGGGATTCCTAAGTCCAAGGGATATCAAAACCAGGGATTTCCAAGTCTAAGAGGTTTCTACCCCCACAGTTCCCTATGATGCAGCCCACCTAAGATTTGGATTATCCTAAACTTTGGACCCCTGGCCCAACATAATCTGAAGAAAATGATGAATGGCATGGGTGGCACATAAATATTAAGGTGGGTCCCACGAGTGAGGCCTAAGTGCTGACAAATGTGGCAGCACTCACTACCCACAGTTTTCCCTAGTGTGGTCGGCTTGAGATTTGGATCCACTTGATTTTTGGGCCCATGGCCTAAAATAATCTGGAGAAACTAGCGGCCGGCATGAATTAAATATATACATCAATATGGGTCCTGCTTGTGAGACCCATGCTTGGCTAGGATAGGTTAATGCCCAGCATGCATGGCTACTTTTTGTATTATTATATATGTATATTTTTTTTTGATACAATGTCAAGGTGGGCCCCGCGTGAATGATTTACTTTGTCCACTGTCTTGGCCAATGGAACGGAGCCCTAATGGCCCTCACTTGGGATGGTTTGGGTGATCAAGGACCCCACGGCAGGCCTTGGAGGTTTCAATAGTGGGACTTTATTTTGCTTAGTGCGGTCCACTCACGACTCGGATCCGCCTAATTTTTCGGCCCACGACCTAAAATTATTTGGATTAAATATATACATCAAGGTGGGGACCACAATTGGGATGCCCCTACCCCACGCCGCATGGCTAACGTGAGGGGGTGCTCCCAACTCCCCATCGTCGCCCATAGTGTGGTCCACTTGATGGTTGAATCAGCTTGATTTTTATGCTCCACGGCTAATATGATCTGAGAAACAAATGGATGGTGTGGATCTATCAAATACATCACAGTGGATCCCACGAGTGGGAACCCACTCTCCCAACTCTCCTGTACACATAGCGTCCTTGACGCTGGGCTTAATAGCCCATGATCATCACGGTGTGGCCCACGTGAGATTCGACTAGCCTTAATTTTTGGGCCCAACAACCAAAATGAGATGGAAGTTCGGATGGATGGCGAAGATGGGCCAAAATGAGGCCCATCTCCCCCTTTGTATTAATTGGAGTCTGGATGCTGGATAGTTCCCGCATCTCACACTGAGGTCTGAATATTTTTTTTTTAAAAAAAAGAAATGAAAAGTAGGTGGAATTCACGTGAGAAATTTAGGCCGTCCACTAGGTGAGCCAAGGCAAGTAGGTGGAATCCACGTGAGAAATTTAAGTCGTCCACTGGGTGAGCCAACTCATGGTATGCCCAATAACCTGTAACCAAGCGAAAATTTGTATCTTTCCTTCATGAATATATGTGTGATCTAATTAATAGGTTAGATGGAAAATAAACATCATGGTGGGCCACACAAGGTGGTCCATCTGTGATAGCATGCGGGGCATGCTCTCCAACAGCATGACCCACTTGTGGGCCCCATAACATCATAACTAAAAGGAAATGAAAATTAGGGAAGAAAATCCTCGGGGTGGCCCCCTATGGGTCCACCACATACAATTATCACATATACCAAATGGGTCTCACCCATGTGGGCCTACGAAAAATGAAAGAAAGTAATGAAAAAAAAATGGAGAGTTTGTCTTCCCTTGCACTCACAACAATGAATGAACGGTTGGATCGACGATCAGACGGTTCGGATGGTGAAGCTCCTCCCCTAAACTCCTCTAACCTTTCATCAAGCTCTAATATCTCTTAATCCCTCTCTTAAAAGAACTTCTTTCACTCAAGCACTCTTTCTTCTCTAATCCTTTCTCTCTCTAGTTTTAAAAAATCTTTTCCCTCTCTCTAATCTCTTCTTTCTCTATCTCTAATCTCTTTTCTCTCACTCTCATATGTGAGGAAATTTTGTAGAAATGAGAGGGGTTTGGAAGCTTTTATGGTAGAACTTTTTGAGTAAATAGATAATTATGAAAATAGAGATGGGTAAAATGAGGAGAAAAAGAAGGAAAGAATGATGGCTAAGGATGAGTTGCATGAATAAAGAATGAGTTTGTTTGACTACTGCAGAGAGAGAGAGAGAGTGACATGAGTGATGGATGGGTTGATTAACAGATTGATGGATTTAACAACATTGAGATTTGTGCAAGTGAGGCCTGTGTGCATTGCGCGACCCATCTCGGATTGTATCAAAACTGTAACTTTTAATATGGGTATCACAATAGGGTGTGCCACACGACGTTGGAATCGTGACGTTTGTGCAGTTGCTACGGTACAAGTCTCAGAGTTTTGCGGTACTAAAATATGGTCGCGATCAAAATTTGCTGATCTGGTCCGTCGAAAATGTGACGACACTGAAAATGAAGCATACAGGTGGCCTCATAAGGTTACGGCTCTTACATATAGAATTTACATTCGGCACGTTTTCCAAAATGGATTTAAATAAGCTACCATGTTAATTCTAATTAGGGAATTTTACCGAAAAATTACATATTGAACATAAAATTTACATTTCGGTACCTTTTTCAAAAATAGTTGTCAATAGGCTACCTAATTAATCTAACTAATCATCATTAGGGTACCTTCTGCTAAATTTATCAACAACTTCTTGAGTTTGTCGTGCGAGCAGAGGTGTTGACAGCTTGAGCAGACCCCAACTGATGTTTATGTGAAATCCACCTCAACCACCAAGTGTGTCACCCTTGTTAGGCCCAGGGCCCAAAATCAGCCTCATCCATGATTTAGGCAAAAAATTAGCTTCATCCTCCAAATTGTTTCCCTTCCCTTAATGTGGCCCACCTGAATCATGAATGGGCCTAATTTTTGGAGTACAGGCCCAAATTTTAGTGTGGTGTCTAATGATTGCAGTGGATCTCATATAATCACCATAGCCCCTATAAAAATAACAGTAGATGTCTTTCCCCCAATTGTTTCCTTTCGTGTGGCCCACGTGAGTCATATGTTAATCTAATTTTTGGGTGTTGGGCCTAATGTATGATTACACATCTAATAGTCAGAGTAGATCTCACATACATATCATGTTGACCGTGTAAAAAATCAAGGGTGAGCCTTTTGTTAAATTTCCTTTTCTAATATATACGAAACGAAGTTTATTTTGGAAAAGTTGTGAGAGGAACGACCTCTCAATCTTTTATGCAGCCTACTGTTCACTCCCCAAGTATAGGGTTGTGATGTAGTAATAAAACTCGGTAAGACCGAGGTCGAATCCACAGGGACTGGTCGTCACAATTCAAATTCACAATTCTCTTTAACTAATTCAACAAATAATGGAGCGAATTACTAACACAAATCTATGGAAAAATAACTATTGAGAATAAGGAAGAAAATTCAATCAGAGAGAGCACTAGGACTTTCGAATCCACCCCTAATTATCCTACCTTTGTTTTGTCTGTTAATTCACCTTACATTAGATTGATCCAACTTATCTGGAGAAAGCACAATCTGTGTCCTTAATCGGGCATACAGATTGTCTAATTCCTTCAAGCAATGCCATGAATAACATATCCCATGTCCAAATCGGGCATATGGAATATGCAGTTCAGTAAAGCACCCTGTTTCTTCCTCTACAGGAACCTGTTCATGATCAGATACAAGCACCTAGAATAAGCATCCAAACCACATCCATCCATAGACTTAAAGTTCATAGATGGAGAAGTATAGAATTTAAAACAATCAAGCACACTAAGGAAAGAAACAAATCAATTTAATTAAAGTAAATCAACATAGAACAAAGGGTATTCAAATTAGGGGTTCATCTCAGCCCTAGCTGAGAGATTAGTTACCCATAAAATCCATAAACAGATGGATTAAATAAAAAATAAAAATTCATAAAAGAAGTCTCAAACCAATTTCTCTCTCTTCTTTCTTCTCTTTCTTCTCTCCCTTGCTGTAGATCTGGAGCTCCTCCCTGGTTCTCAATGAATTTCTCACGTCCATAATCCCTCTTTTATAGTTGTTGGAGGGCTGACATGAAGTGCAAATTTTCGCAGCCGTGATCGGTGGGCCCCATAGAAGTGTTTTCTGAAAAATCCACCCCGTCCATTGGATTCAGGACGAAATTTCAGTCAAGAATGGGTAGTTTTGAATGTCCATTAACGCGGCCCAAGAAGAAATCACGAAAAGATCAGTTTTGAACGTCACAAAGCAGTCCGTTTGTGTGGCCTCTGTATCACGCACGTGTGTACGCATGGGAGTGAAGTATCAGATGGGTTTTTGAAGCTCTCGAGCCACTCTACAAGAGGACGGCTCAGATCGACCGAAGGACGACGTACGGGGCCCACTAATTTCCGCAAAAACCGGCAGCGGAAGACGCTACGCGGACGCGAATCGACGGCTGCGATGATGGTGGGGTCCATTTCTTTGATTAAATCGAAAATCCAAGACATACATTGGATTCCTCTCGAGAAAACGTTTGGGAAGGATCAGTTCTGAATACCTATTGATGCGGCCCACCTGTCTTTTAGCGAAACCGTCCGTTTGTATTTGAACGGTTGAGATCCCAAAAAAATTCGTTTATTCCGATTTCGTCAGCTAGGCAAGGGTTGTTGCTGACCCAGGAAACGAATGGACGGATCGGATTGATGATTTGCTGGACGTCGTGGACCCACAACTCGATCCAACGATCGGACGGCGGAAGACGCTGTTGCGTTATTCCCGTGTTGAGAAGAAGAGTCGGGTCAGCGGTCTGTTTGACCGAAGCAGCGGTGCGGTGTGCCGCTGGTGCACACGTGCAGGGTGCACACTCCCCATACACAGGGCCCCCACCGCGATGTTTACAAGAAATCTGCACCGTCCATCCTTTCCTCGTATTATTTCCACCGTCAAAAACCAATTTGAGACAGTTTCCAAATATCAGGTGGGCCCCAAATTGAAGATTAATAGGCTGATCTGTCCGTTGGACCACTTCCCGAGTGATCTAAGAGCTGAAAATTGATATGTACGGTAATTTATTGCCCTCATCTCATGTATGAAGTTTCGTACTGATCGGATGACGGGAACCATGTGATTTTGCATTCTGGACCAATTCGGGCCTCTTCAACATGCTTTCCTCAGATCTCAGGCGTGTGAACTCTTCATTATTGGTCCTCTGAGGTTCATCCTGTGCTTCGGTGGCTTTGGATCATCAAATCCATGCTTTTAATCCTCTTTTCAGTCCAACGCTCATTATTACATCTTGCAACAAAAATACAATTAAAAATGATGTTTAGGCATTATCATGTACGTAAAATAGGTAATGATCGGGGTCTGATATGCAATATTTGACCCTGATCACCTACTGTGATATCTATGTGAAAGTCACTCGACTATTATATATCTGATCCGATTTTAATACCAGTGCCAAAAAATCAGGCTAACTAGTGATTCAGGTGGGCCACACCAAAGGAAAATAGTTGGGAGAGATGTCGACATTTGACTTTTATAGGGTAAACGGTGGTGATTATATGAAACCCACTACAACCATTAGGTGCCACAAACATTTAGCTTGGGACCAAAAAATCGGGATGATCAGTGATTCAGGTGGGCCCCACCAAGGGAAACCGTTTGGAGAGTGATCAATGCTTAGTACACTCTTTCCAATCGTGTGGTCTACTTGAATCATGAATGGAGCTGAGGTTTGGGCCCTGGGCCCATCAGGAAAAGACGCATCTAGTGGTCGGTCTAGATTTCACATAAATGTCATGGTGAGGCCCACCTGAGCTGCCGACCATCTTTCTAGTACAACATACCAACGCCCTCTTAAGAAGTCTAATAGATTGCACTCTTATTATAATTGTTTCATGAATGAGGTGGCTTGTTGATGGCCTTTTTAAAGAGGTATCCGGATGTATACTCTACAATAGTTAGGTAGTTTATTTATTTTTAATTAAGGTCATTATATTTGGAGTATCTTGTGGGTGGATCCATGGGCCAACTATGATGTTTATGTGAAATCCACTTCAACCACAAGGAGCTTCACCCCCATGTTAGGCCAGGGCCTAAAAATCATCCACATCCGTGATTTAGGTGGATCACACATTTAGAAACATTATACAAGTCAATGCTCACCCTCTGTACTATTTCTGTTGGTGTTGGTCCACCTGAATCACGAATGGCCCTGATCTTTAGATCCCAAGTCTTAATTTTGGTATGACATCTAATGGGTGGAGTGGATTTCATAGAATCATCAAGGGGGCCTAGTAAAAATCAAGGGTGAACATCTCTCTCCCAACTTTTTCCTTTGATGTGGCCACCTAAATTTTAGCAAACATAAAGTTTTTTGTACCTACACCTATTGTGGGATTACCCATCTAATAGTGGGAGTAAATTTCATATACACATCACTACCATGGGGCCCTAAAAATAAAAGGTTCCGATCCTTCTCCCAACTTTGTTCTAGATTTCTGCTTATATATTTAGGGAATTTTATGGACACCCACTCTTGATTTTTTGGTAGGGCTCATTGTGATGTGTACTTGAGATCCACTCAATTATTGGACGAGTAATTCCATGTTAGGTTTAGTGCAAAAAATTCAGGGTGACATGTGATTCAGGTGGGCCACTCCAAAGGAAACGATTGAGAGAAAGACGTCCACCCTTTATTTTTATAGGGTCCACCGTAATGATTATATAAAATCCACTCCAATCAACAGATGTCACACTAAAATTTTGTTCTAGAGCCCAAAAATCAGGCCCATCTATGATTCAAGTGGGCTACACCAATGGAAATAATTTGGAGGGTGGGCATGGTCCTGTATACTATTTCCAACAGTGTAGTCCAACTAAATAAGGATGGGATTTTTTTTTTTTTTATTTTCACACACACACCACCACATGTGTACACTCTCACGCCAGGGTGGGATTTCCCCACCTATGGGTACTCGAACCCTCAACCAGGTGTTGAAACTCCCGGAGTCTACCACCAGAGTAAGAGTAAGGACCGGATGGGATTGATTTTTGGTCCCTTGGCCTAACATAAGTGAGGGTAGATTTCACCTAAACATCAAGATAATGCTGAGGCCAACCCAGCTTTATTAATAAAAGTTTCTGCAATGATAATTACTTAAAATTAATTAATAAGTTATTGAAAGCTTTTTTACAAAGTTACCTAATGTAAATTTTATATTTAGTAGGAAGTTTTTAATTTTTAATTTTTAAATTTTTTTATAAAGTAGGATCATCCATCTCCTGATCATGGATCAAAATGGTTAGGATGATGCACAAGGTAAATTTTTGGGGGAGAAACAATTGAAGGTGGGCGTATATGATGGATGGTCTAGATTAATAATCAAGCCTTTAGCATAATCAGTATAGATCACTTATTTTCATAGATCACTACAAATTAAAGAGAGGCATGCACAATTGAAGGTGATAGACGGTTTAGATTAATGATTGCACCTTCTCTAATACAATCAATATGAACCACTTGTCATCTGAGTAATTGACCATCTGACGGAGGAGGTTCTTTTAGTGAGATATGGAAAATCAAAGGTGAGACGTGAAAGATGGTCATCTTTCATTTGGGGACGCGGATTAGCTACTGAAGTGACGTCACCAAGTTATGTGGGTCCCACCATGATGTATATGTTGTATCCACACCGTCTATCATCATACAAAACATACATCATTGTGGTGGGACCCACAGAAGTTGGTGACGTCACCTCAGCAGCGAGTCTTGCTGCTCAACCTGTCAGTAGCTAATCGGCGCCCTTTCATTCGGTGAAGCATCTTGGAAAAGTCCTACAACCCAAGCAGGCTTGCGAACTATGGGCTATCTATTGGCCAATCAAGACCGACCAGCTGGCATTACTTTGTATCATGGGCCATCCATGATTGGCCCACCAAATGGAGGGGCGACATTCACCTAGCTGTACATCCACGTGATGTTAGTGAGTCGCGAAGCAAAAACGTAGAAGTAAATGCATTCCTCGGAATCCATCATCTTTTATGTTGGGTGTCGGGTGAGGCACGAGCTCTCCACGCAATACACCTGCAAAATTCAGGCGTCTAAGGAGCATGAATGGTTAGTTCAACGGCAGAGGTGAGGTGGGCCACGTTTTTTCTTTGTTTCTACCTCACGTGACCACATGCATGCGTAACACGTTAAAAGGTTTGGGATTTCAGTCACATGGGTTGATTGTGAATGTTGGTCCATATGACCGGACGGCTCTCGATGAGAGGGCATTAACATTTTTGGATATTTTATTACCTTTATTCTTACAAGTCTTATTTCATCTCGGCTGCTTGGACAGTGAATACCGTCTGATTAGATTGACTTTTGGGTCATGACCCATCCACTATTTCGATGGTTCAGATCGAAGTACAGATTTCCAGGTGGACAGCAGTGATCGTATCGATTCATACACATGCATTGGAATTGTACACGCGGGTTGTAGGTAACTCAAGTCTAACCGTCCAATTCTTGGGAGTTGGCTGTGGATAGGTCGTAGCCCAAAAATCAGAGAGAGGGAATCTAACCACAGATTAATTGACACCTGTCCGTTGAATTAGTACCAATGAATTTCTTTCGTTCCAGCACAGATGCCGCCCCCAATCCTGTAACTTTCTTTTAACTGACTCATCTGAGGTGGGCCCCACAAATTGAACAGTACGCGAAACGTAGAATTGGAGAATGCGAGCTTACGAAGCATTCTCGAGATTTTCCTATCAGCATATGCGACAACGCTCGAGATTTGGACCTTGTATAAGATTTTTTTTTTTTTTTTTTTTTTTTTTTTTTTTTTTTTTTTAATCTTCAATCAGATTAGCAGGGGAGTGGAATCTGGACCTTGATTTTGATCGGATAGTCTTGCATCAATGATGACGGATAATTCATCTTTTAACACCAATTGATATATATGCTTTGGACTATATTAAGAGAAATGTTCCTTTGCTCTCAGGGTACCATAAGTTATGGTGGGTACACTTTCATAGCATAAATGGATTAGATAAGCCCCATTAGAGGTGGAAATGATCTGACGGTGAGAACCTTAAAACAGTAGTATCTCACCACTTGGGATGAGTTTTTTGACATATTATATAGGATTTTAGGATAGGAGAACCTACTCAAACCAACCAACCCCGCTATGCCTAGTTGCTTACACTTGATTTGCAAGATTTCATTAAATTGATGGTCAAAAGTCTATTTTATTTTCATTTTTACCATAAATAATAAATTTTAATTTGAGTATAACTTTTGATCCTTTGAGTTGTAGAAGACGTGACCAGTATGAAAAAGGCTTAGAAAAGTTGGAGAATAACTTGGTTGGCCCAAATTGGACACTTACTGAAAACCATGAAGTCGGGCAGGAATTGAGGTTGTTTATACTATACTATTTATCTATTTATTATAAGTCACATTTTTAGGGTGTTTGAGTTTAAAACCTAGTTTTAAGTTTGAGTTCCTTATTTAAAGAGTTTAGTTTCATTTTTTTTATTAGCAATCAAGTTATGTCAAATTTATTAGAAATTATTTATACTTTTATTCTTCATGGATTCGAGGAAGCTGTGGGAGGAGTCCAAAGTTAAGTTTGGTGTAGATATCCCCATCGATGCAGAGTACATATCCCTTGAAGAAGACAGTGATCGACCTCATCACGTCCCTCCTTGCATCACTAGTTGCGCTGGTCTGAATTGTTCATTGAATTCGAAAAACATTTCATGAGCTATCATATAAAAATCACACTTATACATGATCCAATTCATCTTCACTTCAGCCTTATTTTTTATAGCCATCCTTTTCCCAAGCTAAGATGAGATGGTTATGATTGCCTAACAAAGCTGGTTCTTAAAAGTTATAGGCAATCAATGAATCATCAAGAAATAGATTATTAAATTCTTCCTCAGACATATTTTAATAAATAGTCTTCAACATCCAAATTTTGGACCATTAAATAAATGGTTGATATTTCTTGTATTAGTTTGACATATTCTTGGTAGCCCACGGAACATGCATCCGATCTAATGAACAGGCTAGATGTATAGATTGGACTGTCTAATTGGCCTAATGCAACTAGTAGCATAATAACTTAGCAACAGCACTAGAGTTTTTATCCTTGCACATTTGCATGATAAGTCAGCCGCCAGTAAATTTAAGAAGCCACGTTGATCAGACGAACTGTGCCCAGTTATTGTGTCAATTTAATAAGTTTTGTTGAGTTCTTAAGAGAGAGTTTCTAAGCAACTCAGGTTCAAAATGATGGAAAGATGTGGAACTCTCTCCTCTTTCCCGACGTGTCTCTGATTTTTTGAAGATCGGAGTTTAGATGTCACAAATTGATAATTTTTAACTAGAAAATCTTAGAAAACACTTCTACTTTCTAGTAGAAGTGTGAATGATTGAACTAATTCCCTTCTATAATTTATGATCCCGCTATTATTTTTTGATAGAATTTCACATCCTTCATCACAAAATATGATTTTGTACCCTTGATGTACAAGTTATCTTATGGACATAAGATTTTTTTATAAATTTACATAGTAATGCTATCTTTATCTTTGTTTCCATAGAGGTATTATTATTTTTAGTGGTAACACTCGACGCATTCGTTGCTACCTTTTTATTAGTGAAGAGGTATTTTTTTAGTATTTTGAGATTCTAACATGCCGAATCTATATGCCACTCATCTACACCCAATTTCAAAGCTTATATTAAATAAATGTTTTCTTCGGTCTTCTTTTTAATGTTTTTTTTTTGCTTGTCTTTCACGATGTGATTTCCTCTATAAGATTTACATTGCTTTGCATAGTCGCTGCACTTTTCATAATTATAACACTTAATTTAAATTTGTCCTTTATATATATATATATATATATATATATATATATATATATATATTATATATATATATATATATATATATATATATATATATAAGAATTGCCTTGAATGTTTTTATTAATGGGTGGTTGAGATTGTTGAAGATTTTTGAAATACTAGTGATTTTTGTGAAATTTTTGAAAATTTCTTCCCAGCCATGACCATTTCCTTTTCACGAGGTTGACCATCTAGGCTAGGCATGTGAGTTGGGCTAGTATTTTCAATCTTTTTATAAAGCACGGCATGTGAAAAGGCATTTGTTTTAATTGAAGTTGTTGATCTAATGGTCCACTATGAGGATAATTTATATTTAAAAAATTAAGGGGATCAAACTAATATAATAATTATAGGATTTTTGGGTTTTAAACACAACAAAAACTTCGTATTTTTCAAAGATCTAATCAATTCATTAAGAAACTCATTTGCAATATCATCATATTTCTATAAATATCAAAACTTCACAAATGATTAAAATTTTACTTTACGCGATTTAGTTGCAGGACACATTTCCATGATAATTTTGTTGATGCAGATCCTCTCCCCAACTTACCGGAGATGCAATGAGTCGAGAGATGTTTTCTACCACTCTAATGAGATGTTCTTTATACCTCTAATGGATGCCACAGGAGATGTAAACTATCCACTAGGTGGACCCCACACAATAGAGGTGCGAAGGACAGGAGGTGTATATGGATGAAGGGATATGGCATACTTTCTCTTTTCCTTCCACATAAGGTGGAGGGGGGGTGTCCAAGCTCTTTCTCTAGAGTTCATATATAGTCATATCTGTAATAGGATTTACAAATAAAAAGATATTATAGTTATAAGGGTGCACATTGATACGGTGTTTCACCATCTTACGAACTTTAGTATATCTTACTAAGAAAAAAAAATCATTAAATTACCTTATACATACACATACTCATGATATGATTCTCCTACTATCTAGACCATCCACCATAAATCCAAATCTTATGTTGTTCAACTATTAGGTCATTATTAAGTGAGATAAAAATAATTTTAACAATTAAATTAAAACTTTTACTGTTGAAAATTATCATAAAACTGATTAAAACATTATTAAGTGTAGGGCTCTGTGGTAAAACCACTTAATGAGCTCCCTATCTAATCAAATCTAGTCTATAATAAGTTCCTAAATAAACCATTGGATCTTATGTTGGCCCGTGCAAGAATTAATGAACTTTGATGTAGTACCCAACATCATTTACTTTCAGAAACCTTATAAAGTAAGTCAGAGCTGCCCAATTTAGATCTACTACCCTACACGCCCTTAAGTTTAATGATTGATTATATGATAATCATAGTCCAGGCTAATAAGTCACCAACTTATTGACCTGAAATTTAGTTCTCCATTGCAAATGTGAAAAGGTCAAATACCAAGATTTTATATACATGGAACACTTACACTCATTTGTAGGATAAAGACAACAGCACAACCGATACCAAGTTGATCGGCTTTTAATGGTGGAAACCTTCCATCTTGACCTGAGTCAATTTTCTCACATGGAATAATCATACATCTTAAATCATTACGTACATAAATGTGTCTTAAGTATTTATGTCAGTCATAATTTAACATGATATTAATATTCATAGACCACAATTCTATTTGATCAATGACAACGTTCCTAAAAACCAGGTGATTCACTCCTCACATAATTTATATAATGTAAGTTTAATGCATTACTAGATATTATCCAACGCACACCATATGTCATCAAGATTAACCTTGTTACATCTACACAACCAGATGCAAGTGCATCAGCGTGCATCAGTGCGTACATTAGTTTTCCAGACAAAGCTCCAACAACCATCTGATTAAGAGCCAGCAGAAATAACAGTTAGTGAATTTATGGAGTGAAGCTTCCAACAAGTTGATGGTCAGAGTAATATAATCAACATAAATTTAAACATAGGGTCGACCATTCAAACCTTAGCTAGTTACAGCCCATTAAGACCTTTAAATTCAGATCTTTGGACCTACAGCCCATTCAGAACTTGGTTTTTTGGGCACAACTCCATTGACCATCCAATTAAGAGCCCTGAAAAAGTAACCGCTAGAGAAGTCGAAGAGTAAAGCTAGCAACAAGTGGATGGTCAGTTGACGCAAGGATGAACGTGATGAGGATAAATACTCCGAATCCACGGATCTTCTCTAGACTCCTCACAGAGACTTCTCGAATCCACGAGGAAAGAAAGCAGAAAATAGAAATAAATTCTAATAATTTCGATATTGATTAATTCATCCCTAAAAACGAGTTCACAACCCTTTAAATACGGATACCAAGCAATGAGAAAGAAATCAGAATCAAACTACAACTAAAACTCCTAGAATTCACGACTT
Organism: Magnolia officinalis; assembly: GCA_021015155.1. Lineage (NCBI taxonomy): Eukaryota > Viridiplantae > Streptophyta > Magnoliopsida > Magnoliales > Magnoliaceae > Magnolia > Magnolia officinalis. The sequence continues at coordinate 8,933,917 of JAJHSJ010000005.1, forward strand.
ACTATAAATAGTAAACTTACTATTTATAGACGGTCGTGATGTCTACTAGTGCGCAAGGTTTTCGGCCAAAAATAGTAAGTGTCCTATTTGGCTTTACCAAACCGTTCTCCTAATTCTAAGCTCTTTTTTCATGTTGGCGCAACTCCTAAAGCCTGACGGATGAAGAGTTATAATCAAACTAAGACTTATTATTTATAGAAAAACGAAATTAAAACAGGGAAACGACCGTCGATCCAGGGGTTTCTCACAATTCCGAGCGTCGCAACCCGGCATAGCGGGTTGGTTGGCTAAAGTAGCTCGTTCTACCCTAAAATCATATATTTTACGTCAGCTAACTCATTCCAGATTGCGAGATATGCCCGATCTAAGGTCCGACGGTCCGGATCACTTCTGTCGTCGACCGGGCCTTTTCTGATCCATCTTGGCCATGAAACTGTCCGTGACCCGCTCTACATCATCAATATTATATAATCATTGTAAATCTGGACCTATAGCTCAACTAGATCTTTGTCTGTAACATCAATAGCCTCCATTGCTGTACATGTGTTCCTCGTGTAGGTAAACAGGTGAATGTATATACTTGTGGCATATGGAAAGGAATCCATATCCTTTTCTTTGTTTGTGACAAATAGAGATTTCTTGTTTATTGAATGAGGATTGGGTCATCTCACCGCTGCATTAAATAGGGGCAGGGATGATGGGGCACAATAACAATGCTGGAAAACAGAAATATCCCGAGTCGAAAGGAAAGGCGTGCATCTCTCCGTTCCTTTAAACCCATATATCCAAATTGGAAATATATTATCGTCAGGCCGAGGACTGTTACATTGCACTCGGGTTTTCAGTTTATACCCTTGGTGCATGGTTCGATGATGTAGACCAATGTTCTATTATAGACCATAGCTCTAAAATCCCCTCACAACCATTTGATGTCCAACTGAAAGAAGGCCGAAGATCGACAGCTAGTATTATCAGACCACCCCATCGTATCAACGTTTGGAATCCCCGAGCTACAGAGAACCCGAGTATACTGGTACGGGTCGAGGATCACCCAACTCCCACACGTTCTGATAACCCAGAACAAGATATGTGGCTGCGATCATCCACCCAGCTCGGAGAACATAGAATGTGATCCGTCAGTGGCCAGTTCTGGTACAGCTACATGCAACCTCATCTTCTGTACAGTGAATCAAATCCAAGATGTTTCCCTTCTCTTGTTGTGTCTTCGTCGATTGAGGGCCCTCCCTTCTCCTCCCACCACACCTCTGCCCACATGCAAACATGTGGTGGTTTGTCGTCGACTGGGCAACTTGCGGCTCCCACCGGTTGACACGTAATACCATTTTAGTGGCGGGGTTATTGAGGATGACTATTGCTAGTATCATGTGGTCCACCGCGTCTGGGCCCCACACAATATCCCCGCAAGGATGGGAATACTATCGGCTTCTTGTGGCCTGAAACATCTGTCGATCTAGCTATTCATTGTCCTTTCGACACATGTCCTTGAATGATCTTGTAACTTTGCCACGTGGACGGATTCATATCCAATTAGTCCTGGCTTGTCTTTATGGTCCAGGAGAAGAAATTCAACCCTTGTCGGCAGATTATACCGTGCCCGCACGCACTTCAGCGGCCACACGTGCCCATCTAGGATGTTGAAAGGACATTCGATCCGTCTATCAAGTTGGAGCTCTCCATCTAGCAAGTACTAACCTCAAAATAGAACTGTTAACGAATTAGGTGGGCCACACATGGACGATAACACTGTATTGGTTTTAAAAGAGCAGCAAACTTTCCACACCCATCTGACGGCTGGCCTGATTCTTGGGTTTACATGGCTGGCCTAACTGATGACCATTAAGTAATGGCTGGGCGGTTTCAAGAGTGTGGGCATGTGATCTTTATCATTCATCCGTCTGGCCGTAAAATGTATTAGAGGCCCATAAATCAGACCGACCAAATGATCCATACATCGTTACCGAGATATGAGAATTACGTTATAAGAAATGAGAAATGGATTCTAGAGAGAATGAAAAGGACTAAATAACCACTTGCAGAAGTGCGGTGCACATGCAATGTGATGTAACCGTAGCAACTAATGGTCTTTTTGCCCCAACATGTCATGTCATTAAATGTAAGGGCCTGATTGGGCATGCCCCATCCATCTATTTTGTAATATTATTTTAGGGCATGCCCTAAATATCAGCTTCATCCACCACTTATGTGGGCTGCAGTAAGTTTTTAATGGCAAGCGTTCAATCCTGACTACATTTGTGGTGTGGTCAATTTCCATTTTGAATGTGGCTCATTTTTTTGTATATTTTCATAAAATGATCTCACAATAAGAATGGACAGTTTGGATATAAAATGATCTCACAATAAGAAACGGTAGAAATGCAACTTGGTTACTTTCAATTCTTTCAGGGTTATTTGAATCATAGATTAGGCGGCATGGAATTGCATTCGGTCCTTTGCAAAATCTATCAACCATTTGAAACCGACAGAAATGGTTAAATTAATTCATACATTATATCATTTAGTCTCAATAATAGATACTATGGATTTATGGTGGATTTCAAAATTCATTACATCAGAGAGCCTCGCATTGGTGCATGTGTTTTATCCATACTATTGATTGGTTTGCACATTTTATGGGTGACATTTGAGTTGCATATGCATACATATGTGACCAACATTAGTAGTGAAATCCGGTCCATTGATTACAATTCTATTGTCTACTAAACATGGATTTCACTTAATAAAGTGTTTTTCTCTAAAGAAATATTTGAACCCAAATGTGAAATTAACCCATCAAAATAACGTGATATTTCCATACAAACAATCATTGTGCAATAATAGCGTTAATTCCATCCAATGCAATTCCATTCCATACCACACCACACCGATATCTTCATTAAGTGTAGCCGCTTCATTAGGAAAATCATAAGACAAATGCTATATAAAACTCACATGATGGCTATGTGACATCGACTCTACACATTTATTTGTCATGTACTTATAATAGATATGGGCTCAAAATTTAAATAGATAAGGAACTCAAGTACACCATAGTAAGTAAATTCCTAGCTGCTGATTAATTAAATAATTATTGACAGATGAAAATTCGGAAAGTTGAATGATAGAAATAGTTTACAATGTAGACTTTCTAAGAACATTCCTCCATTATTGTAAATGGCACCAACTAAATGATAAATACGATTCATACACCAGGGAAGTGATGTGTTAAGTCGTATGTCCGCTGTACATGGGGCATGGGAACGCATCAATCAGGACAGTTCATCTTGTGTCTCCTACTTTGGATTTAAAAATGGTAAAAGAGATATAGATAAGATCATCCTAGCCATCCGATCATTGGTCTTCAAAGCAACGGTATGAAACAAAACCCGTTAACGGCTATTTGCATTACTAAGAAATGCAGGACTGTTATAGCCAGGTTTGTCCACTGGGTGCAATTTTTGAACCACAACGCATCCATGATATGGCCCACTAGATGGAGGTTCCCGATCGATGCATATAGATGCCACGCGTATGATGGACGGAAGGCTCAACCCAGAAAATTCCTAATAAAGCTGAAAAGATCACACACACGTTCCAGAGTGATTAATGGTTGACTAGATGGAGAATAATAAATTAATAATCATTGAACGGTAGCTTGATAGTTGGGAATTTTAATAATCATTGAACGGTAGCTTGATAGTTGGGAATTTTAATGCGGTTGGAAGAGGAGGTCTTTTCCCTGAGGCCGGTTCCCTGCAACTGCTTGTACATAACCTACACAACAAGTGTTGGGTGTTGGGCCCACGTAATGTGTGTATGGCATCCACTTCGTTCACGAGGTGCACTCTTCAAAGTTATCAGAAACTCAGGTGGGCCCAACATATAAAACATGCCTAAAGCCTCTAAAATCACGTGGTGTGGCCAACCTAAGTATTAGAAGGGCTGATTATTGGGGTGTTATTCATTTTGATTGGGTACATTTGATGAATGGATTGAATGGAATAATACAAAACACGGTGGGCCCAACACACAATCCCTATCGTTTTAACGGTTGGTGTTCCCATCCCAACTCTTCATTTTTCTGTGACCTACCTTTGTTTTGGATATGCGTGATTTCTATTATACATAGTGAACATGAAGGGGCGCACCTGATGGACGGAGTGGATGTATTCCGAACATTACGGTGGGCCACGCAGACAACGCTTGTAGAATAAGCTTTTCTACCAGCACTCGCATAGGCATGCGATGCTCCGAAAACGCGGATTTACTGCGCTGAAAACTTAGGTGGGGCTCACCGTGATGTTTGTGATAAATCTATCCTATCCATCCGTTTTGTGAGATCATTTTAGTACTTGATACAAAAAATGAGAAGGATGCAAGACTCAAGTGGGCTGCACCAGACAAAAGGTGTGCAGGGAAATTCCTACAGTTGAAACTTCCCTGGGTGGACGGTGATGTTTATATGCCATTATACCGTTATTCCTACTGAGATGAACTGAAAACACAAATATTAGCCAGATTGAAAGCTTCTGTGGCCCACGAATATTTCAACTGCTGACGTTCAATCCTCACGTTTTCGGCTCGCTTGCGTATTGGATCGAGCGCAGTAACTACCTGAGAAAGGCTTTAGCACAAACATTCCTTCCTTGGGAACTTCTATAGTAAATGGAATATACGTAATAGTGATCAATCTAATATTGTAAAGCCCCCGTATTTATTACCGTTCAGAATTGAACCATAACGGAATTACTGTCTATACTGACACCATGATATCAGATTGGGGAGGAAGGTCAAAATTAGAGATCGATGGAAAAGCAAGATTATGGGCAGTGTGAGTTGGAAACAAAAAATATCTATTCTAGTTCTATCATCAGCTATGGAAATCCACATCCCTCCTTTCGTTTGGACTTTGTTCACGTATAAGAGGATCTGCCTCCGTGCTTAATCGGTCATTGCCTCTGGACTTGAGAGGCGTACATATGTGAGGTACTTTGACTCTCATTGCTGAACAATGAACACGTTGTCGTATATGGATAAGATCAGAACCGTCAGTTGAGTAGCTATGTAGCGAAAGGGCCATAGACCAAAAAAAAAAAAAAAAACCCACTCTGTTTGTACAATTCTAGGTTTTAAATGACATGAATCTGCAATTTCCTGCATTCAGTGAGAAAATCTCACTCAATTGGATGGTTTGGTCCAGGAGATTTTTGTTTAGTGACAATCAACGGTAGAGGCACATCGAATGCATGGTTGTGATCATCGTATATTATGTGTCACAGGTATTGTGCGAGATATGGAGGCGCGAAAATCCCATGCCTCCGAGGGCATCGGACCTCTTCTCATGATAAGATGCGGATTGCCTGTTGCGCCCGCAATAGGGACATCCTCTGGCACGGCGTGGCCCAAACTCTATGGGGTCTACCGTGATGTATATGTTTTATCCACTCCCTCCATCCGGTTTTGCAGCTCATTTTAGGTCATGAGCATAAAAATGATGCGGATCCAAATTTCAAGTGGACAACAATATTTAAAAAAAAAAAAAAAAAAAAAAAAAAAAAAAAAAAAAAAAGTGGAATGAACGCCTACTGTTGAAAACTTCTTGGGGGCACAGAAGTTTTGGATCAAGCTTATATTTGTGTTTTACCTTCATCTAGGTCTGTGTGACCTTATCAACAGGTTTTCAATCCCCCTTGTTTTTTGTGGTGTGGTCCTCTTGAGCCTTGCATCTGCATCGTTTTTGGGCTCATGCCCTCAAATGTGCTGAAAAGCAGATTAACGGCATAAATAAAACACATACATCACGGTGGACCCTACAGAGCTTGGGCCACGTCGTGCCGCAGGAATATCCCTGTGCCGGGACTCTTTACATGCGTCTAGAGACAGTCGACCAGGGATCCGGTCCCACAAATAATACAACCCAAGTCCTATAAAACAGGCATTGGGTAGTAGAAGACTCTTTCTGGATCGCTTCTTTCTTATCAGCTTCACGACTATCCAACTTCCGAAGGCACCCATCTCCCGCTCTCTTTGAGAGGTTAGTAGATCTCATCACCATATTCATCTTCCATTTATCTGTTTATATCCAAACCGTTGATTATATCAACGGAACCTCCATGTATGAGAAAGGCCGTTAGTTTTTTTTGTGTCCACGGACTGAGTGGATTTGTAGCCTGCCAGTTGAGCCATGTGCGTGGGTGATCGAAATGATCCCACCAAAAATGGGCCATGGTCGAAGTATTGATTGCTACAGATCATTTTCTTTTTCATGCCTATGTCCTACCTAGTGTGAGGCCCACCTCCTCAAGTCCGCCCTGCACCAATCGACATGGCCAGAGCTGGTGATAGTGTTAATGGGCAGATAAAAGTGTTTGTGGCTCAAGTTCGCCAAAAATGCATCGCTTGTGGGGCCCACATGTAGAGATGGTCTGATGAACCTTCTGAAAGTGGAATACTGAAAAGAAAATCTCAACGTTCCACATCGATTCTAAAAATGAATGGTTCAGATCATCAAACCAATATGATCATATTGGTTGGATGATCCAAACCATTCATTTTTGGATCGTCTCTACGTGTGGGCAGTTCTGATAAGTGGGCCATCTCTACTTGTGGGCCCATTTTGAGCCTGGCGCCACCACCTGTGCAGAACAAACTCGGGGACCATAAATAGCATCTTAGAATAACGGCCAACCAATCCATACGGGTAGAGCAGAAGATGTTTTTATCTATGAAGAAATACACCCAACTTTTGCTATTTTTACCCGCGTCATTTCTCTATTCCAAGGACTTGGTTTGGTTTTCTGTTTCCTCCCTTCCAAAGAGATAAACACTCCGTATAAAAAATTGCCTGAAAATATCCCTTCTCCGAGTATCTTTGCCGACTCACCTCACCGGCGAGGTTGGATTCTTTCTGGGTTCCCATTATTCTCTCCTTGTTCCTCACACAATCTTCTTGTATTTGTCATTTCAGATCCAGAGAGGAAGAGAATGCAGAAAGATGCAGTCACACGTTGGTAATTTGAGCTTCCACCATCTGAGTGCCTTCCAGCTGCGGGAAAATGGAGAAGGGGACGGTCTTGATGCACCGCTATGAGCTCGGCCGCATGCTTGGGCAGGGGACGTTCGCTAAGGTTTACCATGCAAGGAACATCGTCTCCGGCCAGAGCGTTGCCATTAAAATCATTGACAAGGAGAAGATCCTCAAGGTCGGCATGATTGAGCAGATCAAACGGGAGATATCTGTCATGCGGCTCGTGCGCCATCCCAATGTTGTCCAGCTATATGAGGTCATGGCCAGCAAGACCAAGATCTATTTTGTCATGGAGTACGTGAAGGGTGGTGAGCTCTTCAATAAGGTGGCCAAAGGAAAGCTCAAGGAAGACGTTGCCCGCAAATATTTCCAGCAGTTGATCGGGGCCATTGATTTCTGCCACAGCCGGGGTGTCTACCACCGTGACCTCAAGCCAGAGAACCTCCTCCTCGATGAGAACGGCAACCTCAAGGTGTCGGACTTTGGGCTGAGTGCACTGGGGGAGTCACGGAGGCAAGACGGTCTCCTTCACACGACCTGCGGGACACCAGCATATGTTGCACCAGAGATCATTAACAAAAAGGGCTACGACGGTGCCAAGGCAGATATATGGTCTTGTGGGGTCGTTCTCTTCGTTCTAATCGCAGGTTATCTTCCATTCCATGACTCAAACCTCATGGAGATGTATAGAAGGATAAGTAAAGGAGATTTCAAGTGCCCGCCCTGGTTCTCGCCTGAGGTCCGCAGGCTTCTCACCAGGATCCTTGACCCGAATCCTAGCACAAGAATCACCGTCACTAAGCTCATGGAAAACCCGTGGTGCAAGAAAGGATTTAGACCCATTGAGATGCATCCACGGCAACAAGAGGCTGCGTCCAGCCTTGGAGATGTCACTGCGGCCTTTGCATCCGAGTGCACTGATGGGCCAGATAAGAAGCCCAAATCTGCAGTCCCCATGAAACCCACTTGCCTTAATGCATTCGACATCATATCCTTCTCCAAAGGATTTGATCTCTCAGGACTGTTTGAGAAGGAGAACAGTAGGAAGCAGGAGGCCCGATTCACAACTAAGAAACCAGCTTCGGCAATCGTGTCGAAGCTGGAGGAGATTGCGGAGACGGAGAGTTTCAAGGTGAAGAAGAAGGACGGGTTGGTGAAATTGCAAGGGAGCAAGGAAGGGAGAAAGGGGCAGCTAGCTATAGACGCAGAGATTTTCGAGGTCACACCCTCCCTTTTCATGGTTGAGGTGAAGAAAACGGCAGGGGATACAATGGAGTACCAGCAGTTCTGTAACCAGGAACTGAAACCTTCTCTCAAGGACATTGTATGGACATGGCACGAAGGTGAGCAGCAGCAGCAACAACAACCTGCTTAGGTTTCTTTTCGGATTATCGCATGCTGCCTGTGTGCCTTATTCTCCTCTTTTCCGAGTGGGCGGTGTTGGAAATTCTCCATAGCAAAAAATTTTAATGCTTCTATGTTTATATTTTTCCTTTTGTGTTCTGTATCACAGCTGCAAATGATTTGTAGGAATTGGGATGTAAACATGTTGGCCTAGCAATCTAGCTATATTTTGCAATCTAGCTATATGTTTGCAAAGCACAACAGAAATTTCTTGATCTTCTTGTTGCTTGTTTTCCATATGCATTGATTGCACCACTAATCTGGGGTAGGAGGCATCTACAATGGTGATATTACAATTCACAAAGCAAATCAGTGAATGCTAGACAAGAAACAAGCATAGTGTCATTTCAAAGTTAAGCAAGAGAAGAAGATGAAACCGTAAGCTAAAACTAGAGTCAGGTCGTTTGGTTCTCAGTCGGGGGTGACTCGGCTGAGTTGGGCATATTTTGGGGACTCAGTTGGCTCTGAAGAGTTGGCAATCCATGCCCAAGAACCTTATTTCTCAAACTCACATACAACCTGTTTCTCTATTTAGAAGAGATCTAGGGCTTTTGAGAAAAAAGCTATATTCAATTGTTTGTATGAGGATAGATATCTATCCTTCACTTGGACTCTGTCATACGCATGGCCACATGCATGAGAATCCAGGACGTCCATTTGCCACGCTCAAAATTGATCAAATAGGGTTCAAAAGTCATACCACTCAGAAACCTTAACAGTCCGATCAATTGAATATTACATATTAAATGCAGAGGAGCATTGCCTAACCATTTCCTTTAGTTGCAAGCGAGTGATTGGGTGGTTACTTTCACCAATAAATAAAAACTTTTGGACCCAATCCCATAAATGAGATCCTATGATCATTGTCTCTCTAGTTATGATACGCTTTTATCAAACACCATAAAAATGACTAAGGAGGCACTTTGTGTTGCATTTCAGAGACTGCAAAAGATGTTTTCACACATTTCTTTCCTCCCTTAGTTGTATAATTTTCACTTGCACCATCGGATATTGCATTGCACTGTCCGTTCCTCTATCAAGCCTGTAAGGTAATTGCCAGCTTCAATTGGTAAAATGCATGAGAATCCCCCAAATGGACAATAGACATTATGAGTTCAGGATTTTGGAAAGATTTTCTAGACAATGGTTAACAATGAAACTAAAAAGAATCCAGAGTTGAGCAATTAGAGACAAATGAAATGGATTTTTCTTTCTTCTTGGGTGGAAAAGGTTTGCAATGTGTTTCTTTTTCTTGGGTTTGTGTAATGACACCTGTGTGCATCTTCACCAGGCCAGTTTGGTGGCATTTTTTCGATCTCTTCAGGCCTGTTGGGTGATACCCTTGTGATTGGTCTCTTCTTCTTGGCTTTGGTATGGGGAGGTTCCAAGCACGAGGGAGAATCCTTTGGGAGATGTCGCTTTTAGCAGGTTTATGGTACTAGGACAACTGTATTTCACATGTGGGGAACTTTATGCACATCCCACAGGCCACCCCACTTGAGTTGTCCCTACATTAATTACCCTCAATGAGGAGTCTTGAACACGAAACCTCCCGCTCTGATACCACTTTAATGCAGGACAATTAACCACTTGCTCTAAAAGCTCGAACTGATAGAGCATGACAAATTAATCCCTTTATCTCATAGCCTAGGCCCCACATTGTTGAGGGTCAAATATTGCATATTAGACCCCAGTTATTGCCAGATTTTACGAACATGATAATGTTTAACGCTCTATTTTAATTGTGTTTGTGTTGCAAGGTGAATTTAAGAGCTTGGACTGAAAAAGGGTGTTAAAGGCATGGATTTGATGCTCACAAATCACCAAGGCAAGGGTCGGATCTTAGGGGACCGAGATCAAAGAATTCACACGCCAAAGATCCGAGAAAATCAAGTGATCGAAGTTAAAGGGGCCTGAAAATCGTCATAAATACAAGATCACAGGGTTCCCACCATCTGTTTGGCTCGAAACTTTATATCTGGCCTGAGGACCCTAAATTAACCGTACATGTCGAAATTCAGCCCTTGGATCTTTGTGGAAGTGGCCCATCGGATAGATCAACCCATAAAACACTGATCTGGGGCCCACCTGATATCTGGATATGCTTCAATTTTGGTCTCAACCCCTTAAATGAGGTGGCAAAACGGATAGGACGGAGCAGATTTCTCGTAAACATCACGGTGGACCCCACCCGGGGTGATGCATGTGCACCGCACCGGACCATCCAGTTTGGTCAACACAAGGTTGACCCGACTCTCTTGCGCAAGAAGCCAGACAGCAGACACTATCTCCACAGTGAATCGTAGTGAGCCACCATCATGATCCCGATGGAAGATCAGGACCGTCCATTCGCTTCAGGGCGTGGGGCCGACTGTAGTGTACCCATGCTTTTCTTTTGGTCCCATGCACATGTACACACGTGGATCGCCGAAAAACGCAGGATGAACGGCGGGGTGATTTGATACAGTGGGCTGCACCAAAACTCGACCAAAACCACTCCTTTCCAACCGAAAATTCGCCAGGAATCCAATGAACGAGGTGGATTTATCCGAAAACATCACTATGGGGCCCACCGAACACGTCAGCGCAGGTTTTTCGTAGTTACACAACGTTCGGAAAAACCGGACGTTGCAGGGAGTTGTGGCCCACCGTTTGTGTTCGAATCTCTGATCTTAACCGTCCAAAAGCTCTGGCAGGGGGTCTCTACCCCAATTATGGAGTCAAAACGTGTTTCTTGGACGTCTTTTGGCCGAAAATTTCACCCAAACGCAACTAGCATTGCGCATTCCGGCTTCGCACGCAAGGTGCTGCGTAAGGAATTTCCAGCCACCGCCTCGTCTCACCGACTTCACTCCACGTCCCTGGTGCCTATATAAAGAAGAAGAGAAGAGAGAGAAAGCATTCCTAGGACGTGGGAAGCCAGAAGAGAGAGAGAGAGAGAAGAGAGAGAGAGAGAGAGAGAGAGAGAGGAGAGAGAGAGAAAGCGACCGGCCTTCAACGAGTTTCTCCTTCCTTCATCTTTGTTTTTCTTCTTTTCCTTTCATGTTTTTCTAAGACTTTAACTTCATCATGTCAATGATAGGTTAAACCTCTTAGCTAGGGCTAAGAGGTGAAGCTTGTAGTGTGATGGGAGATTTTTCTTTATGCCTTTGATTCAGGTTTAAGTTGAACTGATTTTGATTCTAGTTTGATTATAAGAATGCCTTTAGTTTTAATGGTTTAGTGTGTGACTTAAATTACAATGGATCTACGATAGCTTTGAGCATGTTCTTTTCATTATTGTGATTATGAAGTTAGGAAGCCCTGTTGTTCACCATCTTCTCATGGGCATGGTTGGGTGATGGAACCCTTCCTAACATTCATAACTCTCTCAGATTGGTTAAATTCTGTTGTTTGCTTTGTCTCATGGGCATGACCTTGTGATAGAATTAATTGTAATTCTCATACCTCTTATCCATTGATAACTAAATCAAAGGAAGTTCATAATTGATTTTTAATGTTATATCTTCCAACTAGATGAAGATAGGACTTTAATCCCAGTTGTGCTCATGAATCAAGCATAGATCTCCCTGATCTCTACAAGTGGATCCTTGGAAACTCTAGTTTCCCACCTTTGAATTTTACAAATTTTAACTAATTAGTTCACCATCATTCTCTTAAATTTACCTGATTTAGATTACATCTTCTCGTAGTTCTAGTTCTGGTTACTTTCAGATTACCTACAAGGTTCAGTCCCTGTGGATTCGACCTCGGTCTTACCGAGATTATTACTACATCGCAACCCTATACTTGTGGTGTGAACACACATCCCAAAGGTTAGGACCTCAGCCGAACCCCCCTCGTCGGGCCCCACTTCACATGGGTTCCGCTTCACACAAGCCACCCACCTCACATGGGTGGGGCTCGCCTCACACAAGCCACCCGCTTCACATGGGCCGCCCACCCCGAGTGTGCCCTGCATCCCACAGGCCACCCCACTCGAGCCCGGTGTGAAAATGCCCTTGCATTAATGTGTTTGGCACAAAGTTCTTACAAGTGCAGCACATTGCTCGGTGTTCGAGACTGTTTACCTGAAGAACACCACTGTAGGTAGGCCATGTCCTGAAAATTTCACATACTTGAAGATATTGAACATCCAATATTGGTCAGTTTGATATGTATGGTTCACAATTCCCAGTGTTTCCAGTGAAATTAAAAAGCCTATGTCTAATTAGTTTGCCAAAATAACTTACAATTCCGGAGTTTTGAGTATATTTGGTAACTAGGAAGGGCAGAGAAGGTTCGAAATCTCAGCATCAGAGCTGTAGAAAAGTAATTTAAATCAGCCGATAAACTCTGCTGTACATATTCTTGTGAACTTTGATCATCATAGTACAGTACCACTAATAAATACATGAAGCATATCAATATCACTTCTTATGGGTTTTTTTTTTTTTTTCCTTTAATACTAACATGTATCAACTGATATTTTTTACTTGGGAGAGAATATGATAAATAATCAGAGGTCCAATGGAAGGCTTAAACATCTGTGAATGCAATTCTTATATGCAAGCTTAGTTCAAAGTCTCACTCCTTGCTTTCATCCCAATCTGATACAAAGGAAACTTTAGTCGCACTCCAAAAGTAGATAAGGGCACATTTGGGTGCTTCCACCTTGGAAGGTGGATGGGACGCACTGCATTCCTGTTCTTGACTCACTTGTGATTTGGGGTGGAATGCAAGTAAAGGAAGCTCACATAATAAAGGTTATTTCTCCAAACCACTCCAAAGAGAAGAACACATCGTGTACCCCATGGAAGCTACAAACTACGACATTCCAATCCACCCATGACAATATCATCATCATCATCATCATACCTTGTCTCAACTATTTGGGTTGGGCTTTGCAAAAGCTCCATCAGCAAACATTCCCAAGGCCCTACCATTGGAAAGTGAACAATCCTTGGCATCCCTCTCATAAGCTGGGTCCAAGTCCTTTTAGGTATTCCTTTCATTCTCCTTTAGGCCCTTCAATCCTAGTCAAAGTTCTCGTCGTTAACAAGTCATCTATGGTCTTCCGAACCATCTCAGTATGCTCTCCATCATTTATCTGTAATCAGTTACCATGCCACTAACTCGACAATATCAGAATATATACGTGATACTTTTCGAAACACCAACACTATTTTCTTGACCTTCTCCAGGCCTGTTGAGGCCGATGATGCTTTTGTCGTGGAACTTGGAAGCAAAAGCTATTCTTGATAACTTATTTTCTTCTTCTTTTTTGTATTCAGTGCAACATTGTGTTTTTGATGCTATCCGGAGCTATAACTGATGCTAAACATCTCATTTTCCTTAATCAGTCCAAATGATAATGTCGAAGCCATCAACCATGCTAAAGAAGGGGCTTAATCATGTGCTTCTCTTTGCATAGGGTATTCTTTACTATTTTGATTTAATGTCCTTTTTGCAATAAAATCATCCATTATCCATCGTCATAATCATCATCATCATCTCAGCTTTCTCCTAATAGCTTGGGATTGGCAAAGTTTATCCATTGCCCGTAAGAAAACAACCTCTTTTTGGGACTACTCATAGGCTGCTCCAGAGGACGTCATTTTTAATAATTTCATTCCTAGTCCTCCCGTGTATCCATCTTAGCATCATAATTTCTACAACAGTCATCCCCACCTCATGTGGCCTTCTACTTACTCCAAACATGGGTGGTTGAGTAGCTATCTAGTAGAAAATTTCCTTAAGTTTCGTAAGTATGCGACAATCACCCAACACTCTAGAGGCCCATCCCCTTTTCATCAACCATAGTTAATTTTACTCGAAAAACTTCATCCTTTTAAAGATAGAACAACTCTCTTTGAGGAACCTAGTGTCAATAAATTTTAACTAAAGCCTTAAAACTATAACTACTCCTATTGAAGTAGCATTCCAAATGTTGTCTTGGTTTTGCTAATTTTTAAGCCTCTAGAATCTTCTCCAATCCTCAAAAAGTACTAATAAAATACTCCTTAGGAATTAAGGCAGCCCCCAAACTAATTATGAGAAAGTATTCACACATTCATCGACATACTTTGGAATTAAGTCTAAATTATAGAATCAAGAGCGTCTAAGGATTGATACCCGATTAACTCTTTTAAAGGAACCCTCATGTGGTGGAATTTTATTTTATTTTATTTATTTATTTTGAGAGAGATAACAAAAATTTTATAAGAAGCACACCAAAAGGAAAAAGAAAAGAAAAAAAGAACAGAAATGCAAGTCAATAAGACCCAAAGGAATTAACAGCCGAAGCGGTACTTGCATAGACTGCCCATCCTAAAATGAGTCCTTTAACTCTTCTAATGACCTCCTCCACAGTCACATTTTCATGTGGTAGAATTATCTAATGCTAGTGAAAATAAGCGGCAGGAATGTGACAAGCTAGGGTCAAGACAGGGTTGGCCCCAGCCAGCCCTCGCCCCTTGAGCCTTGGCCATGGCCCAAATTGGTTTAAATAGGCGCTGACCGGATAGCACCAGCCTTGATAAGCAAATCGGCCTGATTTTGTGCCAAGCGACCTTCATGGTGGGCCCTACCATTTGATTGATACGATGTCCTACTCAATTAGCATGTTGGTAGGAAAGAGATGAAACATAGAATCGTCAATTTACGCTCTCCATCCGATGGGCTTGCAGATGAATACCCATGGCTAAAGGGCCACACTGAGCAGTAATAATGCTTTAAGGCCAACAAGCTGGGCCATTCATCATCGGCCTTGGACTTGCCCAGCCTACAAACCGGGTGTTAAGAACCTAACCAGTATGCCAAAAGCCCCATGAATGATGGAACACGTCAAACTAGGCTCTTTAAACCACTGGGATGTAACATTCCACCATGCTATGCAACCGACGTCCACAGCGGCCCACTCTGGGGCGGCACTCACTCTGGCCTCTTTTCTAAGTAGCCCTTTCCAGGGCATGGTGGCTGCACTCTAGTTATCCAAGTAGCCCTTTCCACTTGGCGGTTGCACTCTGGTTGTCTAGGTAGCCCTTTTCATGTCGTGGCGGCTTTCACTCTAGTCTAGATTGCCCTTTCTGTGACTTGAACACAAGACATAGTGTTGGCTCTGATACCAATTGTTAAGAACCTAACCAATACACCAAAAGCCCCATAAGTGATGGAAAGCATCAAACCAGGCTCTTTAAACCACTGGGATCGTAACACCGGACCTAGATATCAAGTCCAGGCGCAGCCCTCAGACCAGGTTTAAGGGTTCAGGCCCCTGCCCATTGCCACCCCTAAAGAAAATCAAACATTCAACTTTTGAAATGAAATTATTTCAGAAAAGAGTCAAAATTTCAGGGCAATCAACACCATTGGTCTTTTGTGACCCAACAATCACATACATTGGTAAGAACGCAGCTACCAATATTCACAACCATTTTCAATCTAACATGGACCATTGTCGTATTTCTCTTCTTAACTGTCTATCTGTAGGTGACAAATCAAAAAAGTTGAAATTGCCGGGGCATAAACAGTACATGGTGACATGCATAATAGTAATACCATTTGTCATGATTGCCAAGCTGTCGACCCCATTTTTCAGAACTGAGTACCTATCTATACCGTGCAAAGATGTCTAGACTTGTGAAATTAGGTTCTACGATACAATAATTCACAACAAGAACATAATGCGAAAGGGAAAAACTCCAATTTCAGAAATCAAAGAGTCAAAACATTAAACATATTGACATAAAGGATATAGTGAAAATTATCAAAATTATCGCATTGAATGACGGAAAAAGAACACAACTACGATTCGCCAGCTTCGTTTACCAATTCCGTGGCAGACGGCTTCTTATCGGGCACCCCCGCTGTCTGACGAGCGGCCTTCCGGTCGAGATCCCGCCATAGATTGATCGCAGCCGTGCAGATGACTGGAAGTGGGAATATCGTCGAAGGTTTTGATTAGATAGGTTAGAACGGTAAAAAGTAAGAAAAAGGGGGATTGAAAACAGTTCAGGGTTGGGGAATGAGACGAACGGAACGGAGTACATACCAGCTGCACCAACGAAAGAGAGCAGACGAACGAGCTTCGACCCTGTTTCTTCTCCTCTCATAACTGGAGACTGTTTTGATTTCTCTCCGCTTTTTTGCGTTGTACAGGATTCCAGGAAATGTGATCGAAAGTGGTGAGCATGAAGGCTATGGTGTGCGTTTTGGTGCATTTAGTAATGGTGGCAGCTTAGATCATTTACCGTACACATGATATATGCATGCCAATCTGGATCGTCCAAATCGTAGTTTCTATTGTGGGTAGAATATATGATGGAAAGAACACTGATCCAATGGTAACAGTTAGTGACCATCAAATGAACGGTTTAGAACAGAAGTTGCGTTTGTTAAGCCGGAGGGGTGGCAATGGGCTGGGTTTGGGCTATAGCCCAGAACCAACCCACAACAAGCCTATGCTCGAGTCTAAAAATGTTGCCTTCAGCCTCTCGTTCCTTCTCAAATCTCGCCGGTACTCGTTCGATACAGAAAATTCAAGGAAAATGAATTGTATTTCCTTGATTACACATGAATCAATGTTTCCTTTTGACATGGCCTATCAAAGTTTTGGATGAGGGTTTCATGAGGTGCTGCATCACATGGACGGTTCAGATTTTAGGATCATATCAGAGGAGATGAGTTCAAAAATGTTCTCACAAGAACAAGTGTGCAAGTGAGCATTTGTCTCTCTATGGTCTGAGATTCTAGAGAAAGTAGTGGCATAGTTGATACTTTCGGGATTGAAACACTTCGCACTCTCAGAAGATATGTCAAAACCACTTACTCTAAAAGGTAGAGTCATTAGAGGATCACATATCAATGTATATCAAAGGACCCTAACACTCTAACATCGAAGGGTCCACTATAGATGGACCAGGGTCCAAAAATTACAATGGATCTGATTATTGAAAGCAAGATTAAGCTCACTTGTCCCACGAATGAAATAACAGATACAGTGATGAGAAACAGTACATTTTCACTGGGTCAACATTTTCATTAGTATTTATGGTTTTTATGGACGGACCCATGGCATGGACAGACCACATCAAACACCACGCTGGGCCATGTAATAATAATATAATAATAATAATAATAATAATAATAATATATATATATATATATATATATATTATATATATATATATGGGAAAAGGTACTATGCGCTCGAGCTCATGGGTCCGTCCCATGAGGTTGAGCTGTGTGGGCCCCACCGTAATGTGTTTCAAACATCTACCCCATCAGTCAGATGCACCATTCCATCGTGGGCCTAGGTCCCAAAAATCAAGTCAATCTGTGACTTGTGTGGGCCACACCCATACAGAAGAAGTGGAGATGGGCCGTGCACCATTACAACATTCATGGGACATTTTTGAGATATCCCATAATTTAAAGGGTACCCATCAAATGCACGGTGTTGATGGTTGACACGCATCACAGTGGGGCCTACACAACTCGACCTCACGATAAACTTACCGTGAGCTCGAGCGCATAGTGCCTTTTCCATATATATATATATATATATATATAATATATATATGACACGCTTCACGGTAGGGCCCACACAACTCGACTCACGATAAGCTTACCGTGAGCTCGAGCGCATAGTGCCTTTTCCATATAGAATAGCTGAGATAATATATATACTATATATAATATATATATATATATATATATAATATATATATACCAACACTGTATATGTGAATGATGGCTGATTAAGTCAGATCATAGTCAGGTGGACCGTACGAAGTATGTCCAATGGGAAAAGAGAAGTAATTAAATGGGTCTCATGACAACCATCTCCTTCAAGAAATGATCAGATGCAGGCATTACATGCCAACTTCCACATGCAATCTTGTCTTTCTTTCCAATTTATCAACTACCCAGAGTACTAGAGTACTCAAGCAAAAGGTCTACCACACCATCAAGATCTAGGAGAAAATTAGGCTATTTCACACCATTGAAGTCAGTGGTTAGCCTCACCATCAAGATACAGGATCATGATTGGGCTGTTTCAATAGATCATTGAGCCAAGCAAAAGTCAGTCATATCATCAACCTATTGGAGAAATTAGGGTTTTTGTTTTTACACCACAGAGTCAATAACCAACCATGCCATTAAGATCTGAAAGAAAATTAAGTGTTTCACCACCAATGGTCCAACTCAATTTATTGGCATGACCCATATAATGAATGGATTGCTAAGCTTTTTAACAGCAAAAGATCATGACGGTGTGGCCCATTTTTTTGGGTGGCTTGAATGCACATCTTGCACTGTCAGAAGTGATCCAGTGGGTTTAGTGTATGGAAGCCTTCTCATGCACCTAGTCCTATCTGAATGGTTGGTATCCACATCACACATCTGCACTGTGTCCATTATTACTTCATTCTCTTCAATTACCATGAAAAAATCCCATGAGTGATCATATCTTCTATGAATATCTTTTTCATCTACTGGCACATGTCATTCACTCAACGGATAATAGGATCATCATATTAGAGTGATCTTTTTTCAACGCAGCCCATGAAGAGTGATCTGAACCTTATGGATGGTCCAATTAGTGATGTGGACGTAGACAAGTCAAAATGAAACTATGTGCATGGAAAGGTACCCATGCACGTGACCCACTTGATTATTTCTCTTTTCACAGAATCCATTATTTTCGTACACATGAAGCACGGAGTTGACTAACCTGATCAAGCGGCACAAAATAATGAGGCTATTTTGATGTATGTATGGGATTTCTAAAGCATCTAAAATCACTTGAATATGTGAAAGGCAATTTTGATTGGCACTTGTTTGCATAGATGAACATAATAGGTGTTGATGTAAAAATCTAGTTCACCCTTGCCGAGCTCTGAGCACTCGCGTCGAGCCCTATAAGCCTGCATAGGAAAAGGACAAAGGAGACCCTGGCTAGAGCAGGAGACCCTCCGATGCCGAAGTCAGGCTAGGAATCTGGGTCCGAGTAATGTAGTTAGGGCTTAGGGTGTGAGATCTTGTGTACCTGTCTCTGTAGCTATGCCTCCTATTATACATTTTGATCGAAGTAACTGTGCCTTTCATTCATGGCACGACTACTGACATTAGACGTGAACGACGAGTGCGCTGATATTAGTGGTTACCTCGCAATCGTATGCTGGAAATCACTCTTCATGCATGTTACCGGAGTTGATTCCTCAAAGTGATTACTGACCACGTTCTCGTCCAAACCGACCTTGAAGTCTAGGTCTCTCCTGCAACAGTCCGAGCCCATGTAAGTGGGCTGATCCGGGTGCACTTGTCGACAAGTATTTGGTGAGGTGATCAGGTTGAGTGTGTAATGGCTTCTTCTGGGTTCCAGGCTGATGTGAAAGCTCTACAAAAGAACTTGAAAGCTGAACTTTAGTTACTACCGAACCGAGTTAGACGAGCTGTCACTGACGAACCGAGGTTCCGCTCGTTGGCTTTAGACATCCGGTCTGCTATGGCAAGTTCACTTACTCGGCTGAGCCGAGTAAATCTCTTCCGAGGTTGGCCCATATTTTTCGATAACAATAGGTATTAAAAGAATAATTTTTCTTTTATATAGTTGGAAATTTTTCATAACATATGCTATTAATTATTATTCTGAATACAATATCATATAATATGTGATTTGCGCAATTATATCTTTTTTAATCTTAACTAAAAATACAATAACATAGTCAAAATTTATGGGACCCGGCTATATCGTCTGGTCGACTCGCCCAAGTCCTGACTCATTGTCAACCGAGCCCAGCCTGAGTTCCTGGTTTACAAACAATGGGTCTTGCTACTTGAAAAATGGACAAAAATTCCAGCCAAATAACCAAAGTTCAATGGCTTGTTATGGTCACTAGTGCAATATGCAAGCTGCTGACGCAGGGGAGGACGTGAGGTCGAGCACCGTCTTCCTCAAGAGGATAAATATTCCGAATCCACGGAACTTCTCTGGACTCCTCACAGAGACTTCTCGAATCCACGAGAAAAGAGAGCAGAAAAATAGAAATAAATTCTAAATAAATTCGAAATAGATTAATGACTCCATAAAAACGAGTTCACAACCTTTAAATAAGGGTACTAAGCAATGGGAAAGAAATTAGAATCAAACTACAACTAGGACTCCTAGAATTCGCGACTTACTATAATAGTAAACTTACTATTTATAGACGGTCGTGATGTCTACTAGTGCGCAAGGTTTTCGGCAAAAAATAGTAAGTGTCCTATTTGGCTTCGCCAACCTATTCTCCTAATTATTCTAAGCTCTTTTCACGTTGGGCGCAACTCCTAAAGCCCGACGGATAAAGAGTTATAAGCAAACTAAAACTTATATTTATAGTATAGTAAAAACGAAATTGAAACAGGAAACGACCGTCAAATCAGGGGTTTCTCGCAATTCCAGCATCGCAACCCGGCATAGCAGGGTTGGTTGGCTAAAGTAGCTCGTTCTACCCCAAAATCATATATTTTTCGTCCACTAACTCATCCCGGATTGCGAGATACGCCTGATTTAAGATCTGATGGTCTAGATCACTTCTGTCGCCGACCGGGCCTTTTCTGATCCATCTTTGCCATGTAATTGTCCGCGACCCGCTCTACATCAGCTGCCCATCAGGTGGGCCTGACTGTGCGTTGTCATCACCAAAAATAAAATATAAAATGAATTACAAGATACCCAATATATAGCCAGTCTGTTTAAAAGGTGGACCACAATGTTTCAGATAGGTGGACAGGTTAGAAAATTTCAGCCAAGCCAAAAGCCTTACATTTGTTTGGGAAGCTATGGCCCATGTGACTTGTGGACCAACCTAAATCTTGGTCCCGGTGGATCAGATCTCACACCTTTGTGCCATGCTAGCACCTGTGTAGCATGTGCATGAGCTGCCTTGTATGCACGCTTGGTCTTAGCGAAGCTGGGTTTGGCAAAACTCAATATTACACTTGGATTAATGGTAGTTGAACGTATCAGAAACGTGGTCTTCATCAGCATCTCAGCCTTATCTCATTCCAGTTCGGCCATTCCACTCTCTCAAGGACTTGTGTCATCAAATCTTTTCTAATTACTACGTTCGTCTCTGTCCTTTTAGACCTTCCCTCTACACTATTAAAAGCCTTCAACTTGAGTAAACTTGCTCCTAATTGGTGCATTTCTTCATCTCACCTCGTTTCAGTGCTACTCCTAAGTTTCATCAAATGCAATCATTTATAAGTCAATCCTTCGGTATCTTACTGCTCATCCTCACATCAAGCTAACTGGACATGTAATTGTCATAATTTCATGTGGTGATACAATACACTTACAAACATCCCAAATGTAAATAAGATAAAAATATAACGCGTAGATTAGAACAGTCAGTGTTTCTAGTTCTCACAATACTAAAAAAAAAAAAAAAAAAAAACCCACCTTGAAGCACTATTTTTTTTTTTTTTTTAATTATTGTTTATTTTAAACACACAGACACACCCCTAGGGCTGTAAATGGTCGGGTTCGGGGCGGGTTTAGCCAAAACCAACCCGCCCATTTACTAAACGGGTCTGGGTCCAAATTTTAGACCCAGACCTTTTACTAAATGGGCGGGTCCGGGTCGGGTCCGAAGTCAACCCATTAGACCCATTTATAAATGGGTCCGGGTCTGGTAGAGGGAAATCCACCCATACCCATATATAAATGAGTCGAGTCTAACGGGTTTGGTTAAGGGAGATCCAGACCCTAAACCAAACCCGTTTAGAAACGGGTCTAACGGGTCTAACGGGTCCATTAATTTAGCCCACCTAAATCACATATGGCCTGATTTTTTTAGAAAGGGCTTAAGATTTTGTGTGACATCTAATGAATGAAGTGGATTTCATATAATGATCACAGTGGGCCGATTAAAAATAAAAGGTGGACCTTTCTTTCCTAATTATTTCCTTTGAGGTGGCCTACCTAAATCTCAAGTCAGCCTAATATTTTTGCCCCGGGATTAACTAATGATTATACATCTATTGGCTGGAGTGGATCTCAAATAAACAACATGGTGGGCCAGATAAAAAATTAAGGAGGTGTATCTTATTTTCAAACTAGTTTGTATTTTATTTTGAAGTGGGAACATCGTTAGTTGCTTAATATATAGGGAAGTGGGAATGCCAGTAGAATATATAGGGAAGTGGGAAGGATATGGGTCTGGGCGGGTCTCATGTAAGGTAAACCAGACCCGCCCATTTACTAACAGGGTTCGGGTCAGGTCTAAATGAAAGGAACCCAGACCCAGACCCGTTTGACAAATGGGTCTATCCTTGGACCCGGACCCGTACCATTTAGCAAACGGGTCGGGTTTGGGTCGGGTCTTAATGGGTCGGGTCCGAGTACCCCATCGGGTCCGCTGACCCATTTACAGCCCTACACACCCCACACACTCACTCATGGAATTTCACCACCGATGGATACTTGAACCCTTGACCAAGTGTTGAAACTCCTGAGAGTCTACCACCCGAGCAAGAGTAAGGATCCAAGCTAATTCTATTCTCTTCAAAGCTTATCCCCACTTTTAGCTCGATTGTGTTGATGGATGACTTCTACCAGTCTCCACCCTTAAATCTCTCTGAAAAGCCTAACACAATGTTTTTCTTTTTTCTTTTAGCAAATAGTTTGGAATACATAGGCCTATTTGGTAGATGTATAAAACTGAGTTCATCTCAATGTAGTTGATTAATCATAATTATGTATTGGAGGTCATGGTTGAAGGAATAATCCTTACCAAACCCAGCCCCACTCTCCACTCAATTATATTTGATTGATGATGACTCGTAGCCCCTACTTCCTACCTATGTCTTTTTCTTTGTTTTCAAGAAAAAAAAAAAAAAATCCAAATAAAAGGTATAATTATGTTCACAAAAAAAAAAAACAAAAACAAAAACAAAAACAAAAACCATCAAGTCTTTTATGGTTGGGAATTGCTGAGGGTCAAATATTGCTTATTATACTCCAGTTATCACATGATTTTACGTACATGATAATGTTTAACGCCTTATTTTAATCATGTTTGTGTTGCAAGGTGAATTTAAGAGCTTGGACTGAAAAGGGTACTAAAAGTATAGATTTAACGCTCAGAAATCACTAAGGCAAGGGACAGATCCTAGGAGACCGAGATCGAAAAAATTACACACCAAAGATCCGAAAAAATTAAGTGATTGAAATTAAAGGGTCCTGAAAGTCATCCTGAATGCAAGATCACAGGGTTTCCACCATCCGTTTGGCTCGAAACTTTATACCTGGCCTAAGAACTCTAAATTAACCCTACATGTCGAAATTCAGCCATTGAATCCTTATAAAAGTATCCCAACAAACAAATCAGCTCACAAATCACTCATCTGAACCCACCTGATATTTGGATATGCTTTAATTTTGGTCATGACCCTTTCAATTCGATGGGAAAGCAGATGGATGGAATGGATTTCTCACGAACATCATGATGGACCCCACATTGAGATGTGTGAACATGTAGTGTACGTGCACCGGACCGAGAATCCAGTCAAAGAGAGGGCTGACCCGACCCGTCTCTTGCTTTCGCATAGCAGCGGACGAACGTCCACTGAGATTACGTAGTGGGCCACCACCATCACCCGTCCGGACGATCCGAACCGTCCAACGTGTGCAAAGGGTGGCCACGACCCAAGCCAAGCTCTCCTTTTGGTCTCATGCACGTGCATACACATATATCACCGTCAAACGCAGGATGAACGGTGGGGTGATTTGATACAGTGGACCGCACCAAAACTCGACCAAAACCAATCCTTTCTGACTGGTTTTTCGCCAGAAATCCAATGAACGGGGTGGAATTCTCCATCGACTTCAATATGGCCCCACCAAGCATCAACACAAGCTGATTTCGGTCGTTGTGGGCTACTGTGTGATCAAGGGAATGGTTGGATCTGTGATCCGAACCGTCCAGGAGAGGCAGAGGGGGATTTTGACCCTCGCTAAAGTGTCAGAATCAGAGTTTGGGACGATCAGCATCCCAAAACTCGGTTCAAACGCAGCTGCTTCCCGTTTCTGCGCACTCTGCTGCGAAACAGATTCGGTTCTCCACCGACCGACTTCCACCGCCTTCCTAAGCCTATAAAGAGAGGAGAGAAGAGAGGGAGGGGGATCCAAGCAGCCGTGGAGGCATCTTGTGCACGTAGGAAGAACAAAGAGAGAGAGAGAGAGAGAGAGAGAGAGAGAGACATGGAAGTACAGCTGGCCGGCCACTCCTCCTTCATCGGTTTTTTTTTTTCTTCCATTTAATGTTATTTTTTTAGAGACTTTAGCCCTACCATGTCTATAATGGCCTAAGCCTCTTAGCTAGGGCTAATAAGTGAAGCTTATAGCGTGATGGGTACTTTCTACAGCTTTGATTCATGTTTATTGAATTATCTTTGGTTTTGGTTTGATTACGAGGAATAATCGTAATTTTTAATGGTTTATTGTGACTTAAATTACAATGGATCTGCGATAGCTTCGAGTATGTTCTTTGCATTACAGGGATTGTGAGCATAGGAGCCATGTTGTTCACCATCGTCTCCTAGGCATGGTTGGATGATGGAACCCTTCCCTACGTTCATAACTCTCTTAGATTGGATGTGGATTGATAAAATTTCGTTGTTTGCTTTGTCTCATGGGCATGGTTTTGTGATGGAATCAATTTTAATTTTCATACTTCTCATCTCTTGAAAACTAGATCAAAGGAAGTTCAGATTTGATTTTTAATGTTATATCCTCCAACTGGATGAAGATGAGACCTAAATCCAATTGTATTTATGAATCAAGCATAGATCTCCCTGATCTCAACAAGTGGATTCTTACAAACCCTAGTTTCTCACCTTTGAATTTTACAAGTTTTAGTTAAAGTTATTCATCATTATTCCCTTAAATTTCCTTGATTTAGATTACATCTTTTTCTAGTTCTAGTTACTTTCAGATTATGTACAAGGTTAATTAAGTCCCTATGGATTCGATCGCAACCCTATACTTGGGGTATGAACTGGAATACACATGGGACCTTTTTAGAAGACACCTAAAAATGAACTCATCTTATAGTTAATCAGTTATCAATAGAGTATGATTGTAAGACATAAATTTCATTTACATAAAATGAAATTAACTCATTTTTAGAGTCTATATGAGCTTCTCTTCTTCCTTAATCTTTCTTTTTATTTTTGTTCTTTCTTAAAATATACATAATCTAAACAAAGGTTTCATAACTCTATATACATTAAGAGCCAACCAGATGCTTTTTTGCTATAATCACATTTCATGCCGGACCATGATCCGTGGCAAGATTAGGGCTAAGGACTCAACCTCCATAATGTAATTCCAGTGTCCAACTCCAAAATAAAAAAAGTAGCACATACGATCATCTCATTATGCCAAAATATGCTATTTGTGTATATCCAAATAGACCCTTAAAATACTCACTCATAGCTAATGACAGACGAGTGGCGATTGAAGCAACCTATGTCGAGAGACCCTATAAAGTATCCAACTTAAAAAGTCATTCATTCATATCCTTTTTCTTTGATTTATTTTATCTTATCCAAGCCCCTATCTACCATTAGATTTGGGCCATTCCTGACCTAATTCATTGACCTTTTTTTTCCACAAAAGAAAAAACAAACTTTTCTTTCTTTCCACGCAGTGACTAAGGAGAAACAATGACATGACCAAAGCATTCTACCAATCAGAAAAGGTTGGGATTCGGCCCCAAAGTGCAACTCTCACTTCTTGAAGCCATTATCTGGGAGGAAGAGTGTTTATGGAGGAAGAGTGTTTATCGATGGTAAAGGAAGAGCAGAGCCCAAGCGGCAATCACGGCAAGCCAATGACCGTGTGGCAGGCATAGCAAGCCAATGCTTGTCGGTAAGAAGACAAAATACAATTTGAAGGTGGACTGGCAATAGGGTGAATCGAGTTTGACGTAACTAAAGAGAAAAATACAATTTCAAGGTCCATGGGTGGGTGAGTGGATGTACACCACACACATGAGAGGATGGTGCAGATAACATACAAGGGAGATAAAGGTGCGGGCTGCTCACATACAAAAAGAAAAATGGCAGGAATACGACTGCAGGCCACACGAGAGAATATGGGTGCAGGATACACACAGGGAAGGGGACTGCTATTGCACATATGGACATGAAATTTGCACCACCCATTGCTGCCAAGCAGCTAAAATCCGAGGAGTGCATGTCTTTGAAAATTCCTTCAGCACGAATCAAGCAAAGTACACACAATCGCACAACCAAGTCCAAACACAAAAAATCCAAATTTTATATGAAAAAACCATTTCAGGAAAAAATCACAATACAAAGCGATGAGTAATGCAATATGAAAGCAGAAATTACAAGAGAGTATTATCAATTCAAACAAACCTCGAATCCACTACACAAGCCCAAGCTATGCCCTTGAAATCGTTAGGAACGAACTAGAAAGCTTTAAAACTCTTCCGCTTTCCAAATTCCGATTACATTCGATATATATAATATTATATAATATCACAATCGGAAAAGGAAACAAATCTCGGACTTGCGCAATTCTGCGCACGCGCTCGATGACCCCTTCGATAGAACTTTGATGGCATCGACGATCTATCGATGGCATCAAACACATTCAATGACATTTAGTTACAACACCAAAATGTTCCAACAACCAACATGAATTTTTTCGAATTTTTTCTGATGGCATAGAGCATATGTCGATGGTATTAAGTGGTCTATCGATGGCATTGCTTACAAATTTAAGACATCAACAACACCAATAAATGTGTATTTGGAGGGAGTAAATGCATGGAAGTGAAATAGAATTGGAATAAATAGGCATGTAAATGAAATCCTCTCTTTGAGAGAGGATTTGGAAGTAAATAGGGGTAAAATGCCTTTTTGAGCTCCCTCAAAGAGTCGCACAGGTAAACAAAAGTGTTGCTATGCACATGACGTCCGAAACAATCCATTTATCGGCAACATTACTAAAATCACACCAATAAAATGATCCAAACCATCCAAGGGTTGGCCATTTAAATAAACAGTTAAAAACGTTGGCAAGTTGCTTATTCATGATCTTATGTTTGTGGCCCACCAAGGGTCAAAATTTTCTAATTTTTTAGAAAAGTAAATATTTCAATGGGCGTATTATTACAATCATTTTGTTTTATATATATATATATATATAACACACACGAGTTTGAAAAATCATGTGTCATGAATATTGAAAATTTCCAATGCATTCCAATTCCTTCGATTTACTCCCATCCAGACAGAATATTTGAATTTCAAATCCATTTCATTTACTCCCATCCAAACACAACTAAATAAGTCATTTACTCCCAATTTACCTCCAATCCCATTTCCCATTTACCACCATTTACAAGCTCCCAAATGAACCCTAACCTATGTGGAAAATCCCTTCTAATGTTCATATTAAATCTCAAAGGTTTATGCTCTTCTGAAACTAATTGCATGGGCAAAATTGTCCTTTTGCTGCTCGAGATGATTTTAAAAAAAAAAAAAAATCTAATATTACATAAGGGAGCATTTGGTTGGACCAAAAATCATGAAATTAACATTTACAGAAGAGAAGTTCAAGCTAACTACATACAAATTTTTACTAAATAGCTTTAGAAGCAACCAGTTTTTTGAGCTGCAATCAATAGAAACTAATATTGGGAAGCATAGCTTGCTCTAGACAGACAAGAAAATTAGGTCAAGGATTGAAAGGCATTTCAAGATGTGATGAGCTCTGGTTCAAGCTTCACCATTACACGGAAGGGCAATGCTATCAATTTTAATTATCCTCTTAACCAAACCACAAAAGGGCAGCAACGTTAAAAATATATATATATGAAATGCAATCTTCCATACTGGAATTTGGACAGGCAGCAATGACCAATGGCGTGAGCTAAAACTAGAGGTTGATTGTGTTCTGCATTCTCACTCCATCCGATTCACAAAGCCCGATTGCTGATCCATGTGTCAAACTGGCATGCATGTGAGACTTCCAAACTACTCATCAGTAGGCCCCTGCCGAGAACAAGGCCGGTCTGTAGCAAATGGACAGCTTAAAGAACTTGACCAGTAAATCCACTCTGTTTTGTGCATGGTCCCCACCTGATGAGTCAACTGGTCAGATTCTTGCGCCCAGCTGCATAGACTGGAGACACTCAGCTGATTGATGGCTTGGACCTTGCACAGACGTGCTGCACTGGCATGTCTGCAGGCAGGGGTTGGCTGGTATCTACAGGTAAGGAATTTGAAAAGCTCAGAACTTGAAAATTGCAGTAAGCTCAAAACTTGAAAATGCAGAATCTAAAATAAGCCGAGATCATTGTTCAACCAGATACCTTTCTCAATAGGGATGGATCCAATCACTTCGGGACAAAGCAGAGAAAAGGACTTCCAATCACATGTATAGAAAAAGAAGCAGAATTGAATTTATCTTGTTTGAATATCTGCCCTTGCCAATTTGGATAAGAAATCTTGGTTGGCACAGATTTCTCCAAGTGTTAACTTCCTTTACATTTTCAAAAAGGAGAAATTCTTTGGATGCGATTAGAAAGTCCTGGATTTGGGTCATATGCTAGAAGAATAATGCCCATTGATTGGGTCTTGCAGTTACAAACCCCTAGAGAATTACATGCTTATGAAACAGGGGAAAAAAAAAAAAAAAAAAAAGAGGAAGAAAAAAGCACCCATTAAATTGCAATTCCCGCTGACAGGGAAATCCAAATAAACAACGAGGTCATTGCCATTATAGAAAAACGCAAACAGCCTCACTGACGAGACTTGCACGGACAAGTTGGAGAAGGGGCATTTGCCCAACACATGACAACTTGGCAGATGTGCTTGTGTCAAAGAGCACGGGCATTCATCATGTGGGGACCAACGTAAGCATGCCCAGGCCAAATTTTCAAGAAAATGGATACTCAATGCGTATTTGTGGCCCCCAACCTGATGTGTGTTTCTGCCTATTTTTAGACGTTGGCATGTTCATGGCAGGCCGCCTGACAATGACACAGATCTCTTCCACAAGTTTCACATGTTGGAACATGAGAAGTGAGGCCCCTTCTCCATCTCACTCGCACAAGTCCCATTCAAATTCCTACAATAAAACAATGCTATAGCTTAAAGTGTACCATCGGCCAGGAAAATTAGTGAATTTGATAGGATTGGCTTCTATACCAAGGAATCACAGAAGGGGGGGGGTGCAGGTTACATTAAATTATGAAAAAAAAGATTCCTTGCACCATTGGAAAGAAGAAGGTAAGAACAATAGGGATGATGCTACACTGCAACTACCTATCATTGGCCATTTCCATCAAGGGAAAAACATCGATACTCCGGTGGAGTGTGATGGTTCATACACATGCACTCAGCTCAAATTAAACTGGTCCAAATTGTTGGCCACATTCTAGATGGATCATGAGCTGAGCTGACATCCTAACTGGCTGATTTCTGGACATCCAAGGACAGCTAGATTGCAAAATAATTAATGATCCAATTAAGATTCCTTGCACCATTAGAAAGAAGAAGGTAGGAACAAAAGGGATGATGCTACACTGCAACTACCTATCATTGGCCATTTTACATCAAGGGAAAACATCGATACTCTGGTGGAGTGTGATGGTTCATACACATGCAATTAGCTCAATTAAACTGGTCCAAATTGTTGGCCACATTCTAGATGGATCATTAGCTGAGCTGACATTCTAACTGGCTGATTTCTGGACATCCAAGGACAGTTAGATTGCAAAATAATTAATGATCCAAATTCAAAAAGCAAATGTCCATTAATACGAGCTTAGGATCATTCAGTCAATCTGATAAAGTGGGTCCCAACATTTGAATGGTTTCACCTACACGACTGCATTTCACCTAATTTCTTCCTTCAGAACTTTATGGAGAATACCTCTCCTCTGGAAATTTATTTGGAATACACCCAAATTAGAAGTCTATTCAGAAGCGCACATTACTGTTTGTAGTTAACACATTCCCCTCTACCCCACAAAAATCATCACATACTATTCCGTCTGCTCATACCATGTTGTAAAATTTCTTCCATGTGAATAAATTTGCCAGATCAGGTCTAATCAGAAGGCCTTCATTGTTTCTAGTCATCACATTGTCTACACTCTTAAAATAGAGAATCAGGACATACTGCTCCATCTGGTCATTGCCCACATCTATACATTGGTTAGTATTATGCAGCTAATTTACCTAGGGCATTTTGATTTCTATGCATTGGTTGTAACAGGCTCATATCAGAAGTGTTTTCCCTGCACATTGTCTTCCCTTAACTTTAGCCAGTGAGAATCTTAGCATACTAATCTATCAGATAACACTGCATTTTAGAAATGTCTGAAACTATATGCAAGTAGAATTGCTAACAAATTCGGTATTGTAGACCATCTGAAACTTCATCTCACAATAGATAATGAAGGAAAATGAAATACCCAAAACCAACAAGAACATCAACAGAGTTTGTATTCTTCTCTCTGATTCAAGAAAATAGATATCTGATTTCTAATTATCAATACAAGGTCTAGAACAGCAGATATAAGAAAAGGGAGAAGTATCAAATAAGAAGGCTATGCTATGATACAAAAACTCCAACAAACCAAGAAAACAGGAAAAAGAACCTACTTCTTTCCCCTCATTCCGTATCAGAAGCAAGATGGGCAGAGGAAGATTCTTCATAAACAAGATTCTGCAATCCTGAGGAAGATTCTTCATACACAAGATTCTGCAATCCTGAGGAAGATTCTTCATACACAAGATTCTGCAATCCCGGCTTCAGCTCCCGTTTACAGAAATCCTCGTATTCTCCTTTATCCCCTGCCTTCTTCTTCACTTCAACCACAACCAACTTGGGCGTTAGCTCGAATATCTCTGCTGCAATTGTCAATGGCCCTTTCTCCCCTTCCCTTGAACCTTCCAAACTCACCCGACAATCCTTCTTTCTCACCGTAAAGCTCACGACCTTCGCAATCTCCTCCAATTTCGATATAATCCTCGGAACCGGCTCTCCTGAGATAAACCTTGATTCCTCTCCTCCCTCCTCAAATAGACCTGAGAGGTCGAATCCCGGAGAGAACGATATGATGTCAAACGCATTGAGGCTTGCCGGCCTCGGCAGCCCCAACCCGGCACGCCTCTGTCTTTCAACGGAACATTCAGGCTCCGACTCTGATTCCACCTCCGATTTCTCCGACACCTCGGCGGCTTCATCAACATCATCAACGTTGCAGAACCGGTCATTCTCGATGTAGAAGCGGATGTGCTTGAACCCTTTTTTGAACCACCTGTTCTCCATGATCTCTGGGATCGAGATTCTGGTCACGGGATTCGTGTCTAGGAGGCGGGAAAGGAGACGACTGAGATCGCTCGAGAACCACCGCGGACATCGGAATTCCCCTTTGTAGATCTTCTTGTACATGACCATGACGTTCTGATCATGGAAAGGGAGATAGCCCGCCATCAAGACAAAGAGAATCACGCCGCAGGACCATATATCAACCTTCGCAGCTTCGTAGCCCTTCCTCGCAAGGACCTCCGGAGCGACATAGGCCGGCGTTCCACAGAAGGTGTGGAAAAGCCCGTCCTGCCTGATCTGATCCGAGACGGCGCTCAATCCGAAATCGGAAACTTTGAGATCGCCATTCTCATCCAGGAGCAGATTCTCCGGCTTCAGATCCCGATGGAAGACGCCCCTCGCGTGGCAGAACTCAACGGCCGAGATCAACTGCTGGAAATACTTCCGGGCAACCTCCTCTCTCAGCCGTCCCTTGGCGACTTTGTTGAAAAGCTCGCCTCCTCTGACGTACTCCATCACGAAGTAGATCTTGGCCTTGGTGGCCATGACTTCGAAGAGCTGGACGATGTTCGGGTGGCGGACCCGTCGCAGGATAGAGATCTCGCGTTTGATGTGGGCGATCAGGCCCCCTTTCATGATCTTCTCCTTATCCAAGACCTTGATGGCCACGCTCTCGTTCGTCTTCACGTTCCGGGCGTGGTAGACCTTCGCGAAGGTTCCATGGCCCAGAAGCTTGCCGATCTCGTACCGTCCTAGAAGGAGCGTTTGATTCTCCTTCTTCTTCATCTCCGCCGTTGATTTTTTCATCTAGGGCAATCTTCCATCCAACTTCCGCCCTCGTTCGAGCTCCAAAAACTATAAAAGGTCTCTCTCAGGCGTGTTGTGTTCGTTTTTGAAGGAGATGGAATGCCTTTAAACCTGCAATGCCTGGGGCAACTTGACGGCCAGCTAATGTAGGGGACGGAGAGTTAACGGATTCCGTTTGCCAACTCGGATTGTCGGGAGTCGTGTTGGCTTTGTAACGGCTCTTCGGTCTCGGTTGGGAGCTATTTGGTACTCCGGCTGTCAATGACGCTTGATACGCGTGCACTTAGAAATAATATACCTGACATATATATTAACTCAAATTAAACCGTCTAATTTTTCGAAACCACTGTATTAAATTACATTCTAAAAATAATATTGTTTGAATAATCTTGACCTCTGATTCTTGCAGACTTTTTCTTTTGAATTAAGACCATCGTATATTTCAATTCTAACCGTCCAATAGATGTCCAACAATCAAATATTTTGATTTTAAAATAAGACTAATTTTTTGTTCACTGTACATTGAAACAGGTAAAATTAATTTCAACCGTTTATTTTGATTTATCTGTATACCATGAAAGCAGTTTCCGAGTAATTTCTAACTGCCTGCGCATCAATCATCATCCATCATACTCTGGTTTAATTCAAAAGGCCGAAATCTAGTGGTACAGAGATGCCAACCAACTGTCCACCACTCGAATTGGACACGTGGTGCCTAGTTTACGGACGCGGATTGCGTCCTACCCCCGCCCGGATGAATTGCCGGACAGAAATCCGTCGGTGCAGGGCTATGTGGGGCCACTGTGATGTAAGCTTTTTATCCCCACTGTTCATTGATTTTCTCGTATTATTTTAAAGTATGATCCTAGAAACGGAGTGCACCGCGTCAAAGGAAGTTGCAGTGATAATGATACTCACAATCACCATGATAGTTTTTTTTTTTTTTTTTTTTACCATCTAATCTCTCCATAAGTTCACGTCGTGGACGAAGGGAAAATACATTGCTTGATGTGAAACTTCTCCATCTCCTAATAAATTTTTAATAGTGGACGTTCAATCCCTACTTTATGGTCGACTTAAGCCCTCCATCCATTTATAAGTAATTATTTTAAAGTATATGTCAAAAAATGAGTCATACCTAAAGCTCAAGTAGGCCATATGGAAGGAAGCAGTGATAATAGTGATGCCACCATTGAAACCTTCCTAGGGCCCACTGTGACATTTATTTTCATCCAACCTGTTCATAATGTAACATGGACTTGGATAAACGGCAAACACAAGCTTAATCAAAAACTTATGTGGCCCAAAGAAGTTCTTAATGATATCTTCAATTACAATTGTTTTCTATGGTATAGCCCACTTGAGCCTTGGATCTGCCTACTTTTAAGGTTCATTTTTTAAAATGATCTTTTAAAATGAATGAACGACATAGATAAGACATAAATCGCGGAGGGCCTAGAAAACCCTACAAGGACCATCTCCGTCCAAGAAGGGGAGGACGCAATCCACGTCACTGCAAGACGAGGTTTGTTACGATACGGATGTATCACAACAGGAAAAGAAACTAAATACTTGATACCCTTTCTCGGAGAAACTATAAATAAGCGGTTTGGGTCATTTGAGAATGGGACGCTGATTGCGTCTTACCAGGCCGTCTCTAGCCCCGAACAGGTATTGACGTATCTGTTTCGCCACACTGTTCATCCATTTAAAGTATATTCACAAATAAGTGTCAGATCCAACACTCAAGTCGACCACACCAAATGCCAGATTCGTGGTGTGGTTCACTTGATAGTTGGATCTACCTTATTTTTGTAAGTATATCTTAAAAATGATATGAAAAAAGTAATTGACGTCATGGATAAACAGATACATAATGGTTGGCGCACCACATAGCTCGTTCGGAGCTAGAGACGGACGGGGTAGGACGCAATCCGCCTCCTACGATTGGCCCAAAGCCAGGGATGAAGTCAAACTACGTATCAATTGCAACACGTGGGTAAGTATCCTAGCAAATATCGTGCAAGATTACGAAATTAGTTCTTCTAGCAGGTACGTAGAAACAATAGAACTTGAATCTCTGGAGGAGCGTTACATCTATACGGATGCACACATCTACCGTACACGTGGCGTAGATGTACCTCAAATCAAACCGTATGGTCTTCTTCTCTAATTTATAAGTTACATAGACTCGTAATTGGATTGACTTAGACTATCCTAGCGGCTGATCAATGGACATTTGTTCATTGAATTAGGATGGCTAAAAATGTTCACATAAATCGTTGGATTTGTGGGCATCAATTGTTTGAAAGAGAGTTTAACGTAGAGCAATTTTTAAACAGATCCCATATGAACGGTTTAGATTGTAGCATGTTTTCAGCATGTGAACTTTTATATAGATGAGTATAAATACTCTTACTCTTCCGTCGTATGAAATAATCGCTCACGTGTATCATGCTGCATATACGGAAAGTTGGTGAAGTCATTAATTTCCACTGCCAGAGAGCATACATCAATTTTTTGAGGCCTGGAAGACGCACGTGAAGGGCCATTGACCTGATGGCCCACTTTAAGTGAGAACCGTAGCCTTTCATCGGTGCCATGCAACAATGATCAGCATTCGGTCCAAAAGTCCAAAGATTGGGTGGTTACCACCTTTCAATCTATGAGGCTTTTGGCGCATGATTGATGCATAAGAGGGGCCATCTGATCTATGGTCTGGATCACCTGATCATGTCCATTATTTTCAGAAATTCATGACAGGAGTACACAACGTCCATGGACCTACAATCATAAAATTCCTCCCAGAGCTAGGGAGCCAAATGATTTGGCCGACAGGCCAAAGTGCCAAACCGAAGGCATTGTAAGCTACGGAATCACGGGGTTTCCCTTTCGAGAGAGGAATACGTGAAACGCGGGCCTATGATATTCAAAGCGTGTACTCGGGTTTAGTGTTTGTACAAGTATGGCCCGTGGTTCAGTAATCCAGACCGTTGATCTTATTTCGATTCCCATCAATGGACATTGCTACTGAAATCTTCCATATTGAAATATTCTAGATACCAATAACTCGACTGCTCTCTCTTTCAATGCGGATGGGGTACTGTATCTCTTCTTGACATCTATATTTAGATTATAACTTAAGTTATGTTGCCTCTGTTAAGGAGATTCTTGGAATAAAGCTCATCCAAAGTGTGGGCCAACGGATCAATGGCCTGGATGACAGAACTTTAGCCCCACTGGCACGAAATGGAAGACCCGAATATGGTTTTGCGTCACCTCCGGTCCAGAATCTTACCATTAATATCTGAGGGGTGGTGCGGCATTCACCACCGACCTCGGTAGTGTATTGATGTGGTAAGGTTCTATGGGGCCGTGATGTGGAAACGGAGTGGCTACTCCCCTTGACACCATCCCCGGGGCTGGTGGTCGGTGCTCCGTGGGCCCCAACATGATGTATGTGTTTCATCCATTCTGTTCATCCATTTTTAAAGATATTTTAGGGCTTGATCCCAAAAATGAGAGATATATAAACCTCAGGTAGACCACACCACATGAAAACAATAGTGATTGGATATCCACCATTAATATCTTCCTAAGGTCTACTGTACTCTTTATTTGACATCTAATCTGTTGATTAGGTCATACACGCCTGGATGAAGGAAAAAGACAAAAATCAGCTTGATCCAAAACTTTTATGGCCCCCAAGATGTTTTTAAGGTTGACGCTCACTAAACACTGTTTTCTGTAATGTGGTCCAATTGAGATTGGTATATATCTTATTTGTGGTCTCATATTTTAAAATGATCTGTAAAAATACATGGACGGCATGAATGAAACACATACATCATGGTGAGCCCCACATACCACCGACCACTAACCATTGGCCGGTGTGTGGGGAGTAGCCAATCCGTTTCCCGCTATGTATATCGTACGTTCGTACCGTCGGAGACGGATTGGCTACTCCCCCTTACACCAAACCCAAGGCTGGTGGTCGGTGCTCTATGGGCCCACAATGATAGATGTGTTTCATCCATTTTTACATATCATTTTATAGCTCGGTCCCAAAAATGAGAGGTATACAAATCTCAGGTGGACCACACCACATGAAAACAACAGTGGTTGGATATCTATCATTAAAATCTTCCTAAGGCCCACTGTACTATTTATTTGACATCTAATATGTTGATTAGGTCATATAGGCCCAGATGAAGGGAAAATACAAAAATCATCTTGATCCGAAACTTTTATGGCCACAAAATAATTTTTAATGGTTGATGCTCATTAAACACTGTTTCATGTAATGTGGTCCACTTAAGATTGGGATATACCTCATTTTTGGTCTCATACCATAAAATTATCCGTAAAAATAGATGGACGGCATGGATGAAACACATACATCATGGTGGATCTCACGAAGCACTGACCACCAGCCATTGGCTGGTGTCAGGGGGGAGTAGCCAATCCGCGTCCCATACCGTCTATCTATTTTTCCATATCATTATGTGGCATTAGCCCAAAGAAACGAGGTAGAACTAGAGCTCAAGTGGACCACACCACATAAAGGAATGGGGACAATGATAGCTACGGTTGAAATTTTTTTGAAGCCTGCAGTAATTTGATTTGACATTCAATCTATTGGTAAGGTCACATAAGATATGAATGAAAGGAAAATATAAATATCAGCTATATCTGAAATGGTTGTGGTCCACATTAAGTTTTTATTGGTAACCATTTATTCTCCGTGCTTTCTTGGTGTGGTTCAAATGAGTTTTTGACCTGCATTGCTATTTTTTTTTTTGTCTTATGATCTAAAATGACGGAGAAAATAGGTGGAGTGTGTGGATATAATTCATTTACTTTTCAAGATTATTGTATGGTACCAACCCAAAAATGAAGTAGAACCAAAGCTTAAGTAGACCACACCACATAAAGGACCGAGGATAATGATAGCTACAGTTGAAATTTTCTTAAAGCCCGCGATAGTTTGATTTTACATCCACTCTGTTCACATGTCACATGCGACATGGATGAAAGGAGAAATGGTTGTAGTCTACATTAATTCTCCTATGCTTTTCGGATGTGGTCCAGATGAGTTTTTTTATCTGCATTGCTTTTTTTTTTTTTGTCAAATAATCTAAAATAATATAAGAAAATAGATGGAGTGTGTGGATATAATGCACGCTGTATGGTAGGATCACGTAACTTTGCTACGTCAACACACGACTCATCGCTGAGGTCGGTAGCGGGACACACGTGAAGGAAGCTCTCTTGTGATGGAACTTTGCTAGAAAAGAAACTCGTGTTCCGAAGGAAGCGGATTGCATGGTGTGCCAACAAGTTCTGTGGGCCCACCATGATCTATCTCTTGACGTCACCTCAACGGGTGTTCACGTCACTAATTTATGTCAGCTCCACCATGATGTATGTATTCTATCCACACCATCTATCCATTTTGAGAGAGAATTTTAGCTCATTCGCCAAAAACCGATGTAAATCCAAAGTATAAATGGACCACACCAAAGAAAGCAGTGGAAATTGTCTTAAGCCTAGAGAAGTTTCCGATCAAAATGAACCGTGACCTTATCAATAGGTTAAACGACAAATAAACATCTTATGAAGGTTTCAACGTTGATGTCATTGTCCGCCCATTGATTTTAAGTATATGCTCCATATACCGTGGGACCCACAAATTGGTTGGTCAGGCTGCCGGAACGCCAGTGCCACGCGTTACGGGATGAGTCACCATCATTTATTTAATAGTGCGGAAGTAACGCTGGAGTGACTCCTTTAATAAAAAGTCACGCCCTCCGTACAGTGAACATCAGGGCAGCGACGCGTGAGCAAGACAGCGTATAATACTGCCCAGAAAGGAGTCGGCAGATGCCAAACCGTCCATTGTTTTCGTTCACGTGTGGCCCAAGGCATGATTCACGGCCCTCAGCATTTTGACCAAGTGATCTGAGCATTGGTCCCACGTGCAAACGCATCAGATGTCATATACACGAGTCCAGATCCTCTACTTGCCCGCTGAAGTTTTATGTTTGTTGCAATGTCATTATGTAACATTTATTTCCACTGTTTCCTGTGTTGTTGTCCACTTTGAGCCTACCATATGTTTCAATTTTAGTCTCATGCTCTAAAATTACATGGAAAAATGAATCGACGGTGTGGATAAAAGTCACATGCATCCGTGGTGGGCTCTTAGAGAAGTTACTCAATGGACGCGGATTGCGTCCTACCCCCGCCCGGACGGTAATCCGTCCGGGCAGGGCTCTGTGGGGTCCACCGTGTTGTACGTGTTTCATCCACGCCGTTAAACGATTTTTTCCAATAATTTTAATACGTGAGCCAAAAAATGAGGCAGGTCCAAGGCTTAAGTGGACCACACCAAAGGAAGCTGCACTGATAATGACACCCACCGTTGCAACCTTTCTAAGGGCCAACGTGATGTTTTTTTTGTTTACCATACAACGTATTCATAAGGTCATTTAGACGCGGATGAAGTGAAAACACAAATATCAGCTTGATCCGAAACTTCTCCAGCTCCCAATATGTTTTTAATGGTGGACGTTCAATCTACACTTTGTGGTCCACTTAAGCCTTGGACCTGCCTCATTTTCTGGTTCGCATATTAAAATTATTGGAAAACATCGTTTAACGGCGTGGATAAAACACTTACAACACGGTGGGCCCCACAGAGCCCTGCCCGGACGGATTACCGTCCGGGCGGGGGTAGGACGCAATCCGCGTCCTTACTCAATACGCAATCCGGTTTCCTGAACCGCACGGAGTTAATATGGTACACAGGGTCGAACCAGATACTGTTAAGCGCTCTGGATATCCTGAGGTATGAATCGGAACCGTCTATCTAATGTTGTCTACGTGGACAATAGCAGACAATTGGAAGGCCACGGGGATTAAGTACCTAGCATCAGTTTGCCATACTTCTTCCAATTGAATGTTGGCTGTTGATAATTTTTATTTGGCTGTGAGCTT
This sequence comes from Magnolia officinalis, assembly GCA_021015155.1. Lineage (NCBI taxonomy): Eukaryota > Viridiplantae > Streptophyta > Magnoliopsida > Magnoliales > Magnoliaceae > Magnolia > Magnolia officinalis. The sequence continues at coordinate 8,973,519 of JAJHSJ010000005.1, forward strand.
TAACGTGACTGATTGAACGGTTGAGATCATCCGAACAATGGGGTTTTTGAACCATGTTCCGTCTATGGTAGGTTCATGCGTACGGTGGAGAGTAGGCCCTGCCATATTCAGGTTCAACCATCTTAAACACTATAATATATCGGTTTTCCGGTGACAACTCACCACCATTTACAAAGCGGGGTCGGCTGAGATTCCTGCAGCGTGGAATCTAACGTGATGTACGTGTTATATCCTCTCCGTTCATCTGTTTTGCCGGCTTGTTTTCCGACATCAAGGCCGCAACGTGGATTTGCCATCCAACCGGTTTATAAGGTGACTTTAACCTAAATGAAGGTAGAACATGTTGCAAAAAATATTAATTTTTAAATATATTTTAAATAAAATATAATATATATATTATATGAAAAGTTTTGAAAAATACCGTTTTGTGGGTTTTGGGGAATAGTCCCACATGGGGAAGTAAAGAGAAGAAAAAATGGTTTATATGAAAATAGTGGAGTATTATAATATTTACTTACCTAGTCCGTGGACTATGGACCTTGCGTGTTCCAGTGGAACAACCGGGCTCGGGCACTGGCTCGGACTCGGTGCAAGGGCGTGGGCATGTGAGGCAGTGTGGCTAAAGAGGCGCTAGTGGTGCACTTTGCACTTTGCACGTGCACATCGTGTCGCAAAGGGTCGCTCCCTTCGCGAGACGGATGCGAGTCGCTGTGCGACTAGTGGCTAAGGCAGATGGTTGGCTGGACGAAAATCTAGAGGACTGAATGAGAGTCCCTCTGATTATATAGAGGCTAGAAATATAACTGTTGCACAAATGTGTAATAGCTATGGACTTAATTATAAGAAACTGTTGTCAATAGTCATAAAACGGTTAGCCCAACAGCTATAAACGGCTAGTCAGCTCTCTCACAACAGCCATATAATGGCTAGTTTCCAACAGTCATAAAACGGCTAGTGGATTTATATCCCTGGACCATAACTCCCAGCCATCTGAGCCTATAAAAAGAGGGTCTGGATGGGTTTCCAAACCATCTCAACTCACTCCAGCAAACCTATACAAACTGAGACAGCCAGCCCTTCTTAACTTATATACTCTAGTGCTTCCAGCAACAAGCAAAGCTTGAACCTTAGCTTGGAGAACAGACCAACGGCGTGGTCTAGAACGGTTCAACTGAACCAGTAGCTGAAGAATTGAACTGACTAGTGCAGTGGTCGAAACCATTTTTTTCTTTCTTTTTCTTTCTTTTGGGATTTTTCTTATATTGTAATACTGCCAGAAAGTGTGAAATAGAGTTCCATTTTGTGGGCTTTTGTGTTTACTGAACGTAGACCCACATCAGGCTCGTCGTATCCTAGAAGCAATTTGTCTGTAACCTATCAGCATACTCAATTTATTTGAGTAGAGACAAATAACGCTTTAAGGACAGCTTTTTTCAAACGTGCTTCAGCCTGTCCTTATCTATGATTATCATAATTTTTTCATTTTCCATATTATACAGAAATTACATTAATCTATATAATTTCCAACAGAACACAAATATCAGCTTACCTACTTGCACACATGTGAGGTCATCCAGACCTTCCAAGGTGCATGACACAATAAGGGTGGATAATATATAGCTAGAAAAAAAAAAAAGCTCGTGTAACATACATACATGAGCGACAGGGAGGCGTGACTTGTCTGGTACCTAGAACTAATTCTGTGGGTAGTACTCAACTGTGGGACCCACAAAAATGAAAAAGATAAAAATCTAAAGTGGACCACACTATGGGAAACGGTGTTGAATGGCTATCAAAAAATTTTGAACTGAGTTCAAGCTTGCCCAAGCTCGACTCAACTCGAATCGAACCTGACTTGAATCGAACTTGGATGGAATCAGTTCGGTGACTTAGTTACTTTGATATTGATGTTGCTCACCAAGTGTTTGACTTAGTTACTTTTTGTATTAAGCTGATATTTGTGTTTTCCTTTCATCTTGATATGTATAACCTTAACGATGTGTATGATCTTATCAACAGGTTGGATAACAAATAAACAATACGGTGGGCCTTAGGAAGTTTTTAATGGTGAGCGTTCAATAACCACTGTTTCATGAGGTGTGGCCTACTTAAAATTTTTATCTGCTTTATTTTTAGGCTCATGCCATGAAATGAGTTGGCAAAACAGATGGACGGCCTAGATATACAACTTATACATAGAGGTGATCCCTAATGTCACCACCTACATGGCTGATTATGGGGTCGTATAGCCACTTTCCCATATAATCGAGCGCTCTGTGTGATGACTTGCGTAGATTCTACTATTAGTTTCGCTCCATTTATAAAAATGATGGTGACTCTTTAGATGTTGATGGTATAGTTATACGATAATTGGGACCGTCCAAATCTCTGACCTAACTATGAATGAAGCCGGAACCCAAAATTTGCATGGAGAAGACAAATGTTAACCATCTGATTTCTTTTCCTTTAAATTGGGACCATCCATTTGATACCCGTAAATGAAAGCGGATTGCGTCCTGCCCCCGCTGGACGGAATTGGTTCAGGCAGTGCTCTGTGGGACCCACCATAATGTATGGGTTTTATCTACACCGTTCATCTGTTTCCCCCTGTCATTTTAGGGTATATATTAGCCCAAAAATTGAGGCAGATCCAAGGCTCAAGTGATATGTGCTCGGTCCACAATGGGACCTACAATTTGAATGGTGTGGATAGATATACATCAGTACCACATGCGAGATGACGAGTCATAACCATTCTTTAAGGGTACAAAACTAACAAAGGAGTACTTCCTTCTCAACAAGTCGCAGCGGGATCCTAGCAAAAAACACACCGATCAATCAATCCCAACCATTAAAATGATCACTATCAAATGCATGTTGAGGTTAAAAAAATGAGCGGGCCTAATTCAATCGAAAAAATGAAAAAAACAGATGGTTGCTACCTCTCGCATCTTGCTACCTTTGGAATAGTCTCCATCCACAGCTGAGTCAGCCATGTGGATCATAATCTTAGATCACCCAACCTAATGAGAATATGCTGGGTCCACGTTAATGATGCTTAGATGAGTCACCCAACGTACCTAAAATCAGAAGTGGATTGGGTGGTGACCAAACGTTGATTATGTGTCTTATATCGGTGCTGTCCATTAGTATTTTTAGGCTCGTTTTAAGACTCGACCCCAAAAATATAGCAAATCTGAAATTCAGACATGAAGGGTAATAAAAACAAACATTAGCTTGATCCAAAACTTTTGTGGCTCAAAAAAGTTTTGAACGTGGCAATCAATTACCATTGTTTTCCGTGGTATAGTCCACTTGGGCTTTTGATTTTCTTCATATTTTGGCTCATGTCTTAAAATTAGAAGGCAAAACAAATGAACATGGTTAATAAAATACATACATTTAGGGCTATATAAGAACCAAGTTAGTTTGGTTAGCTTGCTTGACCTGACTCGAAAAGCTTGATTCAGTTTCGAATTGAGACGAGCTGATTTTTTTAGATCTAAAAAATTTTGAACTGAGTTCAAGCTTTCCCAAGCTTGACTCAACTCGAATCGAACCCGACTTGAATCGAACTTGGATGGAACCAGTTCGGTGACTTAGTTACTTTGATATTGATGTTGCTCACCAAGTGTTTGATGAAATGACTCAACGAAGTGTCAGCTAGTGGCAAGGAAGTTATATATATGAAACAAATATCATTTTTTCTTGATTTTGATGTTGCTTAATAGGTGTTCGATGAAATACTTGTAAACAACTGCTGCAATTTTACATACAGTAAGAAATTAAAAGTACACTCCATGTATTTATGAGAATGCCGCATAAGTTCAATCTTAGCTCAAACTTGGCTCAAATTATTGACTGAACTGAGCCAAGCTGGCCCGTCAGGCTCACGGACCAAGCTGAGCTGAGTTCAAGTTATGGTCAGCTAGTGGCCGAGCTGAGTCAAGCTGTGCCGAGCTCGACTCGGTTCAACTCATGTACACATCTACGTACATCACAGGCTAAGCGGCATCGGCTTCCCCTAAGATGGTGCTAACTACAGCAAGGATTTAGGATGGGCATGGAATTCTCCGTAGTTCATGTAACATGATGGTTATATGTAGGCAGTGAGGAGCTCACACGTGGCCTACCTGTTTAAAATGTAGGTGGCTTGTAATCCTAAAATTGCTCTTGTTGAATCTTCTAACTGGCTGATTCGTAGACATTCACATGCGGTCAATGCTTTTACGTGCGCACGTAGTCATGCAATCCGCGTCCCAGTCCATTCAGCATAATGGACAGCCTGGATCATCCACCGCATGGCAAGCTGGCATATGTGTTCAAGATCCAGGCTGTTCATCCGGTGGGCCCTCTTATGTTTACAACTTGACAGGTTTTGAATGATAAGGACTGATCACCTACGGCCACATCTGTATACTAACTCAACATGTTGCCCATCTTTCTCTGCCGTGTCTATTACAGGATATTCGATCTTGGTAAATGGTGGGTCCCACGATCCACTCATCAGGAAAGCTGCACCGTTGAAATCAAATGATGGCCTTTGTGTGACCTGATTAGGAAGATAGGTGATCTTCGATGGTGCCAGCGATTTACACGATCGCGTATGAAAGATGGTGACTAGCATACAGACCGCTTAAGCTGATCAGTTCTCGTGTCATGAGAGATAATAGGATATAGCCGAAGGAACGGTGACAGTAGAGATATCTCTCTATAGGACACGTAACAGTGTGACGTGGAAATAAGGTCCACTCATACGCAAGACATAAGACCTAGCATACATAGCTTACGTTTTACAATAAAACGCATGAGACAATCAAATACATTACTTTTTCGATTGTTCGTCTCAGTACATACTCGACCTTTAACAATCGTCTTTCCACGGTGGCCATTGATCACATGGGTAGTGTGGTCTTCTAAGACTTATTTTTATATAAAAACCATTCAGGTCCACCTGAGATATAAATCTACCTCATTTTTTGGGATAAAGCCCTAAAATTGTCTTTCAAAATGGATGGACGGCGTGGATAAAACACATAATCATGGTGGGTCCACATAGAACCGACCACAAGCCACCTGGCTAGTGGCAGCGTCACTAGCCAAACCGCGTCCGTAGAGATATGACTCTACCGTATCGCACTCCTTGGGATTCCGCATGACATCCACGTAAATTAGTATAAATGCGTGACACGTGGGATGGTGTACTTTTTTTTTTCGTGAAGCAGGTCGCGGCCGCTGCCGCCTGACGGATACGTCATTGTGGGTGCTCTGCTCACCTTCGGAATCGGGATTGGTTACTACTCCCCCTGCCACCATCCCGGTCGCCGATGGTTGGTTCTCTGTGGGGCCCACCATGATGTATCTGTTTCATCCATTCTGTTCATCTATTTTTAAAGATCAATTTAGGGATTTATTACAAGATTAATAGGGATATAAATCTCAGGTGGACCACACCACAGGAAAACAATAGTTATTGAATATCCACCATTAAAATTCTCTTAAGGCCCACTGTACTGTTTATTTGAAATCCAATCGGTTGATTAGATCATACAGACCCAGATGAACGGGAAAAAACAAAGATCAGCTTGATCCAAAACTTTTATAACCCCAAAAAGCTTTAATGGTCTACGTTCATTCAACACGGTTTCCTGTAATGTTTTCCACTTGAGATTTGGATATATCTCATTTTTGTCTCATACAATAAATCAGGTCTACGTTCATTCAACACGGCATTGATGGAACACATACATCATGGTGGGTCCCACGTAGCACCGACCACCAACCATTGCGGCAAGGGGAGTAGTCAATCCGTTCCCCTCACCTTCATGTATGTGTCTTATATCCACGTCGTCCATACGTTCGGTTGTATCAATTTAAATCTCAGGTGGACCACACCATATCAAACTATGGTAATTGACCATTAAAAACTTTTTGAGACCACAAAAGTTTTGAATCAAGCTGATAATTTTGTGGTCCTTTCATCCAGGTCTTTGTGACGTTATCAACAGGTTGGATGAAACATAAATATTTAAGTGCCCCCAAATGGTCAACACCACTGTTTACTATAGTGTGGTGCACTTGAGATTTGGATCTGTTATATTTTTTGACTCAAGAGCTGAAATGATCTGAAAAAACGGATGGACAACATGGATAATTGACACATACATCAAAGTGAGCCGTATGGTTAAAGGATCCACCGAAGCGGGTCCAGTGAAATTACGTTGTTTAACAGGTGCCTCCTTTGCTGTATCATATTCCAAATGTTAGAAAAGTTAGAACACCAAGAGAGACACGTGTATACATATGTGATTTCACGAAGATGACAATGGGAACGTTGATTGCGTCCAGCTGAGGCAATGACATGTACATGCATTGGTATTACACTGCATTTATGGCAACTGCCAAATGTACCCACGTGTCTGATTCCTTTGAGCCGTCCATTTCGCAGTCACATGTGACATGGTTAGCGTGAGATCGGATTTTTCTATTTAAATGAGATCTAAGTTTGGTAGTGAAGCGCTCTATTCCTCGATCCCTCTCTCTTTATCGATATGGTACTATGAGGTTGACTTTACGGGAGCTTTCCATGAGGTGGAGCTTTGTGGGCCCCACCTGTGATGTGTGATAGACATCCAGCCGTGCATTTGATGAGTCCCTCTATATTAAATCAGCCGTAAAATATCGAAAAACACATACTTGGTGGGGCCCACCTGTGCTTTGGATATAGCTTAAACTTGGTGTAACTCCTCATTTAAGTGGGACACACAGAATGAATGGGCTGGATGTCTAACCACATTTGACTGGGTCTTATAAAGCATTAAGAAGGTTTTAATGGGTGGTATCTTCTCTCAACCGTTGTCTATGGTGTGGCCCACCTAAGTCCTGAATTGGCCTGATTTTTAGGCCATCACGGACTATGCATTTGACTAATGGAGTGGATATCTGACATAGATCAGACTGTGTCCCACATAGCAAGACCTCACAGGAAGCTTCCTATGAGGTGGGGCTCCACATGCCTTGCCTTGATGTATGATGTGCATCCACATCATGCATTTAATAGGTTCCTTTATGGGATGTGGCAAAAATCAACTATAACCGGAGCTCAAGTGGGCCACGGGAAATCGTGCCTAAAGCATCTAAAGCACTTGGTGGGGCCATCTGAGTTGTGGAATAGCCTACAATTTGATGTGACCCTTCATTCACGTGGGACACACAATGGATGGACAAGATATCTAAACATCTCGCTAGGCCCCGTATTCAACTAAGAAGGTTTCAACGGGGAGGCATCTACTCTCAATTGTTATTTACGAGGTGGCGCACCTAAGACATGGATTGTCTTAACTTTTAGGCCCAAGGCTCATCATGTATAGGTGCATTTGATCAATGGGATGGATGCCCATCACACGTCATGATGGCCCCACAAAGCTATATATATATATATATATATAGAGAGAGAGACGCGCTCACCTGCGAACCAGTTCGTACCTAATAGGTACGAACTTTTTTGAGAACCCATCATATGTGATGTGGATTCAAAATCTGAACCGTTCATGTGAAGCAGCACCTAGTGAAACCCCCCAGGACTAAGTTTTACTTTTATCTACAACTTTTATACATACAGTCCGTAGCAAAGAGAAATTAAAATCAAAGAAAGAACCTGTTTACATTATTCATGGTCCACCAAAGTTTCGGAACAAAGTAAAAATTCGTACTATGAGGTTTCATGAGGTTCTGCTTCATGTGAACCGTTCAGATTTGCGAGATTCATCAAGTATGATGGGTTCTCAAAAAAGTTCGACCTATTAGGTACGAACTGGTTCACAGGTGAGCGTTTTCATATAGTATATATATATATATATATATATATATATATATAGATATATATGAAAAGTTACAATGCCCTCGAGTCGATTATAACGCCCCATGAGGTCGAGTTGTGTGGGCCCACCGTGATGCGTTCGAACATCTACCCCATCAGTCAGATGCACCATTCCATCGTGAGCCTAGGTCTCAAAAATCAAGTCAATCCTGACTTATGTGGGCTACACCACATACAGAAGTGGGGAGGGGCCGTGCACCATTTAAAACCTTCATAACCATTTTGAGGGCCCACCGAGATGTAGTTTGCAAATCCAGCCCATCCATTATGTGTGTCCCATTGAATGAGGGTTCAGACCAAGTTTCAGGGCATGCACTGCAAACTCATGTGGGCCCCACCAAGTGCTTTTATATGTTTTAACGGTGTCTTCACATAATTTTAGATGGTATGGCCCACCAGAGTTCCGTATACGCGGCTGATTTTTGGGATATCCCATAATTTAAAGGGTACCCATCAAATGCACGATGTTGATGGTCGAAACAGATCACGGTGGGGCCCACACAGCTCGACCTCATATATATATATATATATATATATATATATATATATATATATATATATATATATATATATATATATATAGGAAAAGGTACTATGCCCTCGAGCTGATTTTAACCTCCCATGAGGTCGAGTTGTGTGGGTCCCACCGTGATGCGTGTCGACCATCAACACCGTGCATTTGATGGATCCCCTTTAATTATAGGATATCCCAAAAATCAGTCGTATACGGAACTCAGGTGGGCCATACCATCTAAAATCATGTGAAGACATGCCAAAAACATATAAAATCACTTGTTGGGGCCCACCTGAGTTTTGAATGCTTCTGAAACTTGGTCTGAACCCTCATCCAAGTGGGACACACATAATGGATGGGCTGGATTTGCAAACCACATCTCGGTGGGTCCAAAAAATGATTATGAATGTTTTAATGGTGCACAGCCCCTTTCCACTTTTGTATGTGGTGTGGCCCACACAAGTCACGAATTGACTTGATTTTTGAGACCTAGGCCCACGATGGAATGGTGCATCTGACTGATGGGGTAGGTGTTCGAAACACATCACGGTGGGGCCCACACAGCTCGACCTCATGGGGCGTTAAAATCAGCTCGAGGGCATTGTACCTTTTCCCTATATATATATATATATATGAGGTTGACCTCATGGGAAGCTTCCCATGAGGTCAAATTGCATAGTGGTTCCACTATGATGTGTCACATACATCCCCCTATCGACCCTATAAAAACACATGCACCCTTTCATGACGGGACACAACCTTAAAAATCGGGCCAATTCATAACTTAGGTGGGCCACACCATATACAACAATTGAGAGTAAATAGCCCTATTGGTCGGACTGACAAACTGTCAATCCAACCCACAGATTAAGTGTTTTCTCAAGGACAGAGCAGGTTCTATTAGTTCAAGTCAGTCAGATCGAATGGCTTCGGTTTAGTTATGCGATTTTGCAAAAATCAGGGTATCTAAGCCTAATTATGATCAGGGCTTGGTATTACGAGTGTTTTCTTTTTAAGGGCAAGGATTTTACGAGGTGAGAGGGTACTCTGTACTTGTAAGGACTTAGAATGGATTTTCTTAAGGGGTTAGGGTTTTTCCTAAGTGTGCATCACAAGGGGAGATCATGAGCTTCTGTAATCAAAGAATGTGAGTTGTGTAATCTCTAAAGTTTTGATTATAGTTGAGATATTTATTGCCTTTTGTTGTAGTTTTTTTCTTGTAAGGATTTTCCATGTAAAATCGATGTGTTTTGTATTCGCTTGTTTGATTAGTTATTTTGATTGTTCTATCTATATTAAACGTCCTTCCACAAAGTACAGGATAATTGACGATGGTTTGAGATTCGAATTTCTAAAGCTTGGGGTTGATCTACGTTTGTTGTTGTCACACCCTAAAATTCGAATAGAGAGCATGCACCCTCAGACCCGAGTTTCGAGTTGCGACTCATACACCATGTGTACATGATACCGTTAACTGAATAGCTAAATCAGAGTCAATGTTTATGTTTATCCTAAGTTCCATCCAAGCCCATTGATTGTTAATCACACATATATAACACTTAGCACTAATAAATCATGCACATATAAATCTTCACAACTATTCAAATAACATTAATCTTAGACATTATTCATCAGTCATAACAGCCTACTAAAAATATGCTTATGTCATACTTAAAACGTCTTAATCAAATGAAGCCAAACAATTGCTTAAAATCTCAAAATCAATACCAATATGCATTGGACATCAACCAGACTATCATAACAATTAAAATAAGATAATTAGGAATGATCTAATGATGCTAATTCATCTTCTGACAAGTATGGACATGTTTCACGCGGGTCGTTCGTCAGCTTAGCGACCACTTTCTGTTCCTGCGCCACATCATCTGCTAATTGCTTGTTTATATGGTTTTCCATTAATAATAATGTAAGGTGACCAAGCTTAGTAAAATAACTCAACCTAGTTCATGTACATAGTAATTCAAATAGTACAAAACATAGAATGCAAAATAGCGTGAGAGCACATGACGTATGAATGCATCAGATGTGGTAAACGTCCATATGCTTGAGTTGGATAATTGTCAACTCACATCCACCTGTTAGATAAGCTTCTACCTTTTAGTAGGCATGGGTATAACCCGCATCTGGTAACGACTTTATTAGGATCGATACTCTCCCACGAAGGTCTCACAAGATCAATAATGCAAAAATAATTATGCAATGAATGATGTATGGTTTCATCATTTCATAGCTATTCATAATAT
>JAJHSJ010000005.1:8984275-9087911 GCA_021015155.1 Magnolia officinalis
TTGATGGGTTATTTTGACCATCTTCGACTGGTCGGAGCCCTGCTCGACTGGTCGAGGGCTGGTGGTCGACCGGTCGAAGGTTCGAGTCGAAACTTCGACTCAAAGTCCAGCGAGTAATTTTGCTGTTTTTTTACTGTAGCTACGACTGGTCGAAGAAACCTTCGACTGGTCAAAGGGGCCTACGACTGGTCGAAGGATGTCTCGACTAGTCGAAGGTTACGCAGTTTGTTCCGCGATTTTGCGCGAAACTGCGGATTTGAGTCCTTTCGCAACTGGGATGCGGAAAGGAGTTTCCCAAAACTATAAAAGGGGTTGCCTAGGGTTTTTCTAGGTATCACAAAATAACAAGAGGGTTTCCTAAAGCTTTACAAGGTATTTGCTAAAAGGTTTAGGACTATCAAAGGTGAGAGAGAGGGAGAAAGAGAGAGAGAGGAAGCTTATAAAAGGGAGGTTTTGCTCGTGGAGGTTCTCTACTTTGCAATATACATCTCAGCGCTTCTATGTCCTCGTAATCGGTTAGATCTCTCCGTTTTCTCTATTTCTCTTATTGTTTATCCACTCCTGCGTGAGTGAAGAAGGTTGTAACGTTCTACTTCATAGTGGATTGTTGATCTGGACGAGTCCCGTGGTTTTTACCTCTTTGAGGGTTTTCCACGTAAAAATCTCTTGTGTGGTGTGTGATTGATGCTTTGATTTATTTCATTGCTTTATTATCCATAATTCTGGTTTGTTTCGGGAGGCTAGATCCTAAGGTTTGTGCAAGGCATCCCAACAAAGTGGTATCAGAGCTAGGTTCATTGAACGGGTAGGATCGGTTTTGAATTATGGAAGGTGGCTCAAGGATGATCAGCCTCAATAGTACTAACTGGACCATATGGAAGGCTAAGATGGAGGACTTGCTTTATTGCAAGGACCTATATTCTCCAATCTCAGGCATATCAGCAAAATCCAAGGATATGACTGATGATGATTGGAAGAAGGACCGAAAGGCGGTGGGGTTTATTAGACAATGGTTGGATGATTCTGTGTTCCACCATGTGTCTAAGGAAACCTCAGCCACAAGCCTATGGCTAAAATTACAAGGGTTGTATGAGAGGAAGACAGTCAGTAATAAGATATTTCTGATAAGGCGACTTGTGAATCTCAAGTTCAAGGATGGTGGTTCTGTGGCCGAGCACATGAATGAGGTCAGCAATGTAGTGAACCAACTCACCTCTATGAAGATAGTCCTGGATGATGAATTGCAGGCTTTATTATTGCTTAGTTCATTGCCTGACAGTTGGGAGACATTGGTGGTGTCTCTAAGTAACTCCGCGCCAGACGGAAAGATATCCATGGAGACAAGGAGGAAGTCTCAGGGGTCTACTCAGCAAGAGGCTCTTGTGACGCAGGAACGAGGGAGAGGAAAGAACAGGAAGGGCGGAAAGGCCCAAGATAAATCAAGAGGCAAGTCGAGCAACAGAAAAGATGTTGAATGCTGGAATTGTGGCAAGAAGGGCCATTATAAGCATGAATGTCGTAAGAACGACAAGAAAGGAAAAAGGAAGGAAGATGAATCAGATTCCACTGCGGTCGCTTCAGATGGCGACGTTGTTATTATTCTTTCAGTAGATCATGATGTGTGTCTCACAGATACGAGTCAGGACACCGATTGGGTGATTGACTCGGGAGCTTCTTTTCATGCGACTCCGCACAGGGACTTCTTCACAAGCTACAAGTCAGGCGACTTAGGGACCGTGAGGATGGAAAATTCTGGCCTATCAAAGATCGTAGGAGTTGGTGATATTTGTGTGAAAACTGATATGGGCTGCACATTAGTTCTCAGGGATGTGAGGCATATCCCAGACCTTCGCCTCAACTTGATGTCGACGGGAAGGTTGGATGATGATGGCTATGAAAGCCGGTTCGCTGGTGGGCGCTGGAAGCTCATCAAGGGTTCGTTGATCGCAGCCAGAGGAAAGAAGTGTTGCACCCTGTACAAGGCAAGTGTCAGTATATGCAAGGGTGGGTTGAACGCAGCGGAAGATTCAGCTATTGACATGTGGCACAGGCGTCTAGGCCACATGAGTGAAAAAGGGCTTCAGGTACTAGCAAAGAAGCAGCTCCTTCCAGACGTGACAGGTATGCCTCTTAAAACCTGTCTTGATTGTTTATCAGGGAAACAGCATAGAGTTTCATTCTTTAAAACTGCTTCTCATGTTAATAAAGTGCATGCATTAGATTTGGTTTATTCTGATGTTTGTGGTCCTATGAGGACAAAAACCTTGGGTGGGGCATTGTATTTTGTTACTTTTATAGATGATGCATCTAGGAGGGTTTGGGTTTATGCTTTGAAATCCAAGGACGAGGTCTTTGGTGTGTTTAAATTATTTCATGCTATGGTCGAGAGAGAGACAGGTAGACCATTGAAGTGCAACCGCACTGACAATGGTGGTGAATACATTGGCGACTTTCACAAGTACTGCAAGTCCCAGGGTATACGGCATGAACAGACGGTTCCCAAGACCCCCCAGCATAATGGTGTAGCTGAGCGAATGAATCGCACCATTGTTGAGAGAATCAGATGCATGTTATCCCATGCGAAGTTGCCCAAGACGTTCTAGGGAGAAGCAATGCGCACGGCGGTGTATTTGATAAACAGGTCTCCATCAGCCCCGTTGAATGGAGAAGTGCTTGAGAAGGTGTGGACTGGACATGATCCATCGTACAGTCATCTCAGGGTGTTTGGATGCAGGGCATCCGTTCACGTACCAAAGGACGAGAGGTCCAAGCTCGATATGAAGATCAGGCAATGTGTGTTCTTAGAGTACGGTGATGAAAAATTCGGTTACAGGTTATGGGATTTGACCGAGAAGAAGCTCGTCAGGAGCAGAGATGTAGTTTTCTTTGAAGATCAGTGTATCGAAGACATTGGTAAGCCAGAGAAGAACCAGCCTAGTTCAGGTGAGCTAGAGGACATGGATCCGATTACTCCTCCTGTGGTGCCTGATGATGGGGGAGTACAGTAAGGTGCAGAGGACAAGGGAGTTCCTTCAGAAGATGGACCAGGGGAGCAGCCCCCACTTGATCCACCTGTTGAGCCACAGGTGAGGAGGTCATCTAGGGACAGACAACCGTCCAAGAGGTACTCGCCGCATGAGTACATTATGCTAACCGATGGGGGAGAGCCAGAAGATTATTCTGAGGCCCTAGCCGACGAGCATAAGGGGGAGTTGTTGAAAACTATGTAAGAGGAGATGGAATCCTTGCATAAGAACCACACTTATGACATGGTGAAACTGCCTAAGGGCAAGAAAGCTCTGAGCAACAAGTGGGTGTTCAGGAAGAAGATTGAGTAGAAGAATTCACAGACGAGGTTCAAGGCCAGACTTGTGGTGAAAGGGTTTGGTCAGATGAAAGGCATAGACTTCGAGGAGATATTCTCACCAGTGGTGAAAATGACATCCATACGGGTGTTGCTTGGGTTGGCGGCTAGCATGGATTTGGAGATAGAGCAGTTAGATGTTAAAATTGCCTTTCTCCATGGTGACCTAGAAGAAGAGATCTACATGCACCAACCAGAGGGGTTCGAAGTCAAGGGCAAGGAGCATATGGTGTGTAGGCTGAGGAAGAGCTTGTATGGGCTGAAACAAGCTCCAAGGCAATGGTACAAGAAGTTCGATTCATTCATGTTACAGCGTGGGTATGACAGAACGGAGTCGGACCACTGTGTGTTCACGCATAAGTTCTCAGACGGTGATTTCTTAGTTCTGCTGTTATATGTTGATGACATGCTCATCATGGAAAAAGACATCAAGAAGATTGACAGACTGAAACAGGAGTTGGGCAAGTCTTTTGCGATGAAAGACTTGGGCCCGGCTAGACAGATCCTAGGAATGGAGATAACCCGTGACAGAAGCAGCAAGAAGCTTTGACTGTCACAAGAGCGGTATATTGAGAAAGTCCTAGAGCGGTTTAATATGAATGCAGCGAAGCCGGTTAGTACTCCACTGGATGGTCACTTCAGATTGAGCGACAGGCAGTGTCCCAAGACGAAGGAAGAGGTGGAAGAGATGCAGAAAATACCCTACGCGTCAGCAGTAGGAAGTTTGATGTATGCTATGGTGTGTACACGCCCAGACATAGCATATGCGGTTGGTGTTGTCAGCCGGTACCTTGTCAATCCTGGCAAAGAGCATTGGGCAGCGGTGAAATGGATACTACGGTATCTAAGAGGCTCATCCAGGTTGAGCTTATGCTATGGTGACGGAAAACCTGTGTTAGAGGGCTACACAGATGCAGATATGGCAGGTGACATAGACTCCAGGAAGTCTACATCGGGGTTCATGTTCACGTTTGCAGGGGGAGCGGTTTCTTGGCAGAGCAAGCTACAGAAGGTCGTAGCATTGTCGACGACAGAGGCCGAATACATTGCAGTCACAGAAGCATGTAAAGAGATGCTTTGGATGAAAAGGTTCCTACAGGAACTTAGCCTAAAGCAGGAGGAGCACGTGGTCTATTGCAATAGTCAGAGTGCTATACACTTGAGCAAGAATCCAAGTCAGCATTCCAAGTCGAAGCACATAGAGATTCGGTATCACTGGATTAGGGATACTTTGGAACAGAAGGTGTTACAGCTTGAGAAAGTCCACACGGACGATAATGGGTCAGACATGATGACCAAGGCTTTGCTCAAGGGCAAGTTCGAGGTTTGTAGAAACCTGGCTGGCTTGAAGAAGGTGGATCCCTCCTGGGTCAAAAAGGGGGAGATTTGATGGGTTTTTTGACCCATCTTCGACTGGTCGAGAGCCCTGCTCGACTGGTCGAAGGCTGGTGGTCGACCGGTCGAAGGTTCAAGTCGAAACTTCGACTCAAAGTCCAGCGAGTAATTTTGCTATTTTTTACTGTAGCTACGACTGGTCGAAGGGGGCCTACGACTAGTCGAAGGGATGTCTCGACTAGTCGAAGGTTACGCAGTTTGTTCCGCGATTTTGCGCGAAACTGCGGATTTGAGTCCTTTCGCAACTGGGATGCGGAAAGGAGTTTCCCAAAACTATAAAAGGGGTTGCCTAGGGTTTTTCTAGGTATCACAAATAGCAAGAGGGTTTCCTAAAGCTTTACAAGGTATTTGCTAAAGGGTTTAGGACTATCAAAGGTGAGAGAGAGGGAAAAAAGAGAGAGAGGAAGCTTATAGAAGGGAGGTTCTGCTCGTGGAGGTTCTCTACTTTGCAATCTACATCTCAGCGCTTCTATGTCCTCGTAATCGGTTAGATCTCTCCGTTTTCTCTATTTCTCTTATTGTTTATCCACTCCTGCGTGAGTGAAGAAGGCTGTAAACGTTCTACTTCATAGTGGATTGTTGATTTGGACGAGGTCCCGTGGTTTTTACCTCTTTAAGGGTTTTCCACGTAAAAATCTCTTGTGTGTGTGTGATTGATGCTTTGATTTATTTCATTGCTTTATTATCCATAATTCTGGTTTGTTTCGGGAGGCTAGATCCTAAGGTTTTTGCAAGGCATCCCAACAAAAGTTGTATGCATATTTATTAAAAAAAGTAAGCGGGTAGTTAACACATGAGCAAACACATCGACCTTTTCCATTAAAAATAAAAAATCAGATTTTTCTTGAAAGTGCTTTTTAAGGTGATTGGTGCTCCTTGATACCATAGCTCATTGGTCGATTTATTAAAGATAGCCTCGTTTCAACGTTGAGGTTTTGGTATTGATTCCCAACTGGAGTGTGTACAATAAAAAAACATGATTTATTGTAGATTGGCTCTTTGATGAATTGTTTAATCCCAACACCAGTGACCGATGAACATTGCGTTGGTTTTATATTTTATATTTTATATATTTTTATTAAAAAAATGGACCCATGGCATAATGGATGACCTATGAAGCATAATCCCTTACAACAGATCCTAGCCATGTATTGTTGAATGAAACTACGGTTGTATTCACCTTTTTGTTTGAAAGGTTCAGGGCCTGTTTGGTTGAATCTGACTTCTTTTTTATTTACGTTTTCCACGCTAAAGGATCAATTGCCTACTGTTGGGATCTCATCTGATGTCACCGCCCCACATTTAGAATTAATCAATATAATTTGATGGAGCGTTTGGATTTTCCAATTTGCAGAAAGGTGGCACGTGCGACAAGTCATGAAAGTTATTTGTCTTTGAACCACTTAAAAAAAAAAACAACAACAACAACAACAACAACGAAAACAACCATTATCCAATTGTTTTCTGCCTAACGAAGGGATACAACCGCAGAAAATGAAAGTAACATTAAAAACCAGAAAGGCGGTCCTATAAAAGCTTGGGTCAGCGAAAGGTGGGCCCTGTTTGTAGGAATTTAAAACGTAAGTGGGTATTATATAATCTCTCGGCCCAAGCATTCTACGGCGACAAATGAACACATAAAGCATGTGTACGTCAACTTAACATACAGAAGTTTATTCATATTGCGTCACAAAAATCACCGGAGACAAAAGTCAGGATGGTCCGTTCATCAGGAACGCTATGCAAGTGAAGTCACAACATCAAGAAGGCTATGCAAGTGGAATCAATGTGCAAATGTGATACAGGGATGAACATGATGAGGTCAATTACCATCTTCCTGGAGGATAACTACTCGGAATCTACGGAGCTTCTCTTGACTCCTCACGGAGACTTATCAAATCCATGATGAAAAAGTAAGAAAAATAGAAATAAATTCTATAAAATTTATAATTTGATTGATTGATTAATGACTAATGTATCTCCTTATACCATTAATAATAAAAAAAAAAAAAAAAATCAAAATTCGTAATTTCCAAAAATAACAAAATTCTAACTTTAATAAAAATTATAATTCTAATAAAACTCTTCTATAGCTTAATTTTTAAAAATAAAAATTCTAAATAAAATTTTGCAAGAAGAGTTCTAGCATAATTACAATTTATTTTTAAAAGAAAAGAAATTTTAAAACTCTAAAAATAAAAAAATATTTAAAAAATTCGAAATTACTAAAAATAATCTTTTTTTTTTCTAAAAATTCGTTTTTGAGCTGAAAGCATGTGTTTTCTAATGAAATGGACAGATGCCACCCAGAATGTGGGTCGGTTGATCTCGGATGGCCGGTTTCAGTAAAAATTGATAAGTTATGCGCCTCGTAACGATACCCGGATCAAAAGTTATGATCACTTTACGGTCTACCTTCTTTTTGCCCAATTATGCTAGAGCGTATCTATGACACATTCTACGTCAAAATGATAGTATTAGTCAATGTATGAGTGTGGTCCATCTAATAATATGACCCTAGCATGTGTATGAGATACACGACACTTGTATCCTTGTTGTAGTCAACTAGATATATTCTTTTTGAGCTACTCATGATTTTATGGATGGAAATCTTATTCAATTGTCAAAGAAATCGTATAAATCTTTTCTGTATTTTTTTGTTGATATCTTATTGTCACGTGGCATTATTTCAGTCGTTGGATCTGGCATAATCAAATTAAATATAAATAAATTAGTAAAAATAAAATAAAATAATAAAGGTATAAAATTACAAGTAGAGATAAAAAGATATTGTCAATGCTTATCTCTATCACACTAGCTTAACACATCAGTGGAAAATAAAAACATTGTATGTTAAGTTAACATGCAATGTTGGGTATGATGATTTCTGATTATAATAATCCTCATGATCTTCCTACTTCATGCATGAGATACCTAAGGATCCTTGATCCAGACTGTTGATCTGATGGACTCACCATTGATGAAGGATGCCTAGAAAATCCTGCTAGAGTGGACAATGACAGTGGTTCATTCATTTTCATCTTTCCATCAGACCTTTTATGGCAGCTATGCAAAGTTCAGATCCTCCATTAGGGAAAAGCTCATGATGCGTCCTCCATCAATGATGGGACCCCTTAGATATATGATTTTTCATAAAATAATACCTCATTGTTTTGGAACTTGCACGCCGTGTTTTAAAAATAAAATCATTAACATGACTTATTAATTTAAGTGTTTTTTATTCCGGTACCTTCTGTTAGGTTTCTCAAACCTTCCATTGGGGTTTTTCTAATGGCAGTTAGATTTAAAAACGATTATTTTTCGTAAATGACAAGTCCTTCAAACGAGAAGGCTCTCCTGCAAACATGAGTTCTCAGTTCTCACATACCAGAGGTTAGGTTGTCCAACCGATCTTATTTTGGGGTTATGCTTTAGGAACGGTGGGTTCTTCTATTTTTTGGATGGTTAAAAACAGAAGAAGTAAAAAAATCCAATGGAGCTATTTCAATAAACAAGTGTTCACAAATCAGAGGCTTTCAATCATGACTAAAGGATAGTGGATTCCATAATTGAGTAGGTTTATAATTAATAGATGGCATCTTAAGAATTTCCCACTGCCTGCATATCAAGAGCCATGTGCAATCTGTGTATCATAAATCTCCCTTTCTTTTTGTGAGTGTGAAGGTTGAAGTTGAGCTCAGGAAGACGTGTAGGGCCTGTTTGGATTGTAAGTTACTTAAGATAAGTTTTTTATGACTCTAAATAACTTATCTTAGTTTCTACTTATTAAGCAGATAAGTATGTTTGACAAACAACGTACTTATTAGCCAATAAATAAGCATGTTTGGTTTCCAACAACGTAAGTATTTATCTCTCAAGAATGCTTGGTCCCCCCTTACAACCACTCTCTATCATTTAAGTATGCTTGGTCCCCTTACATCCACTCTCGAGGCCAACCTTTGATGTGGACTATCCAGTGGTGGAACCCACCAGATTTATTTTTCTCATTACTGCCATTCATCCATTTTTTTTCCAAATCATTTCAGGGCTTGGGCCCTAAGGTGTGGCAGACCCAAGGCTTAAAGTGGGCCGCACCACTGAAAACCGTTGTAATTGAGCACCTGCCGTTGAAACCTTCCTTAGACCCCATTTTCTGTGGGGCCCACCACGTTGTTTCTTTGACACCCAAACTGTGGGTATGACCACGTGGGGTCTGGGTACGGCCAAAACACAAATATCAGCTTGTTGCAAAGCTCAGGTGGGCTACATCTCATGTATCTACAGTGGATGAATTTCCACCGTTGAAACACTCCCTGGGGCCCATCGTGATGCTTTTTTGCTAACAAACCTGTTGATTAATGTCAATTATACGTGGCTGAAGAGAAAACATAAATGCCAGCTAGCTTGATCTAAAAGCTTTGTAGGCCCCACACCATAGAAAACGGTGGTGATTGTACTCTTACTGTTGAAATCCTCCTGGGTCCACTTTCTTTCACGCTGTAGGGCCAACTTTGATGCATGAGTTTTACACACACCATCCAGCCATTTGTACCAGCTCACTTCAGGGTACGGGCTCAAAATCAAGACTTTCATATTTCAGGTGGATCATACCACAGAAAACGATTCTCGATTTTCAACCGTTGAAACCTCTTGTGTGGGGGCCACTGTGATGTCTGTCTGTCATCGAACCTGTCCATGCGGTCACTGGACCTAGACATGGGGGCAGGGCCTACAGATGGAGCAGATCCAAAGCTATGGTGGTTTTCTGTCCACCGTTGAAACCAGTCTGTAGCGCCCGCCATGCTGCTTTTTTCACTCAGACCTGTAGGAAAGGAAGACATAAATGTCAGCTTGATCTAAGCTTAAATGGACCCCACCATAAGCAATTATGGTGATTGACTCCCACCGTTGAATCTCCTTGTGTGGCCCAAAGTGATGGTGATGTGCCGTCCCCCACCTGTTGTTATGGTCACACAAACCTGGGAAAAGGGACAACACAACCACCAGCTTGATCCAAAACCGCTGTGGGCCCAACCCAAGAAACAGTGTTGATGGAACAACCACCACAAGAAATAGTGTAGATGAAGCACCCACCGTTAAATCTTCCTTTGGGGCCTACCATGATGTTTATTTGCCGTCTAATTGACCGTTAGGTCACTCGGCCTAGTCGTTCGGCCTACTCGTGTCCCGGCCACAGAAAGGAAGCAGATTCAAAGTTCAAGTGGGTCCCACCCCCTATGAAACAGCAGTGACTGAATGTTTACCGTTGAAACCTTCCTGGGCCTAATACTAAACGAGGTTCACTCATCACGATCTTCATTGTAGTCATATTTTTACTTGAAATGCATCAATGCACAAACATTCTAGTTTTTATGAGGTTTCAGTGGTTCCAATGTAAGTGCCAACAGCATTATATAAGTTGTACAAGTGGCTGGATTGATTAGATGGCTTGATTGACAAGTGCTCTAAGATGCTCAATTCAAGTTGTGGGGCTACCATATTTTGTCTACTCCGCTTTATGAAATGTGGGTTGAAGCTTTGGGCCTGTCTATATTTTGAATACTACATGTCTTGATACTTCATGTTAGTTAGTATTCACCATATCATGTCTAATCTTTTAATACTTGCTTACTGAAAGTGCAATAAAGAAGTTCATTTTCATCAGTTCAGGAAAATATCCGTTGGAGAAACATAACTAAAGGTATCAAAATGAAAATTACCTCATTAATAAGTGTTGGGATAAGAGATCTCTTTTCAACCATATGGAGCGATGTCAAAATCACAAGTACACATTCAAAAAAAACATACGTAAAACACAATATAGAAATTTATGTGATTTCCTTTCAGTATGTCCATATATTCACCATGCTTAAAAGCAAAAAACAAGGAAGCACCTCTCTCTTACACACACAATAAAATATATATTATTTCAAATAAACTAGGATTTACATAAAATTTGAGTAAGGGGCTACGCCCCAAATCCCCAGGCAAGGGAGCATTGCCCTCAACGCGGAGCTTACTAAATCTGGCCTAGTCCCTTTTCATTTAATAGGTCGGCCCATCCAAGCAAAGCCTACACATTTAAGTCACAATGGGCCTGTTCCACAGCCTTGTTACAAAATTCCACGAAATCTGTACCGATAGTGGCTGTTGATCAATCTAGATTACAAACCATAGCTGGGCCCGAGACATGAACCTTTTAAAAGGCCTGGGACTGACCCTGATTTGGCTAGGACTGAAACCAAAGGGCTGACCTGGCCGGTTGCCAGCCATGGATACTCTATTTGGATCACCAAACCATGGGTTCTATTATACGAGCCAGGATGCCCTTTGTAGACCTACCAACAAGCTGGGCCTGGGTTAGCTTTCAGCTCGGATTCTAAAGTTCCATCCGGAATTTTCGTTTTCCTCTTCTGAGGTCCAGCTACAGCCCACGATCCAGCATGCAGGTGGGGCCGTGGGGGGTGGCGCGGCTTCAGTGGATACCCGAATCCACAGAGATCGGTGGTCCCTGACTGTGGGGCCCACCTTGACGTATATTCCTTACATCTATGCCATCCATATATTTTGACAACTCATTTTAGGGTATTTTACCAAAACGGAAGCAGATCCAAATGTTAGGTGGACCATGCCGCAGAAATAGTAATGATTAAATACTCACCATTAAAAACTTCTTTTAGGTCACCGGAATGTTTATTTACCATCCAACCTGTTGATAAGGCTCCAGAGACCTGGATGAGGGACCACACAAATCTCAGCTTGATCCAAAACTTTTGTGGCCCCCAATAAGTTTTTAATGGTAAATCACCACTGTTTCCTGTGGTGTGGTCCACATGACATTTATATCTGCTTCAATTTTATGAGTTTTCTGTGAAATAAGCTGTCAAAACTGATGCACGGAGTGGATGTAAGCTAGATACATCAAGGTGGGGTCCATATTAAGGAATCCACAGACCTCGGTGGAAGCGTCGCCCCGTTGGGAGCACCCAAGCCCGGCCTAACAGACCAGGTATGGGAGATTAGGAGTGGCCATTTCTACGGGAACCGGGAATGTGGTAGAGCCATTTCTCCACGGCACGTGCCAAGGTGATCCGGAACCGTCCATCCAGCTGCCCTACTGGGGATGTAAAATGGCTCGAAAAGAATATCTGTTCATTTTATGTATCTGGTCCTGATCATGTCTTGAAAGTGAATGTCGAATAGGTGTGTTTCGGACGCGGATTCCCTGCGAAAGCCTTTGGCAGGAGGTTCCTGCGGTGGGATGTATTGGCTCATGTCATGTTTGTGAGAAATCCATCCGTCCATTCATTGCTCCCTATCAAGGGATATTCCAACAATCCCATCCCATAGTTCCCTATGGCGTAGCACACCTGAGTTAAAATTAAAGTTCTGGCTGATATTTATGTATAATCCACTCTAACCACCAAGTGCTCCAAACCATGTTACGCCAGTGGCCCAAAAATAATCTCCATTTTTTTTATTTTTATGGACCGCATTATTGGAAACAGTGTACAGGGCATCACTGGTCGTCCAATTTATTTCCATTACTGTGGCCCACATGAATAATGTATGGGTATGTTCTTTTAGCACACAACTAAATATTTGCATGAAATCTAATGGTTGAAGTTGATTTTATATAATTATCATAGTGGGCTAGCTTTATAAAAATCACTGGTGGATATTTCTTTCGCAAATATTTCCTTTAAGTGTGGTCCACCAGATTCACGGGTGAGCCAGATATTTTGTATAATCTGGGCCTAATATGAGACAGTATATAATGGTCAAGTTAATCTTACATAAACATTAAGGTGGGCCCATTGAAATCAAGAATAGCATACCATGCATATCATTTCTTTTTTGTAAACAATCTCTCCATACAGAGACTGAAGCCCCCACTCAATTTTTGGCCGGGCACACCATAATGTGTTTGCAACATTCAGTGTGACCATTAGATGTGCAATCTCAATTTAGGCCTAGAGACAAAATGAAGTTGACTTGTGATTAGGGGCCCCATCAAAGATAGTAGTTGGTAGAGAGATGTCCACACTTGATTTGTATAGAGGTCACCGTGAATATTAGGGGTCATTTGGATGGTGGTAAATCATTTACAACTAATGTTTGGATGCCCTAAAATACTTGTAAATCATTCAATAGTTGTAAATGATTTATCACATTTTTCTCATTTTCATTTGCTAGTTAAAAGGTGAAATTTCATTTACTAGCAAATGGTTTAGTAACAAGAACCCTCTAACAGCTCTTTTTTTTTTTCCTTAAAAGCTGGGAAACATGCACCTCCCTCTCTCTATTGTATTAAGAACTCCAAAGGCTGTGAGGTCCCCCCTATTCCCCTCCACTGTGCTTGTGGCATCTACTCGGTCCATGATCCCTTCCCATGTTCAGAGTACAACCAAAAAAATCACTTGATCCAAAACCAAAAACAGGGCTACAGCATGAGGAATTAAAAATGTAAAACCAATAGAAAAAATTTAGGTGGGCCACACCATGGAAAGTTGCTATAACTAGATTTCTGTGGATGTTAATTGCATGGTGAATGGGTGACCCGAACAGATGTGGATTGGATGGTGACCCTAACACCATGTAGGTTGTGGCTCCACCATGATGCATGTTTTTTTATCCACATCCACTGTTTGTTTTGCTAGCTCATTTTAGGGCATGAATCTAAGAAGAAGCATATCCAAAGCCCAAGTAGGCCTCACCGTGGGAAAGAGTGGATAATGACTTCCATAGTGGAAACCTTCCTAGCCCGAAGAGATGTTTATTTGTCGTTCAACCTATTTGTCACATTAGATTAAGGGAAAATACAAATATCATCTTTGATTCAAAGCTCATATGGCCCTTGAGAAGTTTTCAATTGTAGGCTTACAATCCACATTGTTTTTGTGGTATGGTCTACTTGAGCTTTCGATGTGCTTCAATTTTGGGCTCGGCTCATAATAGATGGATGGTGTGGTTAAAACACACCACCAAATTTCATTTGGACCCAATACCACATGGCTCGGTGGTGTTGGGATGCAATGAAATTTGATTGGGCCAGCTGTTAAAGAGAAGCTTGATTGACTTTATAACTTTGAAACATGTTTTGTGTGGACTCTATTAATTAGGACAGTGGTAGGTCGCTTAATCAAATCATTTCACGTCCTGGCACCACTGACCTAACGTGTTATTAGATTCACCATGCAATCATGTCACGTCCTTGGCACTACTGACCTAACGTGGTGTTAGATTCACCATGCAATCTGTGTTTGATTCCTATAACCACAAAAGTAAGTGACATGTCAGGTGATTTGCAATTTTTATTAGGCCATGTCAGGTGTGGCTCCTTAACTTTTGTATCAGGCTGCTTTTGAAGGTGCTGTTCATCCCTTGGCTGGTGTCCCCCACAAAGGAACACATGACTGGCATCCTCTTGCAATTGTTCCCGGTGGTGTATCTCACTTGAGTTCTTTGACTCCACATCTTAACAATGATTGATGCACCAGAGCTTAAATGTCACACAAAGTAACTCGTTGGACCTGCAGAGCTAGGGTTCTGCAGGCGCTGGGTGTTGCTCTCTAGGGCTGAGAGTCTGGCGGGTTGGGTTGGGTTGGGTTGGGTTGGGCTGGGTCGGGTCGGGTCAGGTTGGTGCTCAACCCTAGTCCAATCCAAAGTTCCTGTACCTCAACCCAACCCAACCCAACCCAACCTCAGGTTGGGAATTCTCAACCCAAGCGGATTTGGTCGGGTGGATACATGCTAATATTTCCATTGTTACATTAGTTATTATATTTCAATACACATCTTATTTTTTATACCCATAATTTTATTAATTATATAGATAGTTGTTTTTTTAAAATTAAAAAAAAAATCATTTTTTCTAAACAAACAAAGCTAAAATATAGGACAACTACTCCTTTAAAAGCCATGTTGTGTAGCACACAATCTATTTGAGAGAGAAATCTGACATATCTTGTTTGCTTGACCCATCGGAAATGACATAGACCAATGAGACCCAACGGCACTGGAATTTCTTGTGCCTTCAACAAAGACTATCCGCACTCAATTATAATTTAGAAGTAATTGATATATCTATGGTGTTTATATAGCCCAAGCTTGAGACCAAACCTGATACATTCTCCCCAAGCCCAACCCAATGTTGGGTCGGTCGGGTTGAACCCACCCAGCTTTCAGCCCTATCGTTTGCACATGTTTGCAAGGGCCAATCATTTGGTGATCTTAGACCATTCATCAGTTGGGCCATGCCATACATGAACAAAACTCTTCAAGCTTCGGATACCTGCATGTGGTCATGCGACATGCGACATCAGGCCATTTTTTGGGTGATGCCAAAATTCAGACCTTTTAAGGCATGCAAAATCTGGCAGGTCTGCTGATCAGGTGGTCCACGCGTTAATGAGAAAATGGTAGGAAAAAAAAATAAAAATTGTGAATAGGCTATATTCGATGCAGTTGTGGCCCAGTTGATGAGTGACCATGGTGGTTGTTCCTGAAACAGAAGAATTGAAAATCCGCAGACAGTGATTTCCACGCAACTGTAACTTATAAGCTGCTCTGGGTCGGCGAACCTTAGTGCAGCCCACTCATGGCCGTATTTTCAGACGATATCGAAGCCCATGGGTTGGACACGAGTCTAGTTTTTGGGCCCAACAACTCGTGAAGATGGCCAGATCTTACATCCGTGAATAGCCCAGAGTTAGGCCGGCACAACCCAGGCAAGCAAGACCCATAGTGAATAATGGTAGGTGAGTTTTGGACAAAGGAGTCACTTGGTCTGATCAAATGGTTGAGCTCTCACCTTCTCAGTTTCTAAGATCATCGGTTGGAATTGGGCATTTTTCATCCTAGCCCATGGGCACTGCTTTCCTAGTTTTTCATGTGGTATGGCCCACTAATCTAGCTCAACCTTATATTTGGGCTTACGTGACCGGCCCAGATAACGGACGGAGAGGGGATCCAACCCATCACTACGGCCCACGGAGCTTGCCTTCTCGAAAACATCTCAGGGGCTTACTTTTGGTGAGGATGTTTTGGTCATTTTCTGAAAAGGTCTCGAGCTTCTAGTCTTTTCTGCGGCTTAAGAGTCGGGTCGAGAAGGTTCGAAAAGGCATCTACCGAAACATCAACCCACTCTCTCTCCTCCCTATAAATGTCCAACCACTGCGAACATCTCTCCCAACAATCAGCAGCAATTCGATAGCCAAACGACTATTCGCTAATCAGCGCAGCTCAATTCCCGATCTCGCTCCTTGCATAACCTTTTTACTTTCCTACCCCTCCCTAAAACGAAAGATGTCGATCATTCCATCAATCTTCGGTCGCCGAAGCTACGATCCCTTTTCCCTTGATCTATGGGATCCTTTCGATGGCTTTCCCTTCAACTCCCTTGCAACAGCGAACGGAAACAGCGAG
Organism: Magnolia officinalis; assembly: GCA_021015155.1. Classification (NCBI taxonomy): domain Eukaryota; kingdom Viridiplantae; phylum Streptophyta; class Magnoliopsida; order Magnoliales; family Magnoliaceae; genus Magnolia; species Magnolia officinalis. The sequence continues at coordinate 9,000,462 of JAJHSJ010000005.1, forward strand.
ACCGCTGCATTTGCAAATACCCAAATAGACTGGAAAGAGACGCCAGAAGCCCATGTATTCAAGGCAGATCTTCCAGGGCTGAAGAAAGAGGAAGTCAAGGTGGAGGTTGAAGAGGGCAAGGTCCTCCAGATCAGCGGAGAGAGAAGCAAAGAATCGGAGGAGAAAAACGACAAGTGGCACCGTATAGAGAGGAGCAGCGGCAAGTTCCTGAGGCGATTCCGGCTGCCGGAGAATTCCAGAGTGGAAGAGGTGAAGGCAGCAATGGAGAACGGGGTGCTGACTGTAACGGTGCCGAAGCAGGAAGTGAAGAAGCCCGATGTGAAGGGCATTGAAATTTCTGGTTGAGAATGTGTGATCTTGTTGTTTTACCAAAATAGCCTTCTTTCTTCTCGTTTGTGTGTTTGTAGGTTGTCTTTGTATTTGTGTCGTGGAAGTATGATGGAAATACAAGTTGATTGTTATGAAATCGGATACTGACGGTACAATCTTTGTAATTTAACGAAGAATGTAAATGTCAGTTTATTTTCTTGAACCTTCAGAGCAGCTTGCTATGCATATATTTTATAGTATGGAATACTGGATGACTCGAATATAGTGATAATCCGTCTGATGGACCCTCTGTTTTGGAAAGTGGAAGTGGTTTTGGACGCCCATAGCTTTTATTCACTTTCTCCCGCTTTAGGAAATAAAAAGTTGTTAAATAGAGCTTGTGGCTCACTTTTATGGGTGAAAGAAAGTTTCTGTCTAAAAACCACCTATCATAAATTACCTATAACAAATCCTTTACCTAAGCATATTCATCGAACCAACGGACGGTTACAAGGAGAAAGGACAATGGTATATATATATATAAAGAGTTGTTTTGGATCGGAATAGTCTAACAGCATTGATAGCAGCACATCATTTCCCTCATCAAGGGGAACGGATTGGCTACCCTCACACCAGCCAATGGCTGGTGTTCGGTGCTATGTGGGCCATACCATGATGTATGTGTTTCATCCATGCCATCCATCTGTTTTTACAGATCATTTTACTATATGCGTCCAAAAATTAGGTATCTTCAAATCTCAAGTGGACCACATTACAGGAAACAGTGTTGAATGAGGGTCAACCATTAAAAACATTTGGGGGCCATAAAAGTTTTGGATCAGGCTGATCTTTGTTTTTTCTCTTCAAAGTTTTGAATCAAGCTGATCTTTGTTTTTTCTCTTCATCTGGGCCTGTATGACCTAATCAACAGATTGGATGTCAAATAAACAGTATAGTGGGCCATAGGAGGATTTTAATGGTTGATATCCAATCACTATTGTTTTCATATGGTGTGGTCCACCTGAGATTTATATCCCCCTCATTTTTGGGATAAGACAATAAAATGCTCTTTAAAAATGGATGAACCGAATGGATGAAACACATACATCATGGTGGGGCCCACAGAGCACCGAACATCAGCCACGGAGCTGGTGTCAGGGGGAGTAGTCAATCCGTTTCCCTCTTCAAGAGAGGCAAAAACGCCAGCTGTGGACGCGGATTAGCTAGCGAGACTATCTCCAAGTACTGTGGGGCCACCATGATGTATGTGTTGTATCCACACTGTCCATCCATTAGGAGAGATCATTTTAAGGCAGGATCAAAAGAACAAGAAAGATCCAAAGCTGGAGTGGAACCCACCAAAGAAAGCAGTGGGGAGAGTGACGCCCACCGTTGAAACCTTCCTAAGGTCCACTGTGATGTTTATTTGAGATTCAACCTGTTCATAAGTTAACATAGACATTAAAGAAAGGAAAAGACAAATAACAGCTTGATCGGAAACTTTTGTGGCCCTTATGAATTTTTAATGGTGGACGTAACTCTCTCCACTTTTTTCTGTGGTGGCATCCACTTGAGGTTTGGATCTGATTCATTCTTTGGCTTATGCCTTAAAACGATCTCTCCAAGCGAATGGAGGGTGTGGATACAGAACATACATACTCATGGGATCCACGGAACTAGGTGACGTCACTTCAGTAGCGAGTCTCGCTACTCAACCTATCGGTAGCTAATCCGCGTCCCACAGCCGGTAAGACGTGTGCATTGTGGGTCCCCCGTGCTGTGGTTGTAGCATCCACTGGGTACATCAAGTGATCCTTCTAATATTCACAATACAGTCCAGAAATTTACCTGAGCCAAAACTGAGGAGGGCCACACCACGGGAAGACTGTAAGTTCAAAAAAAAAAAAAAAAAAACTTATGTGAGCCACACCCTGAGAAATTGCTATAACCGGATTCCCTAGGACGCCGATTGCGTGGTGACACAACAGATGCAGATTGCATGCTGTCTCAATACCACTTAGTCTGTAGGGTCCACCATAATGTATGTGTTTTTTCTACACCCTTGATCCGTTTTGCCATCTCATTTTGGGGCATGACCCAAACTGAAGCATATTCAACGCCCAAGTGGGCCACACCACAGCAAGCAGAAGGGATAATAATGTCTACTGTTGAAACCTTCCTTAGGGAATGAAGTAATGTTTATTTGTCATCCAACTTGCTCATAGATCAGATAGACTTGGATAAATGAAAAATACAAATATCAACTTCTTCCAAAACTTGTATGACCAAAGAAGTTTTCAACCATAGACTTTCAATCTTCACCGTTTCCTATGGTGTGGTCCACTTTAACTTTGGACATATTTCAATTTTCAGCTCATGTCCTAAAATGAGCTAGCGTAGTGGATGGACGATGTGGTTAAAATTTATACATCATAGTGGCCCCATGGAGTCAAGACACTAATTACCTGCATGGTGTTAGCTCAAAACTCAATCCCTATCCACCCAGACCACAGTACCATGTGGCTCTCCGTAGTTTTGGGACATGGTGGGGTTTGATTGAGCTGCATTCTACTGTTAAAGATACGCCCGGTCATTCTACTGTCAAAGATAAGCCCGGTCGACCAACCAACTTTCAAACAAGAAGCCATTTGCCTATCACTCAGTATGCTTAGTAAACTTTGTGAGGTCCATTTTGATATATATATTTTATCCCCTCCATCCATCTAAAGCACAGGTAATTTTAGGGCTTGATTTAAAGAAAAAAAAAAACTACGTACATTCAAAGCTCAAATAGACCACACCATACGAAATAGTATGAATTGAATGTCTACTGTTGAAAATATTTTGGGGGCACAAAAGCTTTGGATCAAGCTGATTTTTGTGGTTTCCCTCCATCCATGTCTTTGTGATCTTAATAAATATCATTGTGGGCCTAGGAAGGTTTCAACCATCAAAATCATTATTCCCACTATTTCTTATGGTGTGGTTCACTTGATCTTTGGATATGTTTCAGTTTTGGGATCAACCCAAAAATGATTTGGAAAGATGTATGGATGGGATGGATAAACCACATGCATTCAAGGTAGACCCAACAAAGTCTACTGGCTACAATAAAAGTGTACTAAGTTACACAATCTATTTTTCTTTCAAATATGTTTTGTGTGGACCCATTACGGACAGTAGGACTTGACATAATCAAATCTTGTCATGTCACTTCCCAATATGACCCAGCCACCTGGTGTCCGGTTCACCTTGCAATCTACGTTCAACTCCTATAACCTCTAACAATGGCCCAATGTGAAAGTGCACAGCTAGATGATTTTGGCTTGTGTGAAATGATGATTTTGCTACCCAACCGGCTGGTTTAAAGGAAAATCTCATGTAATCACATCCAATGTTACGTTGATGAGAGGCATCGCTCCTTAAAAATAGCATAGGCCTACTTGTGCCATGTCAGCATGTGTATCACCGAGAATGGACGGGTTGAAACAGAAGAAATGAATTTCCTGCAGATGGTGAAATTTCAAGCCACCGTGAATAAAAAGCTGGGCTGGCTCGGCCTTACCTTAGTACCGCCCACTCATGGCTGGATTTGTTGGGATGCCTTGCACAAACCTTAAGATCTAGCCTCCCGAAACAAACCAGAATTATGAATAGTAAACCAATGAAATAAATCAAAGCATCAATCACACACCACACAAGAGATTTTTACGTGGAAAACCCTCAAAGAGGTAAAAACCACGGGACCTCGTCCAGATCAACAATCCACTATGAAGTAGAACGTTACAATCTTCTTCACTCACGCAGGAGTGGATAAACAATAAGAGAAATAGAGAAAACGGAGAGATCTAACCGATTACGAGGACCTAGAAGCACTGAGATGTAGATTGCAAAGTAGAGAACCTCCACGAGCAGAACCTCCCTTCTATAAGCTTCCTCTCTCTCTTTCTCCCTCTCTCTCACCTTTGATAGCCTTAAACCCTTTAGCAAATATCTTGTAAAGCTTTAGGAAACCCTCTTGCTATTTTGTGATACCTAGAAAAACCCTAGGCAACCCTTTTTATAGTTTTGGGAAACTCCTTTTCACATCCCAGTTGCGAAAGGACTCAAATCCGCAGTTTCGCGCAAAATCGCGGAACAAACTGCGTAACCTTCGACTAGTCGAGACATCCCTTCGACCAGTCGTAGGCCCCCTTCGACCAGTCGAAGGTTCCTTCGACCAGTCCAAGCTACAGTAAAAAACAACAAAATTACTCGCTGGACTTTGAGTCGAAGTTTTTGACTCGAACCTTCGACCGGTCGACCACCAGCCTTCGACCAGTCGAATAGGGCTCTCGACCAGTCGAAGATGGGTCAAAATAACCCATCAGGATTTGCACTCGATCTCGAAGCCCGTGGGTTGGACACAAGCCTAGTTTTTGGGCCTAACGGCTAATCAAGATGGCCAGATATTGCATCCGCGAATAGCCCACAACTTGCCCCGCATAGCCCAGGGAGGCGAGACCTATATTGAATAATGGGGGGTGAGTTTTGGACAGTGGGGGGGACCTTAGTTTGATCACATGGCTGAGCTCTAGCCTTCTCAAGCTCCAAGCTCATGGGTTGGAATTGGGCATTCTTCGTCCTGGCCCATGGGCAGTGCAATCCTAGTTTCCCATGTGGTGTGGCCGACTCATATCTAAATCAACATTATTTTTGGGCTTACATAGCCGGCTCAGAGGATGGACGGAGGAAGTGGATTGAGTCCGATCCCGAGTTGAACAATAAGCAACCCAACTATGTAAGAACTCTATAAGGTGAGCATTATTGATCAATGGTCTGGATTATCCTAAAGGTTGAATAAAGTGATCGGGTAAACCAATGGGCCCTACTGCGTTGTGATACATTCAGAAATTCGCATAAGAGGTAGAATGCTATAACTGTGATACGCACAGTATTTCAGAAGAACTAAGATTTCGAATTTGTGTAGAGCATTGGGGAGAGGAGTTTTGATGGATTTCAAACTCCTCAACCCCATAACCTATATTAACAGGCTAGGTCCCCAATCCTACACCGACCTACAGAAGCTTAATCCCATCATAATATATTAGAGATCTTGTAGAGCTCACTATAATGTATCTGTTTAGCCACTATGCCGTCCATCCATTTTTCTTGTGTCATTTTGAGGCATGAGTCTAAGGGCGTGTTTGGCCAGACAGATCCTATGGGATTTGGAGGGATGGGATGGTAAAATCTCAGGATATGCCAAACGAGCCAAACAGACCCTGTCCGGGGTACAGCAAACCTATGTATGGATCTTAAACCAATCCACTGACATCACCATCATTACCTTAAAATTGATCCCATCCCTCCTAAAAATGAAGCACATCCAAAGCTAAGTAGAGAGCTTTGGTTTCATTAAATGCAAAAGTCATCTTTGATGTGGTTCACTTGAATGTTGGATCTACTTCATTTTTAGGCTCATGTCTTAAAATGATATGAGAAAATGAATGGATGGCATGTATAACAGATACATCATGGTGGGCCCACAAGAGCTCTAGTCTGACGGCTTATCTTGCATTCCTATGCATTCAGATTGCGTCCAACCCCGCTTGGATGATAAGCTGTCCGACCAGGTGCGTGAGTCTCACCATGAAGTATCTATTTATCCAAGCCGTTCATCCCTCTTCAGATCATGTTAAGGCATGTGACTTAAAATGAGGCAGATCCAACGCCCAAGTGGATCACAAAAATAAAATAGTGAGCTTGGGTTGCATTAAATGCAAGAGTTATCTTTAGTATGGTACACTTGCGTTGAATCTGACTCATTTTTTTAGCCAATACCTTATTAACATGACCTGAGAAAATAAATGAGCCGCAGGGATAAACAAATACATTATGGTGGTACCATACAGATCTGATCGGAACACTTAATTCTTCGAGCGGGACCGAACGCAATCGGCTTCCGAACGGAGAAGGGGTCACGTCACGTAGCTTTTCGTTGCCCTGGCTCCCTCCGAAAACTCCAGTGCCTTCTGGAATCTATTGTCACGCACCTGATGGTTCTCGGTCTTATCGAAGATATCACCGGGGCATACTTTTGGTGCGGACATTTTAGTCATTTTCTGAAAAGGTCTCGAACTTCTCGTCTTTTCCACAGATTAAGAGACGAGTCGAGAAGGTTCCAAAAGACATCTCCCGAAACATCAACCCACTCTCTCTCCTCCCTATAAATATCCGACCAATGCCAACCTCTCTCCCAACAATCAGCAGCATTCAATAGCCAAACGACTATCTGCCAATCAGCTCAGCCCAATTCCCGCTCTCGTTCCTTACATAACCTCTTTACTTTCCTACCCCTCCCCAAAACGAAAGATGTCGATCATTCCATCAATCTTCGGTCGCCGAAGCTACGATCCCTTCTCTCTTGATCTATGGGATCCTTTCGATGGCTTTCCCTTCAACTCCCTTGTAATAGCGAACCAAAACAGCGAGACTGCTGCATTTGCAAACACCCAAATAGACTGGAAAGAGACGCCAGAAGCCCATGTATTCAAGGCAGATCTTCCAGGGCTGAAGAAAGAGGAAGTCAAGGTGGAGGTTGAAGAGGGCAAGGTCCTCCAGATCAGCGGAGAGAGAAGCAAAGAATCGGAGGAGAAAAACGACAAGTGGCACCGTATAGAGAGGAGCAGCGGCAAGTTCCTGAGGCGATTCCGGCTGCCGGAGAATTCCAGGGTGGAAGAGGTGAAGGCAGCGATGGAGAACGGGGTGCTGACGGTTACGGTGCCGAAGCAGGAAGTGAAGAAGCCCGATGTGAAGGGCATTGAAATTTCTGGCTGAGAATGTGTGATCTTGTTGTTTTACCAAAATAGCCTTCTTTCTTCTCGTTTGTGTGTATGTAGGTTGTCTTTGTATTCGTGTCGTGGAAGTATGTTGGAAATACAAGTTGATTGTTATGAAATCAGATACTGACGGTACAACATTGTAATTTAACGAAGAATGTAAATGTCAGTTTATTTTCCTGAACCTTCGCATCAGCTTGCTATACCTATGTTATATAGTGTTGATGACAAAATCTGGATCACCCTCTACTCCTTGTGATGCTCCTCAGGTGGACCCTGGTCATGTACAAAGGGTGAACAAAGGAGACCCTGGCTAAGCCGGGGGACCCTCCGATGTCTAAGTCAAGTTAAAGGAATTGGGGTCTAAGTTGAAAGGTAGAAGGAGAGTGGAAGATCTTGCGTACCTGTAGCAATGGGGTCTTACTGTATTTATACCTGACTGTCGGACGGTCTAGGTCCGTTAATCTCGGCACGATTCACTCAATCAGTGAGATTTTCAAATCGTGGGGATATCGTACGCAATTCAAGGATCGTGTAGAATATTATGCACATCATGCGTATCGGTGAGCGAAGTAACGTCTACTTATGGTAGTTTCTAAGCTTAGCTCATGGAGCGCCCACCTCAGGATCCGGCCTCGGCTCAGTCCTTCTGGCAGATAAGGTCTCAATCAGAGTGGTTACAAGCCTTCGTCGAACAGTGACCGTATTTACACTCTGAGTTGGCTCTTGCCAGTCAGACGTTCTAAACGACTTTTTCATGAGGTCCGAGGTGAAGCGTCGGGCCTATTCTATCGAGTTGGGTTTCCTCCTATTTTGGTCTCGGATCGTCTCGAGCCGAATCAGTCATTAGTCTCAGAGCCGAAGCAACTTTGCGACTCATCGATGAATCCTTCAGCTGTGGGCATCACATAAGGTAGTCGTCTGTCCGATCGGGTCAGCATGACGTCAGCCCTCGGAATTATAAGGGGCTCGGATCTTCCCATAACAGAAGTCTCCTATTCTTGAGGTCGGTTACAGACTCGGAGAGTAAGCATACAGAAGATCCATCGCCTCGTCTGCTGAACCTTCTATGCATGCCGATATTATCAGGATTTTGGAATTCTGAAGCGTTGCGCCCTCAAGGTTTCCCGCCCACGGGCCAACATTCAGCTGCCGCGTGACGACGGTTAAGATTTCGAATCGTCGTCCGCCTATGGCCTATTGCCACGTATACTCTGATTAGTGTTTCGGACGGAGCCTTCCTTACTCGGGCGTCGTTTCGTTTATCCGGAGCACGCCGCTTGATGTCAGAGGCGTACTGCTCGACAGAGCCCGAGCCAATAGTGTGTGGCCACGTAAGCTTCAAAGTCGGCTCCCGACGATTCGGCTGCGGCCATCATTTCTTGTCATTAATGCAGAGATTTTGCAAGGTCTATATAAGTCTCCTTCAGAGACCTCTGTTTACTTCTGTGCTTTGTGCTTAAGTTGTTACCGGAGGAGGCGATTTCCGGCGAGGGCGATTCTGGTCGATCAAGGTTTTCCGATAGGCGATTCCGACCGATTAGGCCTTTCCGAAAGAAACGATTCCTGGTGATCATCTGGTGAGTCTTCTTCCTTGTGCCTCTCTGCATTCCTTCCTTTTAAGATGTCGTCCGACTTGGAGACCGTTCGGGATTATGATAATGATTCCGAGTCGGGGAGTTCTGATGACGGGAGAGGAACCTCTGAAGGCCCCTTTGAAGCTGTACCCCTATTCCCTCCGCCCCGAAAATCGAAGGAGACGGGGGCTTGGACTCGTCAGGGTGGCAAAAAGAAAACCGCTCAAGCCCCCCCAAACCACAAATATCGAGGCCGCCGAGATGCTAGCGAGTGGGCGGGCCTCGGAGGTAATCCCAGGAGGCTCCGTGCTATCGAAGTATCAAATGGAGTGGATCTGCTCGGAATTTCAGATCCCAAACTCCGTTCAGATAAGGGCCCCACAGCCTCTTGACACCGCTGGCGCGCCTGTTGAGGGAGAAGTTGTCATTTTTCTCTGTGCGCTGCAATGCGGGCTTCGATTTCCTTTGCATCCCTTCGTCCGAGCCATAACATCCTACCTCATACTGGCTCCCTGGTAATTCACCCCTAACGCTTAGAGGGTGTTGATTTTTTCTTATATCATCTGGTGTCAAGTCAAGAATGCGGAGCTGACCCCAAGGAGTTAATAAGTTTATAATTGGTCAAGCACGACAGCCAAGAACCATGGTACTACTTTGCGACCCGAGGCAGCAAAGGGTCGGGGCTGGTGATGAATCTTTCATCTTCCAATAAGTACTGAAAGAATAAGTGGTTTCGGGCTGCGAGCGAATGGGAGGCGCCAACAGCGGACCTCGGGACTCTGATAACTCAGGTCCCCACCTGATTTTCAAAATCAGGTCGAACTTTAAGCATTTTCTTCCCTTGTACCCTTTTTTCTTTAATCCAGTCAGACTGAAGCTCTTTTTATCCTTGTAGATTTTCCAAGGGGTTTGCCTCTCCTCACCTCAGACCAGAAAAATCAATTCGCCAAGGCTAAGGCACGTTCAGGGGAGCTTCGCTCCTGATCGAACCTGATCACTGCCGCCAACCTTCATTGGTCCGAGCTGTACAAGTCTCAACCCCTCCCGACGTCTTTCAGTAGATTCTTCTACCGTTTCCGTAGGAGAAGTCAAACTTACTCGCTTAGTTGCTGATTTGTTATTTTTTGCGTAGGCATGGCCAAGGCATCTGGTTCTCGGAGGAGGAAAACCGCCCCAACGGCAGAGGAGATGTTGAGGGCCGAGTCCCGGACGAAGACCACCGTTTGGAGGAGGCAGCCCAATCCTCGCGGGGAGGGCCCCTCTGGTGCAGTTTCAGTTTTTGTGGTTCCAGCTGCACCCTCGATTCCTATCGCAACTCCAGTTGTAGCGTCTGCTGAGACCCGAGTCCGAGCAATCATTGTTCCAACTCCAGCTACCATAACTCCTTCAACAACCATAACTCTTTCCCCAACAACCATAACTCCTTCTCTAGCAACCATAACTCTTTCTCTTCCTCCCACAGTCGTTCCCCCATCGAGGAGGCTCGTCCTACAGCCCCTGCATAGCTATCCTTTCATCATCTGAGCGAGAGGAGGCCGTCGAATGGCTGACGCCATGATCACCCCTCCCAAGGTTGGAGATGATCTCGGGGCCGAGGCTCAGGCCTCAGTTGGCAGCAGGACTGGGTTCGTGGAAGCAGCAGGCTCGGCACAGGTGAGGACGAGCAGTGGAAAGTTCAAACCGGGCTACCACCTGTCTTGCCTGATGCTTTGGGCTGCCAAACATGCCCTAGAGGAGGATATAGCCGGCCTTCTCAGCAAATCGGATAGCTCCTTCTTGAATGACATGGCTTTCATATTTTACACGGTATTTTTGTCAACTTTCCTTGCATTTTCACACTTACTACTTTCGAATGCTCATTTTCTTATTTTTGTTCAGTCTGTCCCAAAGCTCCTTTCGGCTCGAGAGAGGGCGTAGGAGTCAGAAAAGAGAGAGGCCGAGGTAGAGGCCCTCGAGATCGAAGTGGGGGTCTTGCGGGATGAAGCCACATTTCTTCGACTTAAGCACGGCGAGCTGCGTCGGCAGCTTGAAGATGGGAAGGCTAAGGAGCTCCGGCTGCAGGGGTCCATAACTGACCTTGAAGCTAGAGGGCTGCAGATGCAGGGGATCGCAGATGACTTCAAAGCTCGGTGCGGCGCTGCAACTGCCGAGTTGACCAGGTCCAAGGCTCACGCGGACTCGCTGACTAAGGAGAACACTCGATTAGGTGAAGTCCTGAAGCGGACTAAGGCCAAGGTGACAGAAGAGCAGAGTCGAGTCGTCTCCCAAGCAAGGGAAACTCAACGGACCGAAGATGCAGGGGATCGCGGATGACTTCAAAGCTCGGTGCGGCGCTGCAACTGCCGAGTTGACCCGGTCCAGGGCTCACGCGGACTCGCTGACTAAGGAGAACATTCGATTAGGTGAAGTCCTGAAGCGGACTAAGGCCAAGGTGACAGAAGAGCAGAGCCGAGCCGTCTCCCAAGCAAGGGAAACTCAACGGACCGAAGATGAAGCCTCCATGGCTGTAGCAGTGGCTGCTGCAGTGAACGCCTTCAAGGCTTCAAAGGAGAGAGACGCCGAAGGCACCAAGTTTTACAATTGCGGCTTCGATACTTGTATTGAGGCGGTTCAGGACTTGTACCCGGACCTCAACTTAAAGCCTTTGTTGCTTGAAGTTGAAGGGGAGAAGCCTGCCGAAATCGTCCGCCCGAATGAAGGCCCCAGCTCTCAAGCTCCTCCTCCCCCGACCGCGTAGATCGGATCATTTGCCTCCCCCCCTTTTTTTAGAACTTGTCGAAATTTTTCTTTTTGATTACTTTTTGACCTTCTAAAGAAGGTACATGAATGATGATTTTTAACTCTCTGGAGAGGGCGCATGAATGACGATTCTTCTTTTATATATTAATCCGTAGTTAATTTTCGAATGTTAAGTGTCGATTGTTGATTACTGGATTGATTTGTTGATAGGTCGATTTACTTTAGGGCATGGCCGAGCCGACCCTTTGACAGGTCGGCCCCTTCCAATGTCGTTTCGTAGAATTTTTGAAGCCTTTATGGCCTGATCATTATTGAGTCCAAACCCACTAGGGTCGGCTCGTCCCACGGTTGGCAAGAAAACTCCGCTTCATCCATTAGTCGGGCGATGAGCCGACTCTTATGTCGGGTCATCTTTTGGCTTTTCCCCTGACTGAGAGGGGATGCCCTGTCGAGTTTTCGTGGGATAACGCTCTAACCCCTTCTTCAAGGGATCAGTTCGTTTAATTCGCCTCTGCATATAAGAGGCAACTTTTTCTTAGTAGATAACTCATTCATGTAGATAAGAAGAGGCGAATTTCATTAAGAGCCTTAAAGGCTTGTCGCTCGGAGGCATACATTTGTTGAGAGCCTTAAAGGCTATTTCGTCATGAATAGTAAACTTTCAGGTGCTCGGCATTCCAGGGATGGGGGAGTTGACGACCCTCGAGGTCTTTTAAGTGGTAGGAGTCCTGTTTGATCGACCGAACAACCTAATAGGGCCCTTCCCAGTTAGGTCCGAGTGTCCCAACCCCTGGCTCAGCTGTGTTCTGGAATACTCGACGAAGGACCAAGTCCCAGAGACGGAACCGCCTGGTCTTGACTTTCGAATTGTAAAATCGCGCAACTTGTTAATATCGAGCTACGACTTAGAGCCTTTAGATATCTCTGACTTCTTCGAGCAAATCTAGGTTAGCCGCAATCTGCTTGGAGTTCTGATTTTCTTTGTAACTCTTACCCCGAGCCGTGGGGATGCCAATTTCAACTTGCATCATCGCCTTCGAGCCATAAGAGAGCGAGAACGAAGTTTCTACAGTTGAGGACTGAGTTGTGGTCCCGTAGGCCCAGAGAACGAATGGGAGTTCCTCGACCCAGCTGCCTTTCGCTTTCTCCAACTTCGTTTTAAGATGGTGCTTGATAACTTTATTGACTGCCTCCACCTGTCCATTGGACTGGGGTTGTCGAGGAGAAGAGTACGCATTTGTGATGCCGAGTCCTTGACACATGCTTTGGAACTTATCGTTGTCGAACTGTCGGCCATTGTCTGACAAAATGGTGCACGGAATCCCGAATCGGCAGATGATGTTTTTCCAAACAAAGTCAATCACCTTCTGTTCTGTGATTTTAACAACAGGCACGGCCTCGGCCCACTTGGTGAAGTAGATGACTGCAACGATAGCGAACTTGACTTGCCCTTTTCCTTTAGGCAGAGGGTCGATGATGTCGATTCCCCACTGAGCGAACGGCCAGGGACCGCTCATAGGAGTCATTTCTTCTACAGGTTGCCTCGGCACGGCTGCAAAGCATTGGCATTTGTCGCATTTCTTAACGTAGTTTTTAGAATCCTCCTTTATAGTCGACTAGAAATATCCTTGTCGGAGTATCTTCAGGGCCAAGGCTCAACTGCCGGAATGGTTTCCGCAAATTCCTTCGTGAATCTCCCGAATGACATATTTTGCCTCATCCGGTCGAAGACACATGAGGTATGGCTGAGAATGCCCTTTTTGGTATAGGATACCGTCCAGGATGACGTATCGTGCTGCTCGGACTCTCAGTCGCCTGGCTTCCAACCTACCCGAGGGGATCTCGTCGGACGTGAGGTAGTTAAAGATTGAGTCCATCCAGCTCGAATTAGTATGCACTGGATTGACTTCCTTCTTCTCCGCCTTGTTGATGCTCAGATGTTTTATGAATTCAACGGGGATGACTCGCTGGATCTTCCCTTCTGCGGCCGAGGCGAGCCTTGTTGGGGCATCGACACATGAATTTTCCGCTCTCGAGATCAGATAAATAGTGCAACTCCAAAATCTTTCGATCAATTTCCTCGCTTCATCGAGATAAGCGATCATCCTTATCTCCTTGGCTTCGTACTCACTAGAAATATGGTTTATTACCAGCTAAGAGTCGCATCGGACCTGAAGAGACTGAACACCCAGACTTGCTGCCAATCTGAGTCCAGCTAGTAAAGCCTCGTACTCCGCCTCATTGTTCGAGGCCTTGAACCCGAGTCTGATCGCGTATTGGATACTCGTGTAATAAGGTACGATCACGACGATTCCGGCCCCGACTCCTTTGATATTGAACGACCCGTCCACATAGAGAACCCATCCCGGGTCCAATATCGCCTTTTGGTCACCTAGGGGGACAGGTGGAGTCATTTCAACTTCGATACTGATCTCTTCTGCACTTAGAGTGGTGAATTCGGCAATGAAGTCGACCACAGCTTGGCCCTTGATTGTTGTCCTCGGACGAAACTAGATGTCGAACTCACCAAGTTCGATGGCCCACTTAGTCATCTGACCTAAAACCTCGGGCCTCTGAAGAACTTGTCTAAGAGGGGAGTCGGTCAACACAACTACAGAATGATCTTGAAAGTATGGACGTAACCTCCGAGCTTAAACGAAGAGGCTGAGCGCTAGCTTCTCCAGGGGCGGATATCTCGTTTCTACAGGTACCATAGCCTTGCTCACGTAATATACGGGGTGTTGCTTGCCTCCGACCTCTCTGATCAGGGCCGAGCTGACGGCCGAGGCTGAGACCGCGAGGTAGAGGAATAGGGGCTCACCTTCTTCATGTTTGGATAGCAGGGAGGTGAGCCCAGATACTGTTTCAGTTGCTGAAAGGCTTGTTCGCACTCTGACGTCCACTCTGCCTTCTTATGACCCTTCAACTGTTGGAAGAATGAGAGGTATTTATCTGTTTCTCTGGATATGAAACGTCCGAGCGCCGCTACTCGCCCTATGAGGCATTGTATTTCCTTGATATTCTGAGGCGAACTCATGTCGATGAGTGCTTTGATCTTGTCGGGGTTCGCCTCGATGTCTCTCTCATTGACTTGAAACCCAAGGAATTTTCCTGAGCCGACTCCGAAAGTGCAATTCGTGGGATTCAGCTTCATTTGGTATTCTTGAAGGATGATGAACGTTTCTCCGAGATCCGACAGGTGATCGGTTGCCTTAATACTTTTTACCAACATGTCATCGATGTACACTTCCATTGTGCGTCCAATCTGTTTAGAGAACATTTGATTTACCAGTCTTTGATACGTGGCCCCAGCATTTTTCAGGCCAAATGGCATGACCTGGTAACAGTAGAGTCCACTGTCCGTGACAAAAGTAATCTTCTGCCTGTATGGGGGATGCATTGCGATATGGTTATACCCGAAATATGCGTCCAAGAAAGAGAGTAATTCGTGTCCCACCGTGCTGTCCACCAGCTGATCGATCTGAGGCAACGAAAAATTATCTTTCGGACAAGCTTTGTTCAGATCCGAGTAATCTATGCAGACCCGTCACTTCCCATTGGCTTTCTTCACAAAGACCACGTTCGCGATCCAGTCAGGAGAATGCACTTCTTCTATAAATCCGGCGTCGAGCAGAATGGAGACCTCGTCGTCTATTGCTTCGTATCACTCGGCATCGAATGGCCTTCTCTTCTACTTGACAGGTCTGTGATCTAGATCCACATTCAGCCTGTAGACAATGACATCCGGAGAAATTTCGGGCATATCTTGGAGGGACCATGCGAAGACGTCCCTATGTTGTCGTATGAAGGTAAGTATTCCGAGTCGTTGCTCAGGATTTAATGATGTCCCGAGTTGAACGGTTCTGCTCGGATCGGCCTCATCGAGCGGCACCTTCTCCAGGTCTTCCACGGACGATCCTTCCGCAGGTCCTCTAGGGTCCAGTATGTTAATAGCAAGTGCTTGCTTAACTGACCCTTTCTTGACTGCTATAGCATAGCATCTCCGAGCTTCTCGTTGATCTCCTCGGGGTATCCTATCCCACCCTCGGCGGGGAATTTCATCATCAGGTGACAAATGGAGACAACTGCTCTCATTGCATTTAGGGAAGATCTACCCAAAATGACGTTGTGGATCGAAGGTACATTGACAACGAGAAAGTTCACCATGATGGTGACTTGATGTTGTCCCTCTCCTGCAGTCACTGAGATGAAGATAGCTCCTTCGAAGATTACTCTTTCTCCGGCAAAATCATGCAGGGAAGTCTTCACAGGTCTGAGGTGAGACCTCGGAATCCACATCCTTTCAAAGGCTTCAGAATAGATTACGTCTATCGAGCTCCCGTATCGACCAAGATGCGGTATACCTTGCGGTTTGCTATAGTCATAACAACCACCAAGGCATCATCGTGCGAGTGCTGAATTTCGGGCGCATCCTCTTCCGTGAAGGTCAGAGTGCATGGGCTGACTCGGAGTTCCTTGTTGAGCCGCTTGGTTAAGTGGACGTAATGATCCAGTTCAGACTTTCGAGAGTGGGCTTTTCATGCCTTATTCGAGTCTCCGCCACCAGATGAGCCCCCGAAGATGGTAAGGATTTCGGTGAGCTCTTCCGCGGCAGTGTTCGGCTTCTCTCGCTCTCTCTTCTTTTCGAGCGGCTTTTCTTTCTTTGGTGTATCGGCACAGGTGTCCCTTCCAAATAAGGGTCTCGATCTCATCTTTGAGATCTACACAGTCCGTCCTGTTATAACCGTGATTTCGGTGAAAGCGTCAGTACTTACGCTTGTCTCGATGATCCAGGTCGACCCTCATACAGATGGGCCAATTCGGCAGTTTTTCTCGTCGGATGTACAATAGAATCTGCTCGGTGGATGTGTTAAGGGGGGTGTAGGAGCGAAACTTTCCCTCTGGCCTTCTGTTCGGGTGACGATCACGAGGGGTGCGGTAGTCGGGCCCTTTGTTGGACGGCTAGGATTCCTCGTTCCTAGGCCTCTTCCCTTTACCATTCGGCTCGGTCACTTGGACACTTTTGCGGGCATTGGAGAATTCTTCTGCATTGGTGTATTTATAAGCTCTGGCAACGAGTTCGGCCAATGTATTTGGTGGATTCTTTCTGTAACGTCCCTGAAAAATCCGTACAAAGACCCGAGTACCACCTTAGGTAGAAATCACTCAGGACCAAATCTTTTAGAAATTAGACGAAATTAACTAAGTGTTAAATTAGATTAACTGTGGAATTCGCTTGAACCACTTTAAATAGGAACTGCAAGACTCAAAACTTGCAGAATCATCGACGCTACATTACCCTTTAATTTAGGATCAATCTCATTACCCAGTTGCTCTCGGGAGCATCACGAAACTCCGTATCGGACCTGAACCGCACGTCGAAAGTCTGATTACCGCAAAACTAAATGATTATGACCGTCTTGCTAGGCTTGATAACCATCTCGGAAATCAAGTCCTGACTGTGTCCAGAAACGCACAACTTGAGCCCGGAACAAAGTGTGTGAGAAATGCGAATACCGTTAGAAATTGAACTCAGATTTAAGTAAACTAAGACGTGTGGCTTGCGGGCCAAATATAAGGATTCAGACCGTCAGAATCTGACCCAAATACACCCTCGAATCAAGGAAAATTTTCCACACATGTTAGTGCACTTGTGGCCCTGATCGAGTACCGGTGACCGTTGAACTGAAACTGGTCCGCCACAGTCGATCTGTAAATCCGATTGGACCGAAAACTTAACTCGACCTAGATCCAATGCCAGGGAGCTTAAGTCCGACCGCACGCTAAAGGGAGGCCTCCAAAAGTGCTCCGTTGAACCGAAATAAATGGGTTTTGGCTATAACCTAAGTATATCATGGCCTTGGGGCCATTTCGGTCAGTTCTGGGCCTATATAAGGGCTTAAACCCTCTCTCTCTCATTCCATACGAATTTGAAAAATCTAGGAGAGAGAAGAGAGCAAAGAGAGAAGGAGAGAGAGAGAGAGTTCCTGGGATTCGATCCCATCGGTCTACGGGCTTAGCTACCGCTTCGGCATCGCTATTCCGACGATTCCAACTCCGTTTGTAGGTAAGAAAACCTAACCCTAATCTGTTTTAGGGTTTCCAATAGTGTAAGTGATGAAATAACTGACCCATTTCATGTTATACGTGACCGTTGTGCCGTAGACAAAGGCTTAGTGTTTAAACTGAGTTCGTTACGAGTCTACCGGTGAAAGGTGCGGACTATGAACGTATAGGTTATGGTTTTCAAGGCTTTCAATGTCGGTTAATGATTTATGACTGACGTGGGTGTCATTTCACATGCAAAATGCGATGTCTATTTCGCTTTTCAGTTTTATATGAACTATGTTGAATATAGGGTAATCCATGTGTTTGTTGAAATAATCGTTTAAGTATGGAATTTGGATTTGTGTTTGTCATGATTAATTGTAGTGTTTATGTGATAGTTGTATATGCGATAACTCCTTATGAAAGGATTTGCCCTAATATAACTTAAAGTTGAGTTGTACCCTGTAGGTTGAAATGTGTAGTCCAAGTATTTGTGGAAATGATTGAATGAGTACGGAATTTGAATTCCTTCCTGCTATGATAACCTGTCGTGGGTATATACGGGTTGCATTCGTGACAACTCCTTAGTGAAAGGATTTTCCCTAATACACGTTGTGATCGGCATACGTCTTGTATGTTGATATGTGTAGTCTAAGTGTTTGTAAAAATGTTTGTATGAGTAAGCACTTGGTAAATTGTACTTTAAGTGGGTGTTGAGATAGGATTCTCAACTGCTTTAACGATGTGTATGATTTTCTCCATGAAATTTGTTTTATATTAATTGTTTTACTAATGGAATGCATATGTGTGGATTCATGTTTATGTTGTACTTCAGAAAATGCTCAAATAGTCATAGGATTTGAATCACTTGTTCATTACTGCTTTGATTATCTCATATGATTACTTGTTGTAATTGAATGTGGTTAGGGCGATTATATAGTCCAGGCAATCGGTAACAGGCCTTAATTATGTGGTTGAGGTCATTTCGCCACATAAGACACGTTCGATGAATCTGAGTCGTACGATGGTTGTCGACAGTGGTACCTTGTCGGCTACTTCAGCGTATGCTCGTACTAGTCGAACTGGTCAAGCAACCTGATTGGTCCGATGTATGTTCACCATGTATGAACGCTACTGCTTGAATCTAAGGTACCAAACTCACCAGTGGAAAGCCCGTTTAACCTTGGTACCTCGATCCGCTAAGCCTCATGAGCCGGACATGGTGGTATGGGACACCGTGGTGAAGCTGTCGGCCTACGCTGGGATGACAAGCCTCCCCGTAGTGTCGAGTGAGCAACCCAAACTCATGAGCCGAATACGGTGGTATGGGATACTGTATTCGAGTTGTCGGCCTACACTGATCAGGTGACGAGCCCTTTGTAGTGACCTCGAGTATGAAATAGGCCTACCCCGGTGCACCCTAGCTATGGTCCACAATCGGGTTGGCGACAAGCCTTCCAAAATAGACTGCCAGTTGGTATGACGTTGGTGGTAGTGACCTGAACTTGCCTATCGTATGAGATTAACTAGGATTGACAACCCTAGATGGATCATTGTTTGGGTAAATGATACAAGGGAGGTATCTTAGTTTCCTAATCCTGCTGTATGAAAAGGACTAATAAGAACTTGGTAATCACGCTCATGCACCGCATTGCATGTGCCGTTTGGCATTGGGTAGAGCACTGAGGAAGTGACTGACATGCTTGACCGTGAGATGAAGATCGCAGAGGGAGTACAGGTGAGGGCATGCATCATTTATACATACCATTTTTTTTGCACTAATCAGAGTACTTAAGGATGTGTGATTGTATTGCTTTATCATTACTGCTTGACTGAATTGATAACATGTTACTTTTGCTTTATAGTTCCACTGAGTTGATCACTAACTCCCACGTTAAGGGACGGTGTTGTACACACCAACCAGACCCTGTCTTAGTTGCAGGTGGAGGCGATGCCTACGAGGCGGAGCTGGACTATGAGGATGGCAAGGAGGCATTCTCTTTCATGCAGTTTTCAGACAGTTTCATGTGAGCCGTGACCTAATCGACGGGGACTTCTGGGATGTTGATTAGATGCCCTTAAACTTATTATTTTGTCTTTTTGAATCATACATGTATATTCATTTTTGGTCCATTTTAGGAAACATACATGTATCTATTTAACCTGGTAACATGTTCACACTCTGGAGACTTATAACAGTTTATATACTTTATATATCTATTACAGTTCTTCCGCTTGTGTAATTTAACTGTCTCTGGAGTATGATATGTTGTTTTGGTGTAATCTCACTCATGTTTAATGCACTAACACGGACAACATTTAATTATCATTATTTATGTTGCATAAGTGATGCGTTGGAACTCGGGAGTGGAGCTTATGCTCGACCCCCGATTTTCAGGGCGTTACACTTTCCGATGGAGAAGGTGAATTTTTCTTCTTTTAGGCCGTTGAACATAGCAGCGAGCGTCATTTTGTCGTCGTAATCTTCTATCAGCAGTGCTTCCTCATTGAAGCAAGCGATGTAGTCTTTCAACGACTCCTTCGGCTCTTGCTTGATAGCAAACAGGTGAGTGTTGGGCTTTCGACTTCTCTTACAACTTATGAATTGGGTAAGGAATATTCGACTCAACTCTGCGAAGGAACTGATGGAATTTGTTTGAGCTGCCAGTACCAACTCCAAGCGGAACCCGTGAGTGTGATCGAGAACTCTCCACACATCATGGCATCCGTCGTCGTCTAGATCTACATCCACGAGAGATAGGCTTCCATATGCTTGGATGGGTCTCCAGACCCAGAGTATTAGATGACGGGAGGTATTCGGAACCTCTGGGGCATCACCTCGTTCATGATATCTGAGGTGAAGGGAGGCTCGGTCTCTTCCATCATTGCCTGGACGGTGGCGGGAACTGACATCGACTGTTGTTTCTTTTCCAGATCTAGAAATTTGTCGTTGAGCTCCGCGAACCGTTTCTCGTAAGGGTCCTTGTTTTCCGCTACAATTTCTTGGGTGTTTTCTATCTCTGTGGTCCTCCTTCCCCTCCTCCGTTCTAGCCGATGATGGAGATCTGTCGGTGTCAGGGCTGAAATGACCGAAGCATTGGTTGGAGCTCGAGTAGCTATGTTCCGAGCCGAAGCTCAGATTTGAGTCGGAAGAGGATTCTGACCCGAAACTAGCATCTGAGGGTGTTGAGGCGCCTCGGGCCTCATAGTCCTCGGCGCGGAGTGAGCTTCCACGACCAGACCGACCGGTTCATGAACAGGATTTTCCTGAGCCGGGCATGGTTGTGGTTCCTGTTATTTCTTCATCTTGTTCACTTCGTCACGTAGGACTTGTATCTCTCTTTGCATGGCACGATACTTACTCGCTCGATTGCGAGAACACTGGGAAGGCCCCGGGGCTAATTCGACTTGAAGTAGTGAGGAGGAATGAGTTTGCTCATTTGGCTCCGGTTCCGCAGCTACTACTTTCTTCTTTTCTCTCGCCATTATGCTTCAGGATAGGAACCCGACCTTTTGTATCAGGTTCCCAAAGACAGCGCCAAAAATTGTGATGACAAAATCCGGATCACCCTCTACTCCTTGCGATGCTCCTCGGGTGGACCCTGATCCTACACAAAGGGTGAACAAAGGAGACCCTGGCTAAGCTGGGGGACCCTCTAATGCCTAAGCCAGGTCAAAAGAATCGGAGTCTAAGTTGAAAGGTAGAGGGAGAGTGCAAGATCTTGCGTACCTGTAGCAATGGGGTCTTACTGTATTTATACCTGACTGTTGGACGGTCTAGGTCTGTTAATCTCGGCACGATTCACTCAATCAATGGGATTTTCAGATCGTGGGGATATCGTACGCAATTTAAGGATCGTGTAGGATATTATGCATATCATGCGTATCAACGAGCAAAGTAACTAGCCACTTCTAAGCTTAGCTTATGGAGCGCCCACTTCAGGATCCAGCCTCGGCTCGGTCCTTCTGGCAGATAAGGTCTCAATCAGAGTGGTTACAAGTCTTCGTCGAACAGTGGTCACATTTACAGTCCGAGCCGAGCTGATGGCCTTGGCCTCTTACCAGTCAGACATTCTGAACGACTTTTTCATGAGGTCCGAGGTGAAGCGTCGGGCCTATTCTATCGAGTTAGGTTTCCTCCTATTTTGGTCTCAGATCGTCTCGAGCCGAATCGGTCATTAGTCTCAAAGCCGAAGTAACTTTGCGACTCATCGGTGAATTCTTCAATTGTGGGCATCACATAGGGTAGTCGTCTGTCCGATCGGGTCAGCATGACGTCGGCCCTCGAAATTATAAGGGGCTCGGAACTTCCTATAACATATAGTGTGTGATACTACCGTTGGATGACTAGAATGCCATATGAGGACAGATGATAGTGACAATCTGTCTGATGGAACCTCTGTTTTGGAAATTGGAAGTGGATTGGATGCCCATAGATTTTCTTCACTTTCTTCTGCTTTCAAAGGAATTAAAAAGTTGTTAGCTAGAGCATGTGGCTCACTTTTATGGGCGAAAGAAAGTTTCTGTCCAAAAACCACTTATAATAAATCCTTTACAGCCAAGAAAATTTAAACACATAAGCATATTCATCGAACCAATGGAAGGTCAAACGGAGAAAGGACAATGGTACAACACCTCTCCCAATTTTGGATTGGAATAGTCTAACAGCATTGATAGCAGCACAGAATTTCCCTCTTTTAGAGTGACAAAAACGGACGCGGATTAGCTACTGACAGATTGGGCAGGTAGACTCTTAAGTGACGCCACCAACTCCTGTAAGCCGCACCATGACGTATGTTTACATTTTGAGAGATCATTTTAAGGCACGGTACAAAGAATGAAGCAGATCTGAGGCTGGAGTGGACCCACCAAAGAGAAAACACCGGAGAGAGTAAAGCCCACCATTGAAACCTTCCGAAGGTCTACCATGATGTTTGTTTGAGATCTAACTTGTTCATATGTTAAACCGGACATGAAAGAAGGGAAAATACATATACCAGCTTTCGTGGCCCTTAGTACTTTTTAAGGGTGGACGTCACTCTCACCACTGTTTTCTACTGTGAGGTCCACTAGAGCTTTGGATCTGACTCATTCTTTTGATTACGCCTTAATATGATCTCTCTGAATGGATTACAGTGTGGATACAAAACATACATCTTGGTAGGGCCACAGATGTTGGTGACGTCACTTCTGTACCACTCACGCTACTCTACCTATCAGTATCTAATCCGCGTCCAACAAAAACGGCAGCCGGGACGCAGATTAGCCAGCGAGACTCGCTAAGTTCTGTAGGGTCCATTGTGTTGTATCCACATTGCCTATCCATTTGTAGAGATCGTTTTAAGGTATGACGCATGATGAGAAAGATACAGAGCTGGAGTGGAACCACCAAAGCATACAGTGGGGCGAGTAACCTGATGGTTCTTGGTCTTATCGAAGATATCTCCGGGGCGTACTTTCGGTGAGGACATTTTAGTCATTTTCTGGAAAGGTCTCGAACTTCTCGTCTTTTCCACGGATTAAGAGATGGGTCGAGAAGGTTCCAAAAGACATCTCCTGAAACATCAACCCACTCTCTCTCCTCCCTATAAATATCCAACCACTGCGAACATCTTTCCCAACAATCAGCAGCATTCGATAGCCAAACGACTATTGCCAATCAGCTCAGCCCAATTCCCGCTCTCGTTCCTTACATAACCTCGTTACTTTCCTACCCCTCCCTAAAACGAAAGATGTCGATCATTCCATCAATCTTCGGTCGCCGAAGCTACGATCCCTTCTCTCTTGATCTATGGGATCCTTTCGATGGCTTTCCCTTCAACTCCCTTGCAACAGCGAACCGAAACAGCGAGACTGCTGCATTTGCAAATACCCAAATAGACTGGAAAGAGACGCCAGAAGCACATGTATTCAAGGCAGATCTTCCAGGGCTGAAGAAAGAGGAAGTCAAGGTGGAGGTTGAAGAGGGCAAGGTCCTCCAGATCAGCGGAGAGAGAAGCAAAGAATCGGAGGAGAAGAACGACAAGTGGCACCGTATAGAGAGGAGCAGCGGCAAGTTCCTAAGGCGATTCCGGCTGCCGGAGAATGCAAAGGTAGAAGATATGAAGGCAGCGATGGAGAATGGAGTGCTGACGGTAACGGTGCCTAAGCAAGAGGTGAAGAAGCCTGATGTGAAGGC
Source organism: Magnolia officinalis (assembly GCA_021015155.1). NCBI lineage: Eukaryota > Viridiplantae > Streptophyta > Magnoliopsida > Magnoliales > Magnoliaceae > Magnolia > Magnolia officinalis. The sequence continues at coordinate 9,024,134 of JAJHSJ010000005.1, forward strand.
CATTGAAATTTCCGGTTGAGAATGTGTGATCTTGTAGTTTTGCCCAAATATCCTTCTTTCATCTCCTTTCTATATTGTATGTGGGTGTCTCTGTATTTGTGTTGTGGAAGCTTGTAGAAAAGTTTATTTTTATGAAATCTGATGATGTCTTTACATTTGTAATAAGCAGAACACATCAATGTCAGTTTTTTCCTTAAAACTATTTAAGTTGCTGTGCCTATATTTGTAATCCGAGATACTTACCTTGGATGACTTAGAATGCCCTATGAAGGCAGATGATCCAGACAGTCCATCCGATGGACCCTCCGGTTTTGTAATTTAGGGATCGCCTGGATGTCCGTTAGGGAGGAAAGTGTTAATACTGTAGAATTGTTTAGAGCCTTGTAACTCTTGAATGGCTCAAATTTTTGGACCTTATATCTAGAGAGGGCCACTGTGATATAAGGTCAGCATGGATAGAGAATAGGATGCATCTGTATAATTGTATATCGGAAGGTGGGTGGTGGACAAAAGATTCTACGTCGTACAGAGCGTCATCCATTTGGAAAGGAATCATGCTTAAAAAAAAAAAAAAAAAAAAAAAAAAAAAAGTTATATTGCTTTTAGGTTTCTCTGTGGGGAATGGGATGAGAATTCGTTTTTGGGAAGATTTGTGGCTAGGTGATACTACTCTGAGGAACAAATTTCCGGCCATTTATGGAATAGTTGTTGATAAGGGGAGTTCAGTTGCCAGCAATTACTGGTTCTCTGATTCCATTGGGGGTTGGGATGTTATTTGTGTTAGGAATCTATGGGATTAGGAGGTGGACGAATATGTGCAGCTCCTTCAATGTCTTTCCTCAACGTTGCTGGATATCTCTTCCCCAGATAAGCTGATTTGGAATCATCACAGGTCTAGAAAGTTTTCAGTCAAATCCCTCTATGCAGCATTGCTTCTTAATCTTGCTCCCAGTCCACAGACTACTCCGTTTTTATGGAAATATGCTGCTCCCCCAAAGTTCATCTCTTTCGGATGGCTCGTTGCCATGAATCGGATCCTCACAATTGATAACCTCAGAAAGCGTGGGATGCCGATTGTCAATATTTGCAGTTGTTGTATGCGAAGTGAAGAAACAGTGGACCATCTTTTTGTTCACTGCCCTTTCATCAATCTCATTTACTGGGATATATGGCCTAGGTTCAGTTATACAGGTTCCTCTCCCAACTCTGCTGCGTCACTGCTTCGTCTCTGGCATGGTCACAAAATCAAGAAGCTGAAATCTAAAATCTGGAGAATGGCGATTATTGCTATCTAGTGGGTAGTCTGGATGGAACAAAATGATAGTTTTTAACGATCAACACAAGTCTCCTAAGTTAGTGGGCTCCCACGCTAAAAGGCTCATTGTTGAATGGGTGTCCTTTGTAATGGGTTTGAAAGACTATAATCTTTTGTTTTTAGGTTACTAGTTTTCCTTTGTGGCTGCTATCTCAGTAGTCTTTCTTGTGTTTCTGGTTTCTTTTTTAATATAATTTTTCTTAGTTGCTTTAAAAGAAAAAATAATTGGGGCTGGGCTGGCCAATCTCATGTCCCACAGAGATGTCTGGTCTAACCTCTTTTCTTTAGACAGTCCATTTTTAGCCATAACAGTTAGCCTCTCTACTTTTAAGCTCGCGCAACAGGCTTGGGAAGTAAGTTATTTTTAGTGAGATCGGACATTTGAACCAAGTAGGAGCGTTTGCGTGAGCTATTGAGCTCTTCCTTTTATTAGGGGAATTCTACTTTTGTCGAACAGATGAGTTAGCTGCAATTATATCTTCATGAGGGGCCGAGTATTTTACTTAGGAGAATTATTTTCCCTTGCACTAAGAGATCACCATTGTATATCGTGCAATCCGAGTGGCATTACCAATTAGTGGTTTGACCTCTTATTTGAGGGTCGGGCAACTGGTTGAGGACTGTTTTTTCCTTGCACTAAGGGAAGTCCCCGTACTCAGTCGTATAGTTCTAGTAAGAGGGACTTTCTTCCCTATAATTGAGGAAAGTCCCAGTAGCTCAGATCGTCAATACATTTACAAGAAATTCTCTTCTCCTAACTGGGAGAAGTTCTTTTATTGTAGAAATCGTCGAACGGTAGAAAACACAATAGTAGAATCATGAGCGCATTTTTTCCTTTTAAAAATGGAGGCCGATCTTAGTCGAGTAGGTTAGGGTTGGCTGACGAGTCTTATTACCGAGCTCGGTTGATTGGTTCAACTCGGTCGTCAAGTTTCCTTGCTTAGCTCAGCTTCTTTCAGTACTTGTTCCGGCTTGGTATTCAAGGTAATGTACCGATGGAAGCGACTTTTTGGATGTCGGTTAGTATGCTAGCTTTAGTCTTGGTCGTCTTCTTTCTTTCTTTTGGCATTAACGATAAAATGTTCCCCTTTTTTCATTCACTTCCTATACTCAGTCGAGTTATTTCTTCTTTGAACAGCTCTTCGTAAACTAAAGAGCTCCTCGGCATTGGAATATTTTTTAACTCGGTTAAGTAGGTCAACGAAGGTAATCGGAGAGTTCTTACTAATAGAGAAGGACTTTCCTTGTTTGAGGCCGGCCACCATGGCGGTCAGAGCTATCTGGTCGAAATAATCATCGACCTGAACAGCTTCAGCGTTGAAACGGATGAGGTGGTCTCTTAATAGCTCATCCTCCCTCTGCTTGATCGTGAGAAGATAAGCTAATGGTTTTCTTCTATCTCTCCCATCAATGAAATGTGTGAGGAAGGTTTTGTTGAGCCGCAAGAAGAAACTGATGAACCTCGACTTCAGCTGCATGAACCACTGTCGAGCAGCTCTTGATAAGGTTGGGGAGAATGCTCGGCATATTATGAGGGTCGAGACGCCATAAAGCTCCATCTAAGCTTTGAAGGACTCGAGATGCTCGGCTGGATTGGCAATTCCAGAGTAAGGGGATTATCTGTAGCATTTGAAACCTGAGCGGAAGCGAAGATGCCATAATGTCGTCGATGAATGGTAGTTCGATTTCTTCTAACATGGCCTATATTGAGGTTGGCACTCGGGCATAGCAGGCATGTCTGATGTCGCTGATCTGCCATCGATTTTTCCTGAGCTCTGCCTCCCAAGGGCCCTCATTCTCGACCACTGCTTTGAGAGCTTTTCCACAGCTCTTCTTCTCTATTGCGGGGTGCAGGTCGGAGTCTGCGAGTGTGGTTGCTCCCAAAGTGTAGGAAAGAGCCTGGGCTAGCAGCTTAGGAGGTTGCTTGTTTCTCTGTGAGTTAACCGGTACTTAAGGTGGTGCAGTGGTAACACCCTCCTCCACATCGCGACCGAGGGGTAGATTTTATCTCTCCAGGAGTTGCATGAGTCAATCCGTGTTTTTATTCAGAGCTTTGACTCGATTCTCAAAGGAGACTAATCAACCACCCTTGGTGCGGGATCGAAGAGTAGGTGCAGCGGGAGTAAAGTCGGCCCTCTACTGGTAGGGTTGGGCACCATACTCGGCTTATGATTCAGGAAGAGCCGGGATGGTCGCAGTAATGGCAGCTACAGCTTTCTTCTTTCCTTTCGCCGTTGTAGTTTCTTGCTAAACTAGGTACGACTTTAATGTCGTTCACACAGATGGCACCAAACTGTTGATGCAAAAGTCTGGTCCACCCTTTTTAGACTTTCAAGTACCTGCACAGGAAGAAGACAAATGAAACCCTGGCTAGAGCAGAGGACCCTCTGATGCCAAAGTCAGGCTAGGAATCTAGGTTTAGCAGTATCGAGGGGTTTTGGGTGAGAGATTTTGCATACCTTTCACCAGTAAAGATGCTCCTATTTATAAGTGAGGAGAGGCGGTGGCGTGGAGGAGATCTCCCTGTTTAGTAGGGACGTGTTGTAGTAGGATTCGAATCCCAAACGCATGGAATAATCTCCCGAAATCCTTAGCAAATATCTCGAAATTCCAAGCATGTCGCAGATATCCTCCGAGATCTTTAGAGAAGATCTCAGTCGAATCTTTCTTAAATAAGATCTGGTTATTAGGAATCAACAGTTATATGCAGTAAGAGGCTGAGGTGGCCTTAGCCGACTTGACCTGAGGGTAGTATGCTGACCTGAATTCTCTGACGAGCATTAACCCTTCTCTTAATATCGTGTAGATTGCTGACCTACCCTTTTACTTCGTGTTTAAAGCAGTGAGGCTAAGCTCTTTTCCTTATTAGAATTCGGATAACATATGTTGTGGGGGGTCGAGCTCAAGAGTTTGAGGTGGTCTTATCCAACCTGAATACTCGGATGAGCTTCGAGCCTCCCCTTATCATTAAGTAGATGGCCGACCTGCCTTAAGAGTCCGAGATGATATTGGCCCACCTAGATACTTGAATGAATTTCGAATCTTCCCTTACCATTGGGTAGATGGCCAACCTGCCTTCGTATGTAGTACGTGACCGACCTCTCTTCTTTTGCCATTGAGGAGCTCAATGGTCATGACCGGCACTGGCCGATCTTGTGTCCTCCAGAGATGTCCAAGCTGACCTATTCTCTTTAACAAGTTCATTTTTACCCATAACAATAACCATTGAGACCCACTGTAAATGGTAGCATCAGCCGATCCTCACCATGCAGGCGCCACGCCAACAAAATTGATGGATGGCTAGTGGTCTCGCAACTAATGAGCCTGATTTTTCACGACGGGCGTTCATGATGGCCCCCATAGTTTACTTGGCCCAGATGAGCCGACCATTTGTGGGGTGATCGGTTCTCTAGAGACTTGTCATCCCTCTGACAATTGAACTTGGTAATAAAACAAGGATATGAGACAGCCAAACGCACAAATGAGAGATTGAAGAGATAATCACGCACGTGTAAGTGCATCTTTTAGATGGGACCCATCATAAAAACGCTTTGTCCAAAATCAAGCACGATACCCATTGGATGGTTTTTTTTTTTTTTTTTTTTGTATGAATGCTCTTGATCTCACACGGGTTTCATCCTCTGGCACATGCAATTAAAAATAAAAATTTTAAAAATAAAATAAAATAAAAAATGTTGCAAACGGCTCAAACCTTTTACATGGCAACCGCTCAACCTGAACCATTCATACATCTACGAGCAAGCCATGGTGCAAGAATCAAGCGGATCGGATGTTCCTGACCAGCCAATTTGGTACATAGCCAGAAATCACGTGATCATCAGTGTTATTTCAAAATCATAAGAAATACGAAGTGGGATCTATTTACTAGATGTTTCAAAATGATGATTGGACATATTTTGTTTCTCCAGTCAATCTTCACTGTCCATTTTCATGCTATTGATTGGAGGGCTAGGATCACCTGATTGGCATGATTTTTGCACCATTAGCTTGCTCATGGTTGTTTGAATGAATGAACTGTTCAGATGGACAATAGGTGTGTCATTTAAAAGGTTTGGGGAAGAAGTTGCAATCTCATTTTTTGCTTATGGCCAAAATCAAATTCTGCATTTGCTAGCTCAAGCAAACCTGCAATGCAAACGCTGGCCAGAAGCCAACGGACACTTAAACAAGTGCTTCCTACAATCAAGCTTAACTTGGAGAAATAGTGTTTTGTTAGTCCTACAATCAAAGTTTAATTTTGAGAAATAGTAAACTTTCTACCCATTAAACCAAACTAATCAAAGCTAAAACCAAAATAAGCTTACTGGAAAAAGAGCTAAGGATTTCTCTCCCAGGCACAATCCAGCCCATGGTAGACTACCTCTAGATAGAGAAAACAGCAAGGTCTTTGATGTTATAGAACTCGGAATTTCAAGATCCTGCATTCCCACATTCAGAAGCTGTAGGAGACCTGGCTGTAGGAGTTGCAGGAGACCTGGTGGTATGAAAGCTAGAACAGCTGCCTACCTTTGATGTTGGCTTGCGATGCTTCACGAGAGGGACCAGTGACTGCACCACGTCTGCCATTAGAGGCCTGTAATCTGCTTCCGCTTGTACGCACATTGCTGCAATGGCTGCCACCTGAATAACCTCCTTCATCGAATACTGACCTTCCAATGATGGATCCATGATCTGTACAACCTTTTCTCTATCCGTGAGCCGAGGCAATGCCTTTTAGCATAAAAAGAGGAATAAGGCAAAAGGAGAATTAATATAATTATAAATTCAGGGTCACAATTCAGCCAGGAAAAAAAAAAAAAACAACATGATAAACCGATAAAACTGTCACCCAACAACCAAGATATAGCATCATATAATGTTAACAGGATTGCAGAGCCTCAATTGACAGTGAGATAAAAACCATTCTGGTGAATTTATCACACTTACAGACTGTGACTTGGTGCGGAGACATGGAAAATGCCCATTTCCATTTTAGACACTCCCCAAAGGCACATAGAGGACTGTTAATCCATCCCGATTTGCAGGCACATCAAAATCATTTCTCCAACTGTTAAGCAGCATCCTAGTATTACAGCTAACAGAGCCAAAAATGTTTTGGGTGTTTACTAGAACTTAGTGACCTTCCGTCATTGAGCATCATGAACTTAATTCCAGCAGGAAACAAATGAACCTGAATTTCAGGACCGAACCTAGGACTTCTTTTTTTTTTTCAGTAGTAGTGATTTATTAAAGGAGAAAAAAACAGACAAAGAAGCTCTGCTGAGATGGCAGAACCAGGATTACAAGCCTAAAAACAAAAGATTACAGCCCTTAAGACTAGAAACATTGGCCACCCATTCGATAAGAAGTTTTTTAACCCGAGATCCCACTGCTTGAGCCGAAGAATGAGAGTTGTTGAAGCATCGGTCATTCCTCTCCGTCCAAACAGCCCACCAAATAGCAAGGATCGCCATTCTCCAAATATGCGATTTGGTCTTCCCTAATTTAAACCCATGCCAGTACGAGATTAAGGAAGAGGCTGTCAGAGGAATACACCCGCGGACGTCAAATATTTTGAAAAAATCCAGCAGAATGTGAGAAATGAACGCACAGTGGACCAGCAAATGGTCGGCCGTCTCTTCATCATTCATGCAGCAAAGACAGATATTAGCAAGTTGCATGCCTCTCTTCTTCAGGTTGGCAACCGTTAAAATTCGATTCCTAGCCACTAGCCAGCCGAAACAAATAAACTTGGGGGGAGCCTGGTACTTCCAAATAAAAGGGTGCGCCGATGGGGCTGGGGTTGTGGAGGGAGAAAGAAGAGAGTAGGGCAACCTCACCGAAAAAAGGCTAGATTTATTCCCCTTCCACAATAATTTATCTGGCTCATTCGGGATCGGCGACACCGTGGAGAGGCAATTGAGAAGATCGGCGTATTCCCCCACCTCCCAATCGTTCAGATTCCTAGTGCAATTGAGAAGATTGGCAAACCTAGGACATTTTAGGAGTGAACCTTGCACATTTTAGGAGTGATCTATTACACATTCGAGGATTTCTACCAAGAGAAGTTATAAGAAGAGTGCTCTGAAGTGTCCCGACTGAGAAACCATGCAAGTGGGGAGCATTCTTAGCTGATCCACTCTGATGATCTGATGGGTCCAATCATTGATAGGAGATACCCCAAAAATCTCGAAAGTTGAAACATTATACTCCTTTCAGTGGCCATATGGTTAAGAAAATACAGATCCATTAGAGAGAGAACGCTGGAAATTTCTCGAAGATTTTAGGAGCCTCCACCACCCATGGTGGATCCCATCAGGTCATCCAGTCTGGAGCACCAACCATGGGCCCCACTTCAACAACAAGGTGCATCAGCACACTATTCAGGTAAGGAGGCATCAATTATGCAATCTTCCGTAGGCTTGGATAGGCTATAGATCAACAGCAAGGATATATTTTCTGTGGTTTTCTTTGTAATTGGTGTCTGGAACATGAAATCTAAACTAATTAGTTGTGGCAGCAGATATTACTTGCAGGGAAATTAATTGGAAAAAGGAAACAGGATTCCCAACCCATGATACAAGAATGCCTTCCCCAGGAGCCCTCTTCATGTCAACCGGAACCCTGCCTGTGAGCAGCTCCAAGAGCACAACCCCATAGCTGTATACATCTGATTTGGTGGTCAAATGTCCAGTTAACGCATATCTGTGTGGGAAAGAGACCTTCATATTTAGAGTTAAATCAAATCGCCTATTATCTTTTGCCTTAAAATTTGAAAAATAGAGAGCATGGTTATTTCATTTATAAGTATGCTACTGTCAGTGGCAGCAGCAGGTAATAATATTTCTGCTGATCTTCCAAGAAAAAAAAAAAAAAGTAAGCCACTGTCAGTAGCAGCCATGGTATTCTGTAACGATAACGGTGACCCGTGACCGTGATAGCCACCACCATTACCATTACAATATGGGCCATAACGGCCATTACAGTCCCCATAATGGTCGTTACAGTCTTCTTTTTGTTTTTTAGAAAAACATGTATCAGCTCCATAACGACTGTTATGGGTCCATTACGAGGGCCATTACGAGTTTTCTATATATATATATATATATATATATATATATATATATATAGCCGTTATGACCCCGTAACCCATAACAGTTGCCACTGTTACTGTTATGAATGGCTATTATGGTCCCATAACGGCCGTTACGGCACACCTTGGTGGCACCTTCCCTAGCAGTCAAAAAATATATGAGTAATTATTATTTTAACAACAAATAGTAGAAGTTGTAGTTCTTACTCGGGAGCGACGTATCCTTGGGTGCCCAATACACGGGTGGAGACATGCCCTCCAGCTTTCTCAGATCCAAGCTTGGCCAAGCCAAAATCTGAAACTTTGGCATGGAAGTTCTTGTCCAAGAGGATGTTGCTGCTCTTGAAATCTCTGTGAATCACTGGAGGGCTGACATGTTCATGTAGGTATTCCAGACCTCTGGCTGCTTCCAGAGCTATTCTCATTCGGGTCTCCCAGTCCAACTTCGAAACGCCACCATGGGAACCTGTTAATCTAGAATCACACCAATAAATTCATCTTGAAGGGACATGTAGCCAACATGTATACATTTGCTTAATTGTGTATATCTGAGAGACTTGCGGATGAGTGCATGCTTTGACCAAAAGTTAAAAATAAATAAAGTGGCACAGCCATCCCATGAAGGTATGTTCACCAGTAAAGGTTGAATGGTATATGACAGAGCAGGCTTCAAAGCTATCCATGTATACTATAGAAAAAGCAGATGATTAGATGGAGGATTTCCACATTAGTGATGATAACAAGGATAATGCTTACAACTTTAATATGGAGTCCTTTTCAAAAACAAAACAAAACAAAACAAAAATAAATAAATAAAAATAAATAAGAAAACCATGGATACATAAATTTCTTGTGTTAATTTTCTTGGGCTTCATTCATAAATGAGGATAAGATATACAAGTTTAATATGGAGCCTACACCCATTTACAAATCAAATGTCAACAAAAAAGTTTGTCCTCCTATCTTTTCATTTTAATAAAACCACACACACACAACTAGAGGGAATAGAACATGAATGTGCACACACAACTAGAGTGAATAGAACATGAATTAGGTGGCGCGTGCACAACAATCTAGGTTGCATAGAACATGAACTAGGTGGCATGCATACACATGCACACACACCAATCTAGAGTGAATAGAACATGAATTGGGTGGCTACAGCCTTATGGTACTGCCTTTGGATACGGCTATTGAATCCTCAATAACAGCATGCCTGTGCTTCTTTCCTTTTTCCCATTTCTGAAATACTAGAGCAACTCCTGCATCATTGACTGACAGTTCTGACAGTCTGTCAACAGCTTAATTCAGCATTAGGTCTCCCGCAATCCTTCTGCTTAAAAGTTAGATCCATCTGTTAGAAATAAAATGCTTATGCATATTTTGTACTTCATGGGGATTATGATTCTTGTTTAGTGTTCCAAGGACATCTTAGTGTAAGGCATTTCAACCACATACCATCTCCCTTCCCCTGACAAATAGCAAATGATCTTATATAATTAACACTAGCAGTAGCACTATCAACGTTGTCAATTGATATATGCATTTGTTCAGAATTTCAAACTGAGGCTTATGATCAATATGGAACCTCACCCAACCTTCTAGTTGCGAAGAACACTAATTCTCAATATATCCAGAGATCCCAAATGCTCAATCAACATATTCTCAAACCGAGAAGGGGCCACCCATTTGGACCAAAGCATTGTGATTGTTTTGAAAATAAAAGAGTTTATGTTTTAGAATCAACAATCAGAAAGAGAACCACAACATGCGCATGCATGCACATACTCAGACCGAACCACATTTCTAGAGAGAGATACATGCTAACGTGCAGCCCACATTGTATGCTGCTTTTGGAAGGACCAAATAGGTGTTTTTCTTTTCTTTTATGATTTACAGCACCAATTACAGTTGTGAAGGAAAGAACTCAAGGGGCTGTTTGGGGTGAGGGATTTGAGCGATTTGTGAAATCCATGGATTTCAAATATCCCCTGCTTTTGTTTTGTTGAGGATTTGTCAAATTCGTAGATTTCTCAAATCCACAACCCCATAAATACATGGATTTGGGGCAAACCCAAATCCCCAAAAGAACTAAAGACTTCACAAATCTACAAAATGAAGGACTTGTTTAAGCAATAAAAGTTGTTGCATATCAATAAATGCTTCCAAATCCAATAATTTGTAGCTTGCTTCCAAAGAGTGGACTTTGAGATTTGCCAAATCCAAAGCATTGAAGTTCTTAAGTTTATGAAATTATCAAATCCATAGTTTCATTTCCTCAATCCCAAACAGGACCTAAACGACAGGATCAACACTTATGTACTGCCAATCTACCACATACAGAAACCAAGTGCTGCACAAGATGTCAACATCGCCTCTGTTCATGCAGATAGAAAGAAAGACAAAAATTCTCAACAGAACCAAAGCAACATGCCTGGTGGTATCCCTAATTAATATTTCCTTTAAAGAAGGCGAGTTGTAAGGTCATCAGAAATTAGAAGAGACTAGTAGCACTTTTGCATCTCTGATTAAACAAAAGTATCTGAAGGAACAAGTGGTTCCCTAAATCACCCAGCAAATGCATAGCAAGCAAGTTCTTCCCATCTAGAAAAAAACAACAACCACGAATATATTCAAGCAAAAACCAAAGAACTGTCAAGAAAAACCAGACAATGGGCATACCACTCTCAGGATAAAGGTGCTCTTGCAGACCTCCATTTGACATATACTCATAAACCAACAATTTATGGTCATTATCCGTACAGTACCCCAGCAATGCCAGCAGATATGGGGAAAGAAGACGGCTAAGCAACTCCACCTACCATCCAACAACTAATTAGAGAGTAAAAAGGACATTCACCTATCCAAATAGCAAATACTCACCATCCAGAAACAACAAAGAAGAGCTTTGCTAGCAAGGCTTGCCCCTTTTGCTGACAATGTGATTACACAAACCATTCATCTAGAAGCAACAATATATAGCCTGGATGGATTAAAACTGACTAATCAGATATCCTCGTCATCCATAGGAAAGTGATCTAGAAATTCCTCTTCAAGACCACTGTCAGTAAGATTTTTCCAGGTCAGCCATTGATGGTGAGACCCAATAGATGAATACTCTCGATATCACATGGTGAGGGAGAAAGGTCGAGCAGAGTGGACGAACCTTGTCAGAAACACACACACACACACACACACACACACAAGGACAGCTGGTTACAAAAAGCATTGATTGGCAGAACGAACCTCCATTTTGAACTCCTCTTCCCCCTGCTTTCCAGATCGATCCATTAACTTAACAGCAATCTTCCTCCCATCAGGAAGGACGCCCCTGTAGACCGAGCCAAAACCGCCATGCCCAATAACATTAGCCTTGCTGAATCCACCAGTAGCAGAATGAAGCTGCTTGAAATTGAAGACCTGAATTCCTTTCTCTGTAACAACTTGCATCTTTGAGGTACCATCTCTATCGCTGGTATTCCCTTTCAAATTCAAAAGGGGGAAAGGGGGAAAGGGGGAAAAAATAAGGAATTCACATGAATCAGTATCAGAATATCAAAAGATGTTGAGGCATTATAGTATACACCCGAACAAAACAAAACCACGTTTCTTGTTCACGCCTGGTAATTATATAGGCGGACCCCTCTCATTCGGTGATATGGAGCATTCATCTGATGGGTCCCTTCACAAATGGGCCACAAAAGAATACCTACTCCGATCTTGACAAATGGGGACCTACTAATGGACAGTTTAGCCCAAAGGTCAACATTCAGCTGGAAGGAAATCCACATTGTTGTAATTTTCCGATGGGAAACCAGGGTAACATGACCCATCCGTGATGGGCCCACCGAATGAACGATCTGGAACACAGAAAGGTGGGGCTCACCAGTAAACTTGCCGGCAGATTTTTTTTTTTTTTTTTTAAAAAAACGCCATTTTCTAGACTGAACATTGTATATTGTCTAGAAACTGTTTTGACATTTTCTTTTTTCCATCATAGCTCCTCCTTTCCTACTTTTGGCGTAGAACAAAAGGCATATGATTCCAGTACCAAAAGTAGGAAAAAGGGGGTGCATGCATCAAAAAAGTGGGCGGCGGGAGTAAAATGTAAATTACAAAAAGAAAGTAAAACCAGCAGAAAACCCTGAAGAAAGTATACAACCAGAACAGTAACAACATTTAAAAATCTCAAAAAATGAAAAACAAAAATCAACTGAATCGAAATAAAACCCTAGAAAAACTCACTGGAATGTTTAGTCTTGAAGCGCTTGGAGACCTTGTTCCTGATGTAGCAGTAATAGCTGAAGGCGACGATCAAAGAAACCACAGCCAAGGCAGCGACCACAACGATCACCACAAGAACAACAACCTCCTTCTTCGTATCTCTACCTATACCTTCCATCCTCTCTATAAGAACTTGAACTTCCAAACCCTAACCCTAGGAAATGAAACTAGGAGAGAAAGGAGATGGCAGAGAGGAGGAAGGACATGGCATCTCACTCTCTCTCTCTCTACTGCCGTTTTGCCAGCTTTCAGCTGGAAGGTATTTATAGGGATGCTGAGGAAATGGTAGTGGTGGAGGTTTTGTACTGACTGATTGGACCCTCATTACGGAGAGCGAGAGAAAACAACAAAAGAACGTGCAGTGCTTTTCTCTATGCAGAGAGAGAGAGAGACTGAGAAAGAGGTGTGAGAGAGAGAGGGAGAGGGCGCGAGGATCTGAAATTGAACGGACGCTAGTAGAGGTCCCTTTCTCGCACATGCGCATAGGTATTTGTTTGAGGGGAGCTATTTGATACCCTGGCTGCGTACGAAGCTTGATACGTAGGAACTGAAAAATTACACATGCGGGATATATGAACTCAGATAAAACAGACTATTGAGATAAATCCCAAGATCATATTGGTTGAAAAACCTGAGCCGCGGATTCTTGGACACATGTTTTTAGAAAGAAAATCATTGATGTCCAACAATCTTATAGTCAGATGATCAAATTTTATTAAATCATATTAACTGGGACCCATAATTTGGACGGTGTAAGTTGAGTTTTGTATTCCATGCGTGCGATTTTTTAGGGCCCGTTTGGACGGTGGGATTGAAAGGGATTCGAATGTAACCGGGTGGATTGCACATATACGAACGGTATTAATGGCTGGTCAGTGGATTGTCTCCAATCCTACAATTTTTCATGATCCAGCGTTCAATAGAAGTGTCTGTTTGGACGGTCAGGGTAACCCAGTATAGCGTGTACGTCTCTGTTTGGCGGGGCATGGGATTGCCTACAATCCCATGCATTGCCAATGCCGTGTTTGGGAAGTGGCTATGGCTGAGATACGGATTGGCCCCACCATGATGAAAGTGTTTTCTCCATTCCGTTTATCTATTTTTAAAGATCATTTTGGCTTGATCAGAAAAATGAAAGGAGTATATATCTCAGGTGGACCACACCACAGGAAAACAATATTGGGTGGATATCCACCATTAAAATCCTCCTAAGGCTCACTGTACTGTTTATTTGACATCCAATCCGTTGATTAGGTCATACGGACCCAGATGAAGGGTAAAAACAAATATCAGCTTGATCCAAAACTTTTATGGCTCCCAAACAAATTTTAATGATTGAAATTCGTTCAACATTATTTCTTGTAATATGGTCCACCTGATATTGGGATATAACTCATTTTTGGTCTAATATCATAAAATGATATAGAAAGCTAGATGAACGGCATGGATGAAACACAAACATCATGGTGAGGCCTACAGAGCACCGAACATCAGCCATTCGCGGGTTGCAGGGGAGTAGCCAATCCGTTTCCGTACTACCCAGTACTGGACGCGGATTTCTTGCGAAAGCCTTTTCGCAGGAAGTTCCTGCACAAAGATGATGGGTGGGGCCTACCACCATGTTTGTAGGAAATATACTTCGTTCATTCGTTTGGAGAGCTCATTTTAAGACAATCCACCAAAAATGAGATAGATCCAAAACTCAAGTGGGCCACATCAGAGGAAACAGTGAAGATTCATTGAAAACCGTTGAAATATTTTTATGACCATAAAAGCTTTTTTTTCAGGTTAGTTTTTTGTATTTTCATTTCATCTATGTGGTAATGACCTTATAGACGGTTTGGATGATATATAAACATCAAGGTGGATCTCAGGAAAGCTTCAATGGTAGGTATTTCTTTTCCCAAATTTCCCTTTGGTGTGGCCCAATTGAGTTTTGGATCCACCTCATTTTCGGTGGATTGTCCTAAAATGAGTTCTACAAATGGATGAATGGAATATATTTCCTACAAACATAGTAATGGGTCCCACCCATCATCTTTGCGCAGGAACTTCCTGCCAAAGGCTTTCGCAGGAAATCTGCGTCTAGCATACTGGCTCAGGATGCAATCCACCTCCAGACTCGCTAATCCGAAGGGATTACCTAATCCCACATAGAATCCCTCGCAACAAGCGTATCCCAAACGCGTCGTCTGTCGTACGGGTGAGATTTGACTCCGCAATTCATCCTAAACCGTTCGTTACCGTTCGAATCCACCCGTCCAAACGGGCCCTTGGCCGGGTGGATTGGAAGGGAGTGAATGGTATTAGGGTGGATGGCGTGGATTTCTAAGTAATGATGGCGTTGTCAGCAGATTGTCTTGAGATCTATGGGATTGATATATCCCTGGATTCATACATCCAGTCCGTTTGTCACGCCCGGCCAATCCGGCGATTAAAGCTTTCGATCCCTTCTAATCCCACTAACCAAACACGTCGCAGGCTAATTTCAACAGATTAGGATGGATTGGATGGGATTTAAAGGTAATGATGGTGTTGTCAGTGGATTGTCTGAAGATCCATCGGATTTGGATCAGATCACCTGCACTGTTTGGCACGCCCGGCCATTCCGAGGATTTATCATCCAATCCCTTCCACTACCATCTAATCCCTTCCAATCCAACCGGCCAAACGGGCCCTTAGTGATTTCAAAGTGCCTGCGTGTCATCCGTCGACACTCTGTAGAGTATCGAAGTTTTTCTCAAATGTAAGTGGGTTTAGCTATTCCCACACGCACCTCTCTACACGCATTTTGCACGTTTTGGACCAGAATCGTCTGCCAAAGCGTTTTGGGTCCCACGGAGGTGTATACGTGAAATCCACCCGGTACATCAGGTGATGACCCTTATGTTCACCGTACATAAAAAAGATTAACCTGGTAAAGGATCTATAATGGACCAGAGAAATGGGAACAATGTAACATTGCGCTAAATTATCTGATTCACGCAGGGCCACTTGAGTTTTGGATCCGACTTATTTTTGTATCTTCCATGCATTTTGGTGAATCTCACCTGATGAACGGTTTTGATGAAAGATACCCACCATGTTGGCACCACACATAAATTTATGGTTGGCATACTATTAACATTATTCACTCTGGTGTGCAAGATCTGATATTTAGATCTAACTAAATTTTGACCACAGGGTCTATCATCAAGCGACCCACTTGATGCACGGAGTGGATTATATACAATGGGGTGGGACCCAAAGATAACGAGTCTTTCACGCTATGCCTAAAACAGGTGTGATAGACAACTCCGGTCTGGGGCTGGTTGAGCCCTCGCATAGCGATCGATGTGGCATTCATTATTCAATGAGCGCTATAAACAGCCCTTGCACGGGGAGCGGATAGCAGCGTGTATGTATTCTACTTCCATGCTCTCCATCTGTTTTTTCATTTCATCTCACGCATGATCCAAAAAATGATGCATATTCGAATCTAAGTAGAATAGTGTTATGGGAAGATCCGAGCCGACTACGATCGGAGGACTCTATGATCCGCTAGTCTGATCGGAGAGTCTGAGCCTCGGCATAATACGAGGAAGGCGGGTTAAGATGGGTGAAGCTCCCATTCTCGACCGCCTTCTTTCCAAAGGCAGTCGATGAGGAATACCTTGAGTTGTACGATCAACTCCGAGCGGACGTCCGTCATAAGGTCGAGAGTAAATAGCTGCATCACTCACGAACGATCATTAGCTCGAAGCAATGCTGTCGCCTCGATCTGACCGAGCCAAGGTACCTCTGAGGATAAAGGTTCCACGCGCTAAGTGGAGAAACTGTCGTATAGGGATATGTCATCTTATCTCGCCCGCAGATACGTACGTCGTAACACATGATCTGCGGATTCTGGGCAATATCTTCATGATCCGCGAAATCCCACTGATCGTGCCGAGATTATCGAATGAGGATCGAGAGACGAAGAGGTATAAATGTTACATCATTCCATGACTACAGGTACGCAACAACTAGCACACTCCCTTTCCTCCCCAACTTAGACCCTGATTCCAGTGTCCTGACTTAGGCATCGGAGGGTCCCCTGGCTTAGCCAGGGTCTCCATTGCTCACAGTTTGCGTGCAGGGAACCAGGTTCATCACCCGCCCGAGATACGTGAAAAGGGGAAGAAGGCTGACCAGATTTTGACCTCAACATTTTTGGCGTCGTCTGTGGGAAGCTGATACAAAAAGTCAGGTTCATGTTCTTAAAAGCTATGGTTAGAGGAAAGAAGAAAGCAGTGGTGGTGGAACCGGAGCAGACCCGCTCTTCGTCATCACTTCATGAGAAATCTGCACCGGGCCCTTCCCAGCGTTCTCGCAATCATTCCAACAAATACCGCGCCTTGCAAGGAGAAGTACAAGCCTTGTGCGATGAGGTGGAACGGATGAGACAGGAGCGCGAGTCCCAGCAACAACCCGAGCGGAGAAGTCCGGAAGCTGTCGGGCCAGTCGTTCAAGCCCATTCAGTGACGAGGCGTGGGACATCTCCGCAACGATCTACCCGAGCACCGGTTTCAGCTCAAAACCCTCCCCCAACTCCAGCGCGAGCCCCTACTAGGAATGTGACGACACGGGCCCCGACAGACGTTCCAGCTGCCACGGTTCTGGCTCCAACGGACCTTCGTCACACCTTGGAAAGGAGAAGGGAAAGGAGAACGCCCGAACCGGAGAATGCTCGGGAAGTAGTAGCTGAAAACAGGGATCCCTGGGAGTCACGATTCGCAGACCTAACTAACCAAGTCCAGATGTTACGGAAGCAACAACAGCCGTCGTCAATACCGGCTGCTGTTCAAGCCATGATGGAAGAGGCCGAGCCTCCGTTCAACTCAGAAATCATGAATGAAGTGATGCCTCAGAAATTTCGGATTCGTCCTGTCATCCAATACTCCGGGTCCGGCGACCCATCCGAGCACGTGGAAGCTTATCGTTCGTGGATGCAGATACAGACCGCGACTGATGCGATGATGTGCAGAGGATTCTTAATTACTCTGGCGGGATCCGCTCGGAATTGGTATCGGCAACTCAAGCCTGGATCCATATGTTCATTCGAAGAACTGGCTCGGTCATTCCTTACCCAGTTCATAAGTGGTAAGAGAAGCCGAAAACCCAATACCCACCTGCTTACCATCAAACAAAAGCCGAAAGAGTCCTTAAAAGACTACATTGCTCGATTCAACGAGGAAGCACTGCAGGTGAAAGACTACGACGACAAGATGGCTCTCGCCGCGGTGTGTAGTGGCCTGAGAGAAGGGAAATTCACTTTTTCTATAGGAAAGAATCCGGCGAGGACGTTAGCCGAGCTCATTGCTAGAGCCCAGAAGTATGTCCACGCCGAGGAGTTTTCGGCTACTCGCAAGAATATCCAAATAACCGAGCCGAACGAGAAGGGAAAGAGGCCAAGGAACGAGGAACTCCAAGCCCCGAGGAAGAATTCGGATGATCATTCTTCTCGTGATCGTCGACCGAGCAGGAAGCCAGAAGAGAGATTCCGTTCTTACACACCTCTCAACACTACCGCTGAGCAGATCCTACTGGATATCCGAGGCGAGAAACTTCTCAACTGGTCAGTCTACATGCAGGCAGACCCAGAGCTTCGCGACAAGCGCAAATATTGCCGCTTCCATCGAGATCATGGCCACAATACCGATGAATGTGTAGATCTCAAGGATGAGATTGAATCCCTCATTCGAAAGGGGCACCTACGCCGGTACACCAAGCAGGAGAAGAATACTCGGAAAGAAGGGCGAACACAAGAACGCCCCAAAAATCCGCCCGAAGAACCTGCGGAGATCCGCACCATCTTCGGAGTTCCATCAGGCGGGGGAGATTCAAACAGAGCCCGAAAGGCTCACTCCCGAAGGAGCCCAGAGCGGTATGTCAATCTTACCGAGTGGCCTAACAAAGAACCACGAGTCAGTCCCTGTAGCCTCACCTTCACAGAAGACAACGCTCGGGGGATCCAGCATCCACATGATGACGCCTTGGTGGTCACTATGACCATAGCCAATCATAAGGTGTATCGGATTCTCGTCAACACTGGAAGTTCAGCCGACGTGATTTACTCTGAGGCCTTCGGAAGGATGAAAATTTCACAGTCTCGTCTCAGACCTGTGAAGACCCCCTACACGGCTTTGCCGGAGAGAATAATATCTGAAGGAGTCATTTCCCTCCCGGTGACTGCGGGAGAGGGGCAACATCAAGTCACCATGATGGTGGACTTCCTTGTTGTCAATGTACCATCAGTACATAATGTGATTATGGGCAGGCCCTCCCTCAATGCAATGCGGGCGGTTGTGTCTACTTATCACTTGATGATGAAATTTTCCACCGAAGGCCGAACGGGTTACCTCCGAGGTGATCAACGCGAGGCTCGGAGATGTTACGCCATTGCGGTTCAAAAAGGGTCTGTAAAGCAAACACTCGCTATCAACATGTTGGACCCGCGCGGACCTATCGAGAATAAGCCAATCGAAGATTTGGAGAAGGTACTGCTTGACGAAACCGATCCTAGCAATACTGTTCAGCTTGGAACATCACTCAGTCCTGAGCAACGCTCCAAGCTGTTAACTTTCCTACAACGACACAGGGACGTATTCGCCTGGTCGCACGCGGATATGCCAGGAATCTTTCCAGACGTTCTGGTCCATCGATTGAACGTGGATCCAGACCACAAACCTGTGAAGCAGAAGAGGAGACCGTTTGACGTCGAGCGGTGTGAAGCTATTGCGGATGAAGTCTCGGTCCTGTCGGACGCCGGCTTCATAGAAGAAGTATATTATCCAGATTGGATTGCAAATGTTGTGTTGGTTAAGAAGGCAAATGGCAAGTGGAGAGTTTGCGTGGACTACTCAGACCTGAATAAAGCATGTCCGAAAGACAGTTTCCCATTGTCTCGGATCGATCAACTAGTAGACAGTACGGCGGGACACGAACTACTCTCCTTCCTGGATGCCTACTCTGGTTACAACCAGATCGCGATGCATCCCCCAGATAGGCAGAAAACCGCCTTTGTCACAGACAGGGGGCTTTACTGTTACCAGGTCATGCCATTCGCCCTGAAAAACGCTGGGGCTACATACCAGAAGCTGGTCAATCAGATGTTCGCAAAACAGATCGGGCACACGATGGAAGTTTACGTCGATGACATGTTGGTAAAAAGCGTCAAGGCACCCGATCACTTGGTGGACCTTGGAGAAACCTTCGCGGTCCTCCGGAAATATCAAATGAAGCTGAACCCAGCAAAGTGCGCTTTCAGAGTTGGTTCAGGAAGATTCCTTGGATTCCAAGTCAGTCAGAGAGGCATCGAGGCCAATCCCGATAAGATTAAAGCACTCCTCAACATGAGTTCGCCTCGGACTGTAAAGGAAATACAATGCCTCATTGGACAGGTAGCAGCACTCGGACGCTTCATATCCCGAGCCACTGATAAATGCCTCCCCTTCTTTCAGCAATTGAAGGGTCATAAGAAGGCCGAGTGGACGCCTGAATGTGAGCAAGCTTTCTAACAGCTGAAACAATATCTGGGCTCACCACCTCTGCTATCAAAACCGGAGGAAGGCGAGTCTTTGTTCCTATACCTCGCGGTCTCCGCCTTAGCAGTCAGCTCGGCCCTGATTAGGGAAGTGGGGAACAAGCAGTATCTCGTATACTATGTGAGCAAAGCCATGGTACCAGCGGAAACGAGATATCCCGCTCTGGAGAAGCTTGCACTCAGCTTAGTCATTTCGGCTCGGAGGTTGCGTCCATATTTCCAAGCGCATTTGATCACCGTGTTAACCGACTCCCCCCTTAGGCAGATTCTCCAAAAGCCAGAGGTCTCGGGTCGGTTGACCAAATGGGCGATCGAACTTGGAGAATTCGACATTACTTTCCGGCCGAGGATGGCAAAGAAAGGCCAAGCGGTGGCTAATTTCATCGCAGAATTCACTGTTTTAAGTGAAGGGCAGGTCAGCAACGAAGTTGAGATGACTCCGCATGACCTCCCGAACAGCTCATAGGGCATTCCAGAAGCCGGATGGGTCCTCTACGTGGACGGATCATCTAACTCAAAACGAGCCGGGGCAGGGATCGTCTTGATCGCCCCTGATTCCACAATCATCCAATATGTCATTCGGATCGACTTCAAAGCCTCCAACAATGAGGCGGAGTATGAGGCCCTATTAGCCGGGCTCAGATTGGCCGCCAGCCTCGGGGTTCAATCTATACAAGTCCGATGCGACTCTTAGCTGGTCGTGAATCACATCTCCGCCGATTATGAAGCCAAAGAGAACAGAATGATTGCTTACCTAGATGAAGCCAGAAAGTTGATTGAGAAATTTTGGAACTGTACGATTCGCCAGATTCCGAGGACAGAAAATACGTGGGCAGACGCTCTGGCAAAGTTAGCGTCGGCCGTAGAGGGAAATATTCCGCGGATCATTCCGGTAGAATTCATTAAACATCCCAGCATCAGTCAAGTAGAGAAAAAGATGGTTAACCCGGTGGATAACGCCCCGAGCTGGATGGATCCAATCTTTGGCTACCTCGAGTCAGGGGAGATTCCCTCGGACAGGCAAGAAGCTAGACGTCTGAGAGTCTGAGCAGCGAGATACGTTATTCTGAACGGAACCCTGTATAAAAAGGGGTATTCTCAGCCGTATCTCAGGTGTCTCCGGACCGAGGAGGCAAATTATGTCATCCGGGAGATTCACGAGGGGATCTGCCGGAACCATTCTGGTGGTCGAGCCCTGTCTCTAAAGGTGCTTCGGTAGGGATACTTCTAGCCGACCCTCAAAGAAGATGTCAGGAAATACGTTAGGAAATGTGACAAATGTCAGCGTTTTGCAGTCGTGCCTAGACAACCGGCTGAAGAAATAACTCCCATGAGCGGTCCGTGGCATTTCACTCAATGGGGAATCGACATCATCGGCTCTCTGCCAATTGGAAAGGGACAAGTTAAATTTGCCATCGTCGCTGTCGATTATTTCACAAAGTGGGCCGAGGCCGAGCCCGTCACGAAAATTACCGAACAGAAAATAATTGACTTCGTCTGGAAGAACATAGTTTGCAGATTTGGAGTTCCGAATATAATCGTCTCAGACAATGGCCGGCAGTTCGACAATGATAATTTTAGAGGTATGTGTCGAGGGCTCGGTATCAAGAACGCTTACGCATCGCCTCGGCATCCGCAGTTCAATGGACAAGTGGATGCAGTAAACAAGGTCATCAAGCACCACCTCAAGAAGAAACTGGAAAAAGCAAAGGGCAACTGGCCGGAAGAACTTCCATTCGTCCTCTGGGCGTACAGAACTACATCTCAATCTTCCATTGGAGAAACTCCATTTTCCCTTTCTTATGGGTCGGAGGCGATAGTGCCCGTTGAAGTCAGCCTCCCCACGGCTCGGGTGGAAAACTACAATGAGAATCAAAATGTCGAGCAAATCGCAGCCAATTTGGATCTTCTCGAAGAAATCCGAGAAGTTTCAAAGCTCCGCGCCGCTACTCGACACCAACAAGTGGCCAGATTCTACAACTCTAAGGTGAAGGTCAGACGATTCCGACCAGGAGACCTGGTCTTACGACGAGTTTTTCAGAACACTGCTGAGCCGGGAACCGGAGTACTCGGACCTAATTGGGAATGACCATACTAAGTGGTCCGCTCAGTTAAACCCGGGTCTTACCACTTGAAGGATCTCGAAGGCCGTCAACTCCCCCACCCGTGGAACGCTGAACATTTGAAAGTTTACTATCCTTAATGAGGCACTCCAAGCAACCTACTGGCCCTTAAGGTCCATTCAATAAATGTACGCCCCCGAGCGACAAGCCTTTAAGGCTATGAATAAAAGTATATCCGATCGGCTCAGTCTTATCATCGACAAAAATCAAACGGATTAATTTCTACAAAGGCACCTCCTCCAAACTGAGGAGAAAAAGCCACGGGGCGATCCGACTTCCTAGTAAGGAAGTCCGACCAATTTCCACAGAGGCACCTCCTCCTAACCGAGGAGAAAAAGCCACGAGGCGATCTGACTCCCTGGTAAGGAAGTCGGACCAATTTCTACAGAGGCTTCCCCTCTTAACCGGGAGGATAAAGCCAAGGGGTGACCTGACTCCCCAGTAAGGGAGTCGGCCCCACCTACACGGAAGGCCCTTCGCCAAAAGCGAAACGAGTGGATCCTTCCAAGGATCAGATCGAGGCCCAAACAACATCCGAACAAATCAAGGACTCGACTCGACTACGCAATCAAGTAAGAAAATACACCAGGCATATTGAAGATCGACCAATAAACAAGGAAGTGATCCAAAACTAAGTCCTTTCATTATATGCTCTAAGTGTGAAGTACATGGTAAAAAAAAAGGGGGGGAATACGAATGAAAGAATAGGAGTCTTCATGAGGTCGGAGGAGCTTGGGAACCGGGGGCTTGATCCTGGCTGGTCGCCTCGGCAGCGGTATCTGCAGGGTCCTCGGGCAGGAGGGGGTCGAGGTCAAGGTCTGGGTACAATTTCTGGACCTCGACAAGACACTCGTCAAAGCCGCGGTTATAAAACTTGGCGGCCTCGTCATCCCTCTCCTTCGAGGTCTTGTATGCCTCTATCGCCGCGTTGACTGCCGCTGCCAAGGAAGCTTCAGCCTTGGCTTTCTGAGTCTCCAAGGCTGAAGCAACGGCTCTGCTTTTCTCTTCTGCAGCCTCAGCCTTGGTCTTCGTCAGGTCCTCGCTCAGTCGGGCAGTCTCTCCAGCTAAGGTGTCGGCGTGAGCTCTGGCACGATCCAGCTCGGCTACCGCTGCATCACGTGCCGCCTCGAGGTCCTTCGCGACCCCCTGAAGCTGGAGCAATTCAGACTTGCTACCTTCAAGCTGATGGCACAGATTGCTCCGCTCCAACTGAAAGATAGAAGCCTTGTCCCGTAATACTCCCGCTTCCGCCCTGAGTTTCTCCGCCTCCGACCGGAGAGCCCCCACCTCGCTCTTGAGGGTTTCAACCTCAGCGTCAATTTTCCGACGCTCACAGACCCTCTCCCAGCATAGGAGAATCCTCGGAACGGACTGATCCAAGGCAAGAAAATGAGAGAAGATAATAATACAAAAACGTCTACAACTTCTTCAAGGGAAGAGTCAGGAAGTATCTGGTAAAAGACTCCAGCTAAGTCTTCCAAGAAGCAGTCGTCCGGTTTATCGAGGAGGTGCGAAATGGATTCCTCTGGAACATGTTTCGCCGCCCAGTCTGTCAAGCAAGACATATGATAACTCGGCTCGAATCCTCCTCTGCTCGTGCCAACTTGAGCCGAGCCCGCTGCCTCCTCAGCTCCTGTTCGACTACCAGCAGAGGGTTGAGCCTCACCATCGGCATCGCGTACTGCCTCCCCCTCCTCATTACCCGGATGGGTAATCATGGCATCAGCCATCCGAACGGCTTCCTCCCTCTCAAAAGATGATACAACGGCTATTAATAGAGGATTGGGCCGAGCTCCCTCAATGGGGGGAGCGATGGACGGAGGGGGAGTTACCCCGGCTGCTGGAGCAGAGGCAAGATTAAGGCCGCCCAGAGGTGCGACCATGTCGACACCCACCAGGGGCACCGTGGCTGCACCCGGTAGTATTGGAATTAGGGACACAATTGCAGATGCAAATGGTCCCCTAACGGAAGGCGCTGCGGCAGGTGCAGCGGCAGGAAATGGAGCTGTATCCCGAACTGAGATGTTCGGGATAGCAGGGGGAAGTGTCGTCCCCCGAGGCGCGACCTCCGAGGCAGAAGGACGAGCTCCTTGAGCGACCTTCTTCCTCCGAACTATCTTTGTCGGAGGCTCGGCTCTCAGCATCTCCTCCGCAGTCAGCGCAACTTTCCTCCTCCGAGAACCAGATGCCTCGGTCATACCTGCGCAAGAGAATGATTATAATAGCGTTACCTCGGACCAATAAAAATACACTGGATGAAAAGCAAGAATACTCACTAAGCGAAGTAGGGTGCAGCCTCGTGTTGCAAAGCCCCGACCGGTGCAGGTTGGCAGCCGTGACTAGGTCCGACCAGCAGCGACGCTCTTCCGAGTATGTCCTCGCCTTGGCTATCTGGATCCTTTGGTCTGAGGTAACGAAGGGCACGCTCCTCGCGAAAACTGCAAAACAAAAAGAAATTCTCTTTTCTAAGTATAGCTGAGGCAAGAAGCAATGTGTAAGAGAAATCTCGATCCGACCTGGCATTGTAAAGCGGGATGGAACCCGAGTCGACAGAGCCCCTATCTTCGCTGCCGGCGCCTCCCATTCGCCCGCGGCCCAAAACCACTTGTTCTTCCAGTCCTTGTTCGAGGACGGAAGACCCAAGACGAGCCCTGACCCCTTGCTACCTCTGGTCGCGAAGTAGTACCATGGCTCTCTGCCTTCGTGCTTGACCAAGTATAAGTTCATTAGCTCGGCGGGTGTCAACTCCGAGTTCCCGACTTGGTGTCAGATGATGTAAGCGGAAACCAGCACCCTCCAAGCATTAGGTGTAAGTTACCCGGGCGCGAGCCCTAGGTAAGCGGTCAGAGCTCGGATGAAGGGGTGCATCGGGAGGCGGAGTCCGCATAGTAGCCCGCATAAAAATATGGCTATCTCCCCGGCCGCGGGAGCGCCAGCAGCATCAGTAGGCTCAGGGGCCCTGATCTGAACGGAGAGTGGTATGTCAAACTCCGTACGGATCCATTCCATCTGAGACTCCGTTATTACGGAGCCCCCTGGAACCAATTCCGAAGCCCACCCACCAGGGGGCATTTCTGGGACATCGGCGACTGCTGCTCTGGGGGCCCGTGTTGTCCCTTTCTTGCTGGCCTTCTTACTGGCCTGTCGAGTCTGAGCTCCCGCCACCGTCTGCTTCTAGGGCCGAGGATATAAGGGCATGTCACGCCCCAAACCCGGAGATCGGATTCACAGGAATCCCGATTGCCGAATTCGGTGCCGACAGCCTCCATAGTACCCCATTCTCGGCTCCTAGCGTCCATACGCCAGATTCCGATCCTGGGATCCTACAAGGAGGATTTTTTTTTTCTTAATGTACATTTAACTCAAAATAAGCATAACCACAAGATTACCCAATTCACAAAGGCAACATTAACATCACATATCCACTAATATAATCATTTGAGTACAATGCTGAAAGAGAAATACATAAATCGAAAATCAAGCTCAAGAAGACCGCTGCACGCTCCAAGATCGACACTGCTGCAACCTAACGTCACCTGCACGCATCTATCGTGCATAAGCTTATAGAAAGCTTAGTGGGTGGTGAAAGTGTGTGCACAAGGTAAGTGCCAAGAATGCAATACAATGCCATAAATCATATAACATTAGTAATACAGGCAAGATCATGAATCATACGATATCAGAGTAAGCGGAAATACTAGCAATCTATAAGTCCATGAATGCTATCAGCCGTACCAAGGCTATGCGATGCAAAAATATAATAACTAATATACTGAGGGAGCAAGATAGATCAGCTATGCAATGCGAAGACAGTAAGCTAACTACTATGTGTTGAGGATGCAAGGCAATATGCAAATCATGCTAAGTTCGTCTAAGCTATATAAGTACAGGAACATAACAACCCAAAATGTCATATGCCTGCGGATGTAATGCAATATGCGATGCGAATGAAATGACCATGCTGGAGTGTGAAGTCGGGATGATAGTACGTAGTATCGCAGGCTACGGGGTCCACCACAAGGGACTTCTATCCAAACTAGTCCCATACCTGAATTTGGATAGTCAGACTCAACGTGGTAAACTCCTGATCTCAGGTTAGTCGCGCGCCAACCGAAATCCTTGCCATAACGAAGGTACACAACAATTAGTTGCGCACCACCAACCCGAGTGGATAGTGAATGAATGGATGAATGAGCATGCAACTCCTACTCAATAAGTCCACATATCAGTACGGTTCCTCTCTGGAAAATCACCGGGGTCTATTACACTCCAAACCAGATTGCCGCCCCATCGCGCGCAACAAGGTGGGTGGAAGAGACCTCACTATCCGCCTGCCAATATCGGGCCCGGCTCATCGATAGCGGACCCATTCCTCGAGCTGGTCAGACTCAGCCTAGCATTGCCCCCTCCTCTCCGGCAGGTAAGGCCGTACCCCCTTCCAACCGACCACGACACAGTGGGAGACGCGGCCTAACGGTATATGGCCCTCATGCGCTCATGCATCCACTCGGTCTAGACGTTGGAGTAACCTCTGGAACCAAGAGGGTTTAGGGACTTTCACCCAGGGATATCTATAGCACCCCATGTAAAACAGATTTCCGGTGTCCCATCTGGCCATCCACGAACTACCTGTGGAGGCTACGACCCTGATGATGCTAGGGCGTATAGTAATCACAGCACACAATGCAAGATGCATGAGTTATGCAATCCAGTCATACATCAATCCTGCGCATACCGCGAGCTCATGTGAGATAACCTCCGCCTATCAGGGAGTCTCATAACAACACACTCAATAATATATGCAATGATCAACCACATCTCATAATAAACATGCAGATGATGCGTATGGGCATGTATCATGATGCTATGCTATCACATACTCATAATCAGTATCAATAACCGGCATCAGCAACCTGCCTCGATCGGTAATCGGTCAATCGGCCACGATAAGTA
Organism: Magnolia officinalis; assembly: GCA_021015155.1. Lineage (NCBI taxonomy): Eukaryota > Viridiplantae > Streptophyta > Magnoliopsida > Magnoliales > Magnoliaceae > Magnolia > Magnolia officinalis. The sequence goes on from JAJHSJ010000005.1 coordinate 9,051,466, forward strand.
GAATCGACAATCGGCCACGTCAATCAATAATCGGCCACGATCGGTAATCGGCCTCGATCGGCAATCGGTCAATCGACCACGACAAGCAGAGTCGGCAATCAGCCACGTCAATCGATAATCGGCCACGATCGAAATCGGCCTCGATCGGTAATCGGTCAATCGGCCACGACAAACAGAGTCGGCATTCAGCCACGATCGGTAATCAGTCACGATAATCGGCCTCGATCGGTAATCAGTCAATCGGCCACGACAAGCAGAGTCGGCATTCGGCCACGATCGGTAATCGGTCATGATAATCGGCCTCGATCGGTAATCGGTCAATCGGCCACGACAAGCAGAATCGGCATTCGGCCACGATCGGTAATCAGTCACGATAATCGGCCTCGATCGGTAATCGGTCAATTGGCCATGACAAGCAGAATCGGCAATCGGCCACATCAATCGATAATCGGCCACGATCGGTAATCGGTCACGATAATCGGCCTCGATCGATAATCGGTCAATCGGCCACGACAAGCAGAATCGGCATTCAGCAATGATCGGTAATCGGTCACGATAATCGGCCTTGATCGGTAATCGATCAATCGGCCATGACAAGCAGAATCGGCAATCAGCCACATCAATCGATAATCGGCCACGATCGGTAATCGGTCACGATAATCGGCCTCGATCGATAATCGGTCAATCGGCCACGACAAGCAGAATCGGCATTCAGCCATGATCGGTAATCGGTCACAATAATCGGCCTTGATCGGTAATCGATCAATCGGCCATGACAAGCAGAATCGGCATTCGGCCACGATCGGTAATCAGTCACGATAATCAGCCTCGATCGGTAATCGGTCAATTGGCCATGACAAGCAGAATCGGCAATCGACTACGTCAATCGATAATCGGTCACGATAATCGGCCTCGATCGGTAATCGGTCAATCGGCCACGACAAGCAGAATCGGCATTCAGCAATGATCGGTAATCGGTCACGATAATCGGCCTTGATCGGTAATCGATCAATCGGCCATGACAAGCAGAATCGGCAATCGGCCACATCAATCGATAATCGGCCACGATTGGTAATCGGTCACGATAATCGGCCTCGATCGATAATCGGTCAATCGGCCACGACAAGCAGAATCGGCATTCAGCCATGATCGGTAATCGGTCACGATAATCGGCCTTGATCGGTAATCGATCAATCGGCCATGACAAGCAGAATCGGCATTCGGCCACGATCAGTAATCGGTCATGATAATCGGCCTCGATCGGTAATCAGTCAATCGGCCACGACAAGCAGAATCGGCATTCGGCCACGATCGGTAATCAGTCACGATAATCAGAATCAATAAATCGGTCACATTACATATGCCGCACCAATGGGCTTTATATACATAAAAGGTGGGCCCCATATACGCAGTAAATGGCCTCATATGCATCAAATGGGCTACGTAACTGGGCCTTATCAAGTGGGCTAGAAATACATCACAATAGGCCTTATCATGTGAGTCTAAAATACACAACATATGGCCCTGTACATGGCCCTCAAATATATATCAACGGGCCCTAATTGCGTCAAGTGGGCCGCATCTCATGGGCCTAATTATATCATATTGGGTGGGCCCTACACGACCAACAGGTGGGCCAGCACCTTTCAAATGGGTCCACCAAATAAATGACATGGGTGCACAAAACATATATCATGGTGTCCCACGAGACTGGGTAGGGCATAGATGAAGCAGACGGACGGCGTGCCTAAAATACATGCATCAAGGTGGGTCATACGCCCATCAAAATGGACAGACAGCGAGGATATACCCACACATCATGGTCCACCATCCAAGGACAGTGTAGATAAAACACATACATCATTATGGGACTCGAGGATCTTGCGACGTGGTGTGCTGCACATGGGTCCCAGATGGACGGTCTGTATAAACACATACAACAAAGGTGGGTCCCATCATTAATGAGCGGTGCCGATCATATACATGCAGCAAAGGTGGGTTTCACGAGCACCGTCCAGAGGGACGGTGCAGATGGACGTACATCAACGTGGGTCCCATATGGGCCCACCACATATATACTCTCTCTCTCTCTCTGTATATAGATATATATAAAAACACATCAACATGGTCCCTCCTGGGGCCACCACGTGTATATAACATATATATTTATATTATTATGATAGTAATTTATTTACCTTTATTTTATCTTTTGTGTAAACACGCCAGCATTCAGCGTCCTAGACGGACGGCCTAGATGCAAGGCATATACATCAAGTGTGGCCCCACGCATGGGGTGGTCCCTCCAGAGAACTAGCGTCGAGGTACAATACATGCAGTAGATAGGCCACAACTGGACGGTCAGCCCACTGCTTCCAGCGGTGTGGATCACTTGAGATATGGATTTGTCCCATTTCCCAGCCCATGGCCTAAAATGATATGGAAATTTGGGTGGATGGTCTGGATACTACACATACATGGTGTGGGAGCCCCCATGCATCGATAATGTGCCCCACAAGGATGGCTAACATGAATGTACAACACATGCAGCGAGGTGGGCCATCTAGCCCACCCGCTGCTGGCCCTGTTTGGGTGGTAACAGATGGATGGCCTGGATTAAGCACCTCATTATGGTGGGTCCCACCTGTAGACAACCCTCCATGGGCGTGGGGCCCGTCCAGTTGGGCATGGAATGCAAGGACGGTGTGGATAAACACTACAGCAAGCCCACCTGCTGATGGACGCCAGTCCAGCAGGCAGTGGATCTGCCTGATTTGTGGGCCAGTCTCAACGGCAGTGCGGCTACAATATAATCATCAAAGTGGGTCCCACAAGGGCGTGGGCCACCCAGGAGGTGGGCCAGACCCAAACACCCACCCAGTCAGAAGGACTGAGCAGATATAAAACACATCCACCTCAGTAGGCCTGGTTGGGCGCTACTGCTCGGTGGATCTACCCAACCTTGGGCTCATGCTCAAATGATCTCTCCAAATGGACGATGTGGCTACAGCATATAACAGGTGGGGTCCACGTGAGTGGGCCACCCTCACAAAGGGATCAAGCTACTATCTATGATTTCTTTCCTTGCAAACAGCAGAGATGCTGGCCCACCGTCAGCAGCATAGACGGTACTGCTGTTGCTGCTATGGTGCAGCCTACAAGAGCCCTGGACCTGCAGATGGATGCAATGGATACACAGCACACATTAAGGTGGGTCCCACAATCCTCAGACTGGAGAGCAGATAGAAAATTACAGTGGGCTTGGAAAGTTCAGACGCACTATCATCAATGGATGATCTGCTGCTGCTGGACGGTCAGCAAGGTGGACCCTACTTGATAGACGGCAAGGTTGTCCTACTTGTGGATAGTGTGAATAAACTCATACATCAGGTGGGCCATAAACAGGGGAGGGAGAGAGAAAGAGAGAAAAGGAAAAAGGAAGAAGCACCCACCTTTGATTTCTTGGACTCCTTCCAACAACTCGTTCTATTGCTCCAAAGAATACATTTCGACGGTTAAGATTGATTTTAGAGGGTGAGATTGGGTGTAGGAAGGTGGGCCACACCAAGATTCTCCATGGAAGCCATGGACGTTGGATCACTCCTTGGGTTGCTTAGAAGAAATGAGAGAGAATGAAAGAGAGAGAGAGAGATGATGGGAGAGGAGTGATGGGGTGTGACATGTGAGGTAAGGTGCTTGTTGACTTTATGGTACTTGTGTAAGAGAGAGGTAAGGCTATGTATGGGTTGCTTGTACTTGTCTTTGATTGATGGATTGATGTGATATTTGATGTGATTGATGAGACATTTGATGTGATTGATGGGACATTCTCTTGGAATTTGCAATGTGCGGCGTTTCCTCGAACTAAACGCGGGCCTACTCCTCCTGGCCTAGGTATCGCCTCGACGCGCGAGACGCGGCATCGGAACCGCGGCGACGGCGCGGTCGCACTGGTACAAGTCTCGGGTTAAGCCGATTCAAATCTACAGGATACAACTTGGGGTCACGCGCAAACGTCAATTATCGGTCGCGGTTTGCCGGAATTCGACGAGAAGGATCGCGGGAGTCGACGGAACAGTACGGTCTAGGATACGGGTCTTACAGGGCACTTCCTCGAAAGGACCTTCAGAGGTCTCTCTTCTATTATGGGAGCTCGCCGATTCGGAGTCATCATTGTAACTCCTAACTGTCTCCATATCGGAAGACATCTCGAAATAATAGCGCTGAGAATCGAACTCACCAGGCAGTCGCCGGAGATCGCTTCAACAAGTGTAAAGTGTGCCGGGAATCGCTTCTGCCGGAAATCGCCTTCGCCGAAAATCGCCTTCTCCGCTAAACAACTCAAGCGCAAATGGTAGAAACTGAATGAAGGCCCCGGATGGGTCTTTTATAGACGGTAGAACTCCTACATTTAATGACTTGCAGCAATGGCTACAACGGAATCATTGAGCGCCGACTCCGAGTCTGACGTGGCCTCATGTCATTGATCCAAGACCTGCCAAAAGCAACGCCATCCGCTTTGGTTGTCGCGCCTGGGACGGTCAAAACGGTGCCTAGGCACAGAAAAGAGTGCTCGACACGACACCCCGAGTGCATGTGGCGATCATTCACAGGATGGTGACGATTCGAAATCTCAACCGTCGCCACGTATTCACTCGTGGTTAGCCCACAGTCGCTAAATCCCGAGGACGTGATGTTTCACACGAGAATCATAAATGCGCCAAAGAGTCGAGGCGACTGATCTTCCCACTAATTACTCTCCGAGCTCATGACTGACCTCAGAGAGTGGAGGCTTCATGTTATGGGAAGATCCGAGCCGACTACGATCGGAGGACTCTATGATCCGCTAGTCTGATCGGAGAGTCTGAGCCTCGACATAATACGAGGAAGGCGGGTTAAGATGGGTGAAGCTCCCATTCTCGACCGCCTTCTTTCCAAAGGCAGTCGGTGAGGAATACCTTGAGTTGTACGATCAACTCCGAGCGGACGTCCGTCATAAGGTCGAGAGTAAATAGCTGCGTCACTCACGAACAATCATTAGCTCGGAACGATGCTGTCACCTCGGTCTGACCGAGCTAAGGTACCTCTGAGGATAAAGGTTCCACGCGCTAAGTGGAGAAACTGCCGTATAGGGATATGTCCTCTTATCACGCCCGCAAATACGTACGCCGCAACACATGATCTGCGGATTCTGGGCAATATCTTCATGATCCGCGAAATCCCACTGATCGTGCCGAGATTATCGAATGAGGATCGAGAGACGAAGAGGTATAAATGTCACATCATTCCATGACTACAGGTACGCAACAACTAGCATACTCCCTTTCCTCCCCAACTTAGACCCTGATTCCAGTGTCTTGACTTAGGCATCGGAGGGTCCCCTGGCTTAGCCAGGGTCTCCATTGCTCACAGTTTGCGTGCAGGAAACCAGGTTCATCACCCGCCCGAGATACGTGAAAAGGGGAAGAAGGCTGACCAGATTTTGACCTCAATAAATACAGTATAGGAAATAGTTGTGATTGAACGCCCCACCATTATAAATTTCTAAGGCCAATCTCAATGTTTTTGTAATATTTATTTGCCATCCAAAGTTTTGGTTATGTTTATTTGCCATCCAACCTATTGGGAGTGTCACAAAAACCTACCCCTTCCGAAGAAAAAACAAAGATGGATACATAACTCTTGTGGCTCATAAAAACTTTATAATGGTCAATCACTACTATTTCTTATGGTATGGTCCACTTGAGATTTGGATTTGTATAATTTTTACAAAATACTTTAAAATGATTTAACAAATCAGATGAATGACATAGATATATAATACATATATCAAGGTGGCCTCATGGTAAGTGCGGACTGAATTCGCTCCCCATCGCACCAAAGAGAAACGATATATTGGACCCCTATACGAAACCTTCTGTGCACCCAGGTGCAGACTACTATCGTCACCTCCAATCTTCTCCAGCGAGTGGAGTGCATAAGCCCAACAGCTATAGAGGCGAGCCTTAAGCTGAAGGAGGTGAAGGAGCGAGTTCTTAGTACAGCGAAGAACGGGTAAGTTTTGCAAGCATCACCGTGTTATAGCCACATTGTCCATCTATTTGGAGATTACATTTTAATCTTATTGCATTAGCCAAAGAATGAGGTAGATCTAAAGCTCAAGTGAACCCACCACATAAAATAGTGGGACAGTGATACCTACTGTTGAAACCTTTTTGAACCCATCATGATGTTCTTTTTTGAGATCCGACCTATTTATAAGTTCACACAGACATGCACGGCTTTAAGAAGTTTTTAATGGTAGAAGTTCAATCCCCATTTCCGTGGTGGATCTACTTGAGCTTTGAATCTAACTCATTATTTGGCTCATGCTCTAAAATGATCTCTCTGAATGGATGGACAGTATGGATGCAACACATACATAATAGTGGGGTTACAAAACATGGTGACTTCACTTCAGCAGCCAATTCACTACTGATTATGTCAGTGACTATTCCTTGTCCCCATTCACCTATCTTCAGCATGCGCATCATTTACATTCACAGTCCATTGGTTTATTACATCATCCATCAGCTAGTCTACAAAACCCAAATCAATCCGGTGGTCCAATCTTATGAGAACAATTTTATCCATCCATTTTTGTTCACCACTAAGTTTACAATTATGTATCATTTCTGCTGATGTAGAAATATGGTTAGCCTTTCCTAGGCTCGTGAACCTGCACAAAGGACAAATAAGGAAGACTGTGGCTCATGTAGGGAACCCTTTGATGCCTAAGTCAAGAAAAGAATCTGGGTCTATTTAAATATTGAGGGTTTAAGGCTAGAGATTATGCATACCTTTCACCTTTAGGGGCTTTCTTATTTATAGATGAGGAGAGGCGGTGTCGTAGAGAGCACCTATCCCTGTTTGACATGAACTGATTATAGTAGGATTTAGACTCCTTGCGCGGTGGATCTTTCTAGATCATTGGCTAGAATCTCGGAGTGATCCATGTGGGAGTCTGTTTTTGTGATCTTCGGATGAGAACGCACACGGACTTGATTAAGGTTAAATTAGATTCCACAGAGGGCATGTTCAGCTATCCTGAAGTGGTCCAACCTGTTTCACAACCGAGGTCGGTGTTGCTTTTGTCTAAGGACAAGTCTTGCCAACCTGAGATGAGTTAGCTAACTTCAAATTAGAGTTTATCAATAATTGTCTTGACCCTGTGCCTAGAGGCCAGGCTTGGTCTTTCTCGGTACTTAATAAAGGCGGTTGAGCTTGTTTTTCCATGCTTAGTCTAGGAAGTCGAGCTCAGCATCTTAACTTACATGGTCGAGGAGACGGAGGTTGGACCACTATATCACACCAACTGCTGCTTTAATTCCTGACCTGGCCCGTTATCGGTAGGTTGCGCTACTTTCCCACAATAATTTCATCAGTATAATTTTTTCTAAGTAGTCTAAAAAAGAGAAGACTGGTCCTAATGGACGGATGAGATCGATGCAAAGATTCCAAATGCAACTGTAAGTGTATGGAAAGTGGATACACTTGCCCCGCCAGATCGGTCCTCCACACGACAAAAGTAAGGAATTTGGACGGTTGGACTTTTTCAACACCTCTCCTTCTTTCGTAAAGGCTTTTCGTTTTTTCCTTGTGTGTGTTAATTATTTAGTAATATCCGCAAGGTATGATTACCTGATCCGTGGACGAATATAACTCTGACAAATACCATATACTCTGGCGGAGTGTGATGGACGATACGCATGTACTCATAAATTGTTCACAAATTGCAGAAGTGGCATACAAATTAAACTTTTCCAGATTATGGATCCAATTTGTATGTATCATCAAACAAAAATTACGCTTATTTGATCATCTGAATATTAGATCAGTGGACATCTAATATCAAGTGGTCCTACTTCAACCAAGTGTCCAGAAACCAGAGTTTAAGATTTCTCAACCAATATTATTTTGGGATTTCACTTACATACAGTGAATTTCACAATATATTCGGTTTGATTGGAGCTAATGCTGCCACGTGGCCAATCTCTACTCACCCGTGTATCAAGCGTCATTCTCTGCCAGAGTATCAATTACTCACGGATGGCAACAGCGACTCGCCGAATAATTCGTTCTATCTTGGCGATTCCACGTCATCATCTTGGGAGAGTGATGGGCGCTCCTACCCGAGAGAGTCATGCGGTCCGCAGACCGGCGAAGATAACCGTTGACTCGGTCCCCGCCAGGCGATCTTGAAGATGCAATTAGCGGCACATGTGTATGATATCAAGCCCGTTCATCCTATCGGGCCCACGTCGATCAATCTAGAAGCTTTTTTATTATATTGTACTCGCCACATGTATGCAAAGAATCGAAGAAGAGCTGTTTCAGGGGTAGAGAATGTTCTCAATGGTACCCGACTTGATGCTTGGATCAGTGTTTTGCACACGTGCCACTGACTGCTTCGATCTCTCCTCATTCATTTACGACTGCGTACGTGTGCAAGCGTGGCACACAGAAGGGAAATCACCGCAGAATCTATATATGTTTGCTGGGACGCGACAAATGGCAGATCAGTATCGCTGCTGGTACGGTACAAGCGCGAACAGATATCGCTTGGTATACATGCGCGGGGTGGGCTCCACTCGGCGGGTTGATTAGAAGGCAAGCAGTTGGCCGGAAGTGCTCCACTTGGTCCGAACATATGATTAGGACCCTCCTCCAATTTATGCTTGCACGTGTCACACGTGTGCAAAATCCAAGCCGGTCATCGGATGTGTACGATCAACGGTCTAAATTCAATGTAAAGGCACTGTTGGTATGATGATCACATCAACCTGATTTACAAGACAGAGAATCTACACGGTTGGATTTGCGTGATGATCAGCTTGTGTCTTTGACATGTGCCCTACGTTGCTACTTGGAAGAGGTGAGTGGGAATGGAAATGAAGTGTGTGCAGAGATCCAAGCAAATTCTTGGGCGGTCCCACATCGAATAGAGAGGTAAGAATTATAGGGAACCGGACTGGCTACTCCCCCTGCCACCAGCCAATGGCTGGTGGTCGGTGGTCTGTATGCCCCACCATGATGTATTTTTTTCACCCATGTGGTTCATATATTTTTCGAGATCATTTTATGGTATGAGACCAAAAAAGAGGTATATCCAAATCTCAAATGGACCACCTGACAAGAAACAATGTTAAATTAGCGTCGGCCATTAGAAACCTTTTGGGGCATAAAAGTTTCTGATCAAGTTTATTTTTATTTTTTCCCTTCATGTGGGCCTGTATGACCTAATCAATGGATTAGATATCAAATAAACAGTACATTGGGCCTTACGAGATTTTAATCATGGATATTCAATCAATATTGTTTTCATGTGGTGTGGTCCACGGAGATCTATATCCCTCTAATTTTTTTATAAAAAACCCTAAAATAATCCGTAAATTTGGATGAATGGAACGGATGAAACATATACATCATGGTGGTGCCAACGGATAACCAACCACCAGCCACGGCGCTGGTGTGGGCGAGTAGCCAATCCGTTTTACGAGAGCAGATTAGGTGAGACCCGGCCTCCGTCTTGGCCCTTACCATGGGCCCACCTTGATGCTTGTATTATTTACCCACGCCGGCTATTGTTTTTTCCAAATCATTTTAGAGAATTGTCCCAAAAATGAAGGAGATCCAATTATCAGGTGGACCATACTATAAGAAACAATGGTGATTCACCGTCCTACCGTTAAAAACTTCTTAAGGAGCACCTTAATGCTTACATAGTGTTTACTTACCATCCAAACTGTTGATAAGATCATGTAAACGTGGATGAAGGACTTGATCCAAAACTTTTGTAGCCCATTACTGGTCAATCCCCACTATTTATTATGGCATGGTCCACCCCCACTATTTCTTATGGCATGGTCCACCGATAATTGGATCTGTTTCATTTTGAAAATAATGTCATAAAATTATCTATAAAAACGAATGGACAGCATGGATATATAATAGATACATCAAGGTGGGCCCCACACTAAGGGCCGTACCGTCTTAGGTGAGGTCGGGGTCTCACCTAATTCGCTATGAAAATGAAGTGCGCGGATAAAAGAAGCAAAGCATGGTTACTTTTTCAAGAGCTGCTAATCTCATCAGTTTTCTACAATCACCCATTCTAATTTACTCATCGAGACCTCTCATCCATTGCAGATGTGAGATGGTACAGTAAGCCCTGGTGCATTATAATAAGGTAACCCACCAATATCTGTGTGGCATGTGATATCTTAAAAGCGAGTACTAAAAAAGTGATAGTGTTTTTTCATGTCAATTTTCCATCTATTGGTCCACGGGGATTTGGGCGGTAACCCCATCACTTATTGCTGGGATGTGGGCGGATTTGAATTGGCGCCCACTGGGACCTAGACAGAGATGACAGCCATGTCAGGGGCTCCTCAGAGCCGGCTGTAATGTATATAAAAAAGGCAAATTGAAGGCTCAGTGCACCACACAACACGAAGCAGTGGATTGAACGCCTGGTATTCATAACTTACTAGTGTCCGTTGTGATGTTTATTTACCATCGAACTTGATCATAAATATCAGCTTGATGCAAAACTTTTGTGGGACCAAGAAGATTTCAACAATAGGTCTTCACGCACCACTGCTTCCTGATAGTAAATTTATTATTTATAATAAGTATTCTATTTGGCTTAATCACCTTATTCTCCGAATTCAGACAACTCTTAAAGCTCATATAAACTAAAACTTATGTAACATCCTGAATTTTCATTGTTTTAGATTTCTAAAAAAATCCTTGAATTTTTTTTTTATTAACTTATATTATCACTTATTGACCATTAGCACTCAACGTTAGCTTATACATGAGTGGTCCAGTTTGGTCACGATCAAACCGTGTGCAGGCCATCAAGTCAGATGATCGGTTTGTACTCGACGACAGATTGTGCAGGCTGTGCAGCAGCCGAGGAAAGTCAGAAAAATCTAAAATTTTGGAAAACCATAGATCTCACTGGGCTTGTGGTCCATCACGGACCGTGGACCCAGTAGACACCCATAAATAAACTATTCAAGCTGTCCCAACGGCACTTGCCAATGCAACCCACCAATGCCAGAATTGGAATCTAGCACTGGTAAATAAAACTGGGATTTTAGGCATTTCAGCCATCTGATTTCTTCCAAATTTATGGTAAAGGTCTAATGTATTTGTCTACGCCCACCCACAAAATCTGGGTCCCGATCGTGGCACGATGACCGTTGATCGCGAATCGGACCCGTTCGACCAAAACTCTATATCTGATCGTCCCCAAATTTTGCATGGCTCTTCATCGGGCCATGGAGCATCTATCCTATAAGTTTCATGGCTAGAGGGCCACCAGAACTGCCCCATCAATCAGAATGGACCCCACAGGGTCATTTAGATACCGGAACCATATGGTCAAACCCTATATCCGTTAATCCGTTTGTTCTCAAACTTTGCATGACCCTTCATCGGGCCATGAGTCACTTACCCACCAAATTTGGTGGCCAGGGGGGTGCTAGGGCCACCCCAACGCCAATAGGGAGTCCTAGAGGTGGAAACTTAAGGCCAAAAGACCCAAGTCTAGAAAATATACCCTAGCTTCTCTCATAACTCCCTCTTTTACTACAACCACTAAGGAGCAAAGAGAGAGCAAGAGAGTAAAGGAGAAGAAAGAGAGGGTGAAGGTGAGCAAGGTGGACCCTAGATCGAGGTGGGGCCCAAGGAAATCAAACCCCACAACTCCTTACCTCGTCTCCAAGAGGAAACCCTCCTCCACGACTGCCATTTCATTCCGTTGATCGCCTATGTAAGATCTATCACCAATTTTTTTTTTGAAAATCTTGTGATGAAAAGGGGTTTATATGGGATTCTAACATGCAAATGGTTGCTTTAGGGATTCCGGCCGACCGACCTCAACGCCCTCATTCCTAAGTTGTTTTTCCAAGTCTCCAACGATCCATAGGTGCGGACTATTATCCTTAGGTGGCCTAGCACCAATTGTAGTATGAATCTAATGATTTTGATTGCTTAGATGATGCATTAGGAGAATCTAGAGAAAACCTAGAAAGTACTTAGTTTGTTTGGAATTGCATGTCTTGTTGATTTTCTCATATGATATTATTCTTGCCTCTCACATGATTTGGTATGAATTGAGGATCTCATGTTATGTCTTGTTTGGTTTTTCACATGATGATTGCCCTATAACATGTATGTCTTATTAATCCTTGTTCAATTTGGTTCTATGAGATGTAGGAAGTGCTTAACTTCCTCACCAACCCACACCACATGCATGCACCTTTATTCATGATATTGTTAGCTTCTTTTGTAAGGAAATTCTGAATTATATGTTGAGGTATATGAGAACATCATGTTGTTTATGCTAGTTGATAACCTAATTAGTTGGCATGTCATGGATCACCACCCGAACCATTGGATTGGTCAGGGATACGAGGAGAGTGAAGGCGGTCCCATTGGTAGGACCGTCTTAAGGCTAAACCCATGGATTTAGACGAGTGCGTGTGGATGACAGTAGTTAGACTATATGGGTCGCTCGTACCCGATGTCGTTTCGCCACGTATTTGCTTGAACTCATGCAGTCTTGTCTACTGGCTGACCAACCTTGTTTTATTAACTCTGTTTGCTCACATATGTATGGAACCTTGAACACTTTACAACCGTTGTAGCCCATCGATAACCAAATTGAAACTGATCCACCGTCTCGTAAGTCGGGCATGGTGGAATGGGACACTGTGTCCGAGTTGTCGGCCTACGATGGGGTGACGCGCCTCCCCGTAGTGACCGCAAGTGATCCCTTCTTCTCGGCACTCCCCATGTGCTTGAAGTCGGGGATGGGGAACCCGACAGGATCAAGGATCTCGAGGTCTTGGCCTCACACGTTGGGGGGTCTTGGCCTCGCAACCAGTTCAGGGTATTGATAGTGGGGTGTATCATATTCCCTAACCTGTTGGATGAATGGACTTAACTACAAACTCTGCTAACACGATCACATTGCATCGCACTAGTTAGGGTGGTGACTTGGCAGTCAAGGTCGCTCTGAGGGAGTGTTGGTCATACGCGATCGTTAAATGGAGTCGCTCGAGGGAGTGTTGTGGCGAGGGCATGCATCATATCATCCGTCATGCATGCGCATTAATAAGATTAGTCAGGTGTTTGTGAATGATTATTTTTCATTAAATTCGTAATATAACTGATGTTTGTTACAACTTAAGACTAATAGCACCCACTTAGTTGATCACTCACTCCCACTCTGGGACGATGTTTTAAAACACCAATCAGACTCTTCAATAGCTGCAGGTAGCAATGAGTTCGAGGAACCTGACGGCGCGTGTCTCGACGAGGAGGATGAGCTGTCTTACTTCCAGCTAATGGACGACTCTCCATCGGCTTGATAGGCAGGATTTGGATCGCTGAGCAGTGGGCTTGGCTCTATTCTTTTTGGACACATCATTCTTTTTATGGTTTAGTTGGGCAACGCCTTGAGCGACCCATTTATATTTTTGGACCTGTATATATACTAGATCTCTTTCATTTCAGTAGACTTGTGTGATTGTGCTTCATGTCCAGAAAATTTCATGCTTCACATTTAAACCTGATTAAACGCACATTAATGAAAATTGGTTATAAGTGATACTCAGGAACTCGGGAGTCGAGTGTATACACGACTCCCGATTTCCAGGGCGTTACAAGATGGTATCAAAGCAATAGTTTGGAATCCATTGGGCCATGTGTCATGAACTCACCAACGCGTCCGCTGACTTGAGAGGATACGTATTAGAAAACGCAACAGGAACTTAGAACGCTAGAAACCATCCCAGACCCTGAACCAACAATTTTAGATGAAAGGTAGGACTTGCAAGGAGTTAGGGATGGGTAGCGAGAGAGAGGGATCTGAGGGCCTTAACTTAACGGCAAGACTCTATTCGATTGACTAGGAGATTTAGCTAGTTTAGTCTACCAAATTCTTATGGCCTGTGGGGCCAACTGAAATAGGTGGGATTAGGGTGAAATAAATTTTAGAGTAGCGATAAATGTAAGTAAGGTATTGTCCCTGGGATGGGAGCATCCCATGTTCCATGTTGCCCTGTTGAAATGTATTCAATTAAGGGTGAATCCCGAGTTTCCTTCCAAATTATACTTAAAAATTCTTCGTCAAGGGATTTGGAAATCCCCCATTACACCTCCCAATACAAGACTCCTCTAACAAGCCTAGGAAATTAATTTTGAACCCCATCCCCCACTCATTCCAGACACGCCATTTTCAATTTTAAGTTGGGATTAGTATTGAAATCCCATTTGGTACAGCTTAATGCCACTAGCCAAGCAGGCCTAAGTCTTCATCTCTCTTTCCAACCTATCCCCTTAGAATCTTCACTTGCCTTCACTCGGTCCCCTACTTTTTCTGGGACATTGACAGGAGTGAGCCGGGAATCGGATGATTGGACAGTCGAAGCCATCGTCCAAGTCGAAGTGAACTAATATTGGGCCGAACGTGATAGTTCCGACCGTTCAGGAATAATTAGGTAAGGAGGAATGAAATTTTGTAGAAAATAGAGAGAACGTAGAAAATTTAGATTTTGAGCCCTAACTAGGGAGAATTTCATGAAACGGATAGGCCCACTGCGTAGATCAGCTCCTTCTACCCCAAATCCATATATAGAACTTCCCCGGGGGCCTTACCGGTGCCCAGGAAATGGCGGCACAAGTGGACCCTGTCGGATACAAAGGGGTGAGCGTGACCCCGCCCGCTGACCCGCTGACCCCGTCTGTCCGCGCGCGCCCCCGCCAGACCTACCCGACCCCGCCCGACCTCCAGGCCACCCGCGGGACCCCGCCCCCAGTCCAGACTGTCCGCGGGACCCCGCCCACCACGCGTGGCCCACACCCAGGAGTCCAGCAGCTCCGCGGGACCCCGCCCGACCGGCGTGGGCCCCGTCCAGACCCCAAAAACATGATTCCTCCCCTTTGCCATCAAAAATCCGAGTGGGGCCCACTCCTAGTGCATTTTAAAAGACCCAAAACCCTCATTTTTTCCCTCTCACTTCCCTCCATTGCTTCTAAACCCCTAGGAAGACCTCCCCTCTCCCATTCTCAAATAAATCCTCAAACCCACCTTCTCCTTCTTCCAACTACATATCACACTCCATTCATCCATTCTTCAAATCCTAAACCCATTATTCAAATCCCTCCCTTCCAACCAACTCCCACCAACATTCACACCGTTTTAACATTCTTCAAACCCTCTCCAACTTCATTTCCACAATCCATCAAACCCATTCCTTCATACAAGATCTTCACTCCATTTCATCCCACTCCATCACTTTCAAAACTTGATCCCAATCCCAAACCCATCAAACCCATTCATTTCTCATTTTCCAAAATCCATTCCATTCTCATTACCCAAAACCCATTCTCAATATCACCTCAAAACCCATTCTCAAACCCAACATCAAACCCACTCTCAAATCTTTTTTCTTCAACAACTCCCACCTCTTCTTCCTCACTTCCAACCCACCTTCACTCTACCTCCTTTCCCATCTTCTTCTCCTTCACATTTTTCATCTCCAAATCCCTTCCCACTTCCCATTCCAACGAATCTATCCTAAACCCCATCCAGCAACTCATCCCCATTCTCAACTTCCATTCCCCAACTCCATTCTCATAAACCCATTCCCACATTTCATTTTTCAACCCTTCACTTCCAAAATCCACTCCTATACCCATTCTCAAGGCTTATTCACAAAAACCACCTCCTTCTGCTTCACCAAACCCCATTCTAATCCATCTTTCACTCCCAACATCCACTAAGTTCATCCTCAACACCATCTCAAATCCCATTCTCAACTACATTCCCAAGGCCCACTCCTAGCTCCAAACTCAAGCTATTCTCAAAACCATCCCTAGGAACCTTTCTCCATCTCTTTCTTTACCATTCCGGTGATTCTTTCCCTCATGGGGAAGAAGAGACTGACCCTTGCCGAACCCGGACTGAGCCGAGAGAGGCGAAGCAAGCAAAAGGACGATCCAAAGGAGCAAGCGGTCCCAGAAGTCCGATCCAAGCGAAGAAACGATTCTCAAAGGGCTCTCGTGATTCAAGCGTCCCAACCACCCGTTGAAGATGTGAGAAATTTCCTAGTGCGTCGTGTCGCCTTCGAAGCCTCCGTAGAGGAGCATCTGTTCGATGAGTTCGCCATACTCGGCCGACTTATGAAGAAGGACTAGGGTCCAATATTCTATGGAGATTCTCAGGCAGACGAAGGGCGAGCTAGGGCTTTTTACGTGCGGATCAGAAACCCTCAATTTAAGCCACTGGGCTTTGATCTGGTGGTGGGAAGCAAGTGGTTTCCGTTCAGGGTGGCGGACATTTCAGGCGTACTCGGGGTGCCAGTAGGCGAGGTGCAGATCGAGGAAGGCAACTTGGATACGAGTCGAGCCTGCAACGAGCGAACTCGCTTCTTATGTGGACAGGTTGCTCAGTGGAGGCGTGAGGTCGGCCTGAACTCATCCAATTTGACCTCAGAGTACCGTGCGCTTCACCGCATTTGCACCCACAATGTCTATCTGAGGCTGAAGAACTGTATCGAGTGCTCTTGCTATATGGTGGAGTTCTTATAGCAAATAGGCCAGGGAGCAGATGTGTGCCTCCCCAGTGTGGCACTCCACCAGATTGTGAGGGCCGCAAGGGCAACACGAAAGGACTTATGCCTCCCATTTGGTCGTCTAGTCTGTCGATTGGCTCAGCAATACGGCGTGGGTGGATCGGATGGAAATTTTATACCAACCCAGATATTGGGCGATGATATGTTGAACAATATGGGAATAGGCCCTAAGCAGCGATAGACCCACATTGATCAATATGGAGACCCTGTCGAAGAAGAAGAGGATAGCGATGGAAGCGAAGAAGATGAGGATGAGAATGAGGATGAAGCTGAAGAGGCGGAAAGAGCTGAGGAAATCGAAGAAGTTGGCAAAGAGTCACTTGTCATTCCAGATATACACGAGCGCTTGGATGCGCTCTAGGCCGAGGTGGTAGAGATTAAGGAGAGCCAAGCGAGGATCATAGAGAACTAAGTGAAGCAGGATAAATGGAACAAGAAGATCTACCGAGCCATAAAGGCCCTGATCTGCTGCAGCAAGGGGGAGGAAGCACCCCCGCTTTCGCCCGACTCAGACGAGTAGCCGCGTAACCTACTGATGCTAGTAGTTTGTTTTAAGTTGGTTAGGTCTAATTGCAGGTACTGAAGGATGATTATGACTTTTGCTTAATTAGGTTGTATTTCCTTTTCGTCTAGCATGTTTAATAATGCTTGTAATCCATGCTGTAACATGTATCTGGCTATCCCAATGGCATTTTGGAATTGATGTGAATGTATGGATTGCCTTCAAACTGTCTTGTCATCATGTGAATGCTTGTATGAATAATTGTCTTACTACGTCCATATTAGCGTTATTAGCACTCTAAACCACCAGAATACCTTAAAACTTTCGATTCTTCCTTCCCTGTTAAAATTTATGAAACCAAAGCGTGATTTGCCCGTAACTCACTAACCATAGGATCAAAATGGTAATGTCGAGAGGAACCTTAAGTTCCTGGAAACCTTTCTAGGATAGTCGTTTGATCATAGGCACTGTGGGAGACTCACCACCCACTAAAATATTATAAATGAGAAACTTGAGCTTTTAAATAAATTTTGGTATCTTCCAAATGTTAAGAATAATCGGACTATGGAATTACAGAACCATACATTTGCAAAGTATTTGCGGCCTAACCCAATTCTCAATCCTGGGTGACTACCAATGGACTCACTGCTTTGATCGAGCAGAAGACCGGGATCTACCAGGACGAAGAAGGGATACGATGAACATTCTACCCTGGTCAGGTAGATGATCGACGTATCGGGTTCAAGCCCACTACAACCGTCTCTTCGTATTGGTCTAACATTGAAAATAAATATTTTACTCTAGATAGAGGGAAGCTATCGGCATGAATCTAAATCTTTAAAAATAAATAGGTAAATAAATAAAAAATTTTAAACTATCAGGGTGAAAAAGTTTTAAGGGGGGTAGATCACAATAAGCTAGGGTAGCGTATTTATTATATACCTTAAAACGTATATAAACCCGAAACCAACAAAACTTAAGCAAACGAACTAGTAATATCTTTATTTATTACCCTTAGGCAATTTCGGGGAAGAAATTGTTTTTAAGGGGGGTAGATTGTAACATCCTGGATTTTCACTGTTTTGGATTTTCAAAAAAATCCTTGAAAATTTTTTTTATTAACTTATATTATCATTTACTGACTATTAACACTCAATGTTAGCTTATACACGAGTGGTCCAGTCTGGTCACGATCAGACCGTGTGCAAGCCATTAAGTCAGATGATCGGTTCGTACTCAACGACAGCTTGTGCAGGCTGTGTAGCAGCCGAGGAAGGTCAAAAAAATCTAAAATTTTGGGAAAGCATAGATCTTACTGGGCTTGTAGTCGATCACGGACCACAGACCCAGTGGACACCCAGAAATAAACTATTCAGGTCGTTCCAATGGCACTTACCAAATGCAACCCACCAATGCCAGAATTGGAATCTTGCACTGGTAAATAAAACTGAGATTTCAGGCATTTCAGCCGTCGGATTTCTTTCAAATTTACGGTAAAGGTCTAATGTATTTGTCTACGCCCGCTCACAAAATCTGGGTCCCGATCGTGGCACGGTGACCGTTGATCACGAATCAGACCCGTGCGACCAAAATCCCATATTCGATCGTCCCCAAATTTTGAATGACCCTTCATCGGGCCATGGAGCATCTATCCTATAAGTTTCATGACCAGAGGGCCACCAGAACTGCCCCATCAATCAGAATGGACCCCACAGGGTCATTTAGAGACCGAAACCATATGGTCAAACCCCATATCCGTTAATCCGTTTATTCCCAAACTTTGTACGACCCCTCATCGGGCCATGAGTCACCTACCCACCAAATTTGGTGGCCAGGGGGGTGTTAGGACAGCCCCAACGCCAATAGAGAGTCCTAGAGGGCTATTTTGAAAATTTGTAGAAACTTAAGGCTAAAAGACCCAAGTCTAGGAAATAAACCCTAGCTTCTCTCATAACTCCCTTTTTTACTACAACTACCAAGGAGCAAAGAGAGAGCAAGAGAGTAAAGGAGAAGAAAGAGAGGGTGAAGATGAGCAAGGTGGACCCTAGATCGAGGTGGGGCCCAAGGAAATTAAACCCCACAACTCCCTACCTCATCTCCAAGAGGAAACCCTCCTTCGTGACCGTCATTTCATTCCGTTGATCGCATAGGTAAGATCCATCACCCATTCTTGAAAACCTTGTGATGAGAAGGGGTTTACATGGGATTCTAACATGCAAATGGTTGCTTTAGGGATTCCGACCGACCGACCTCAATGCCCTCATTCCTAGGTCATTTTTCCAAGTCTCCAACGATCCATAGGTGCGGACTATTATCCTTAGGTGGCCTAGCACCAATTGTAGTATAAATCTAATGATTTTGATTGCTTGGATGATGCATTAGGAGAATCTAGAGAAAATCTAGAAAGTGCTTGGTTTGTTTGGAATTGTATGGAATTGCATGTCTTGTTGATTTTCTCATATGATGTTGTTCTTGCCTCTCACATGATTTGGTAAGAATTGAGGATCTCATGTTATGTCTTGTTTGGTTTTTCACATGATGATTGCCCTATAGCATGTATGTCTTATTAATCCTTGTACAATTTGGTTCTATGATATGTAGGAAGTGCTTAACTTCCTCACCAATCCACACCACACACATGCACCTTTATTCATGATATTGTTAGCTTATCTTGCTAGGAAATTCTGAATTGTATGTTGAGGTGTATGAGAACATCATGTTGTTTATGCTAGTTGATAACCCAATTACTTGGCATGTCATGGATCACCACCCGAACCATTGGGTTGGTCAGGGATACGAGGAGAGCGAAAGTGGTCCCATTGGTAGGACCGTCTTGAGGCTAAATCTATGGATTTGGACAAGTGCGTGTGGGTGGCAGTAGTTAGATTACATGGGTCGCTCGTACCCGATGTCGTTCCGCCACGTATTTGCTTGAACTCATGAGGTCTAGTCTACTAGCTGACCAACCTTATTTTGTTAACTTTGTTTGCTCACATATGTATGGAACCTGGAATACCTTACAACCGTTGTAGCCCATCGATAACCAAATTGAAACTGATCCACCGCCTCGTGAGCCGGGCATGGTGGAATGGGACAATGTGTCCGAACTGTCGACCTACGCTGGGGTGACGCGCCTCCCCGTCGTGACCGCGAGCGATCCCTTCTTCTCGGTACTCCTCATGTGCTTGAAGTTGGGGATGAAAAACCCGACGGGATCAATGATCGCGGGGTCTTGGCCTACAACCAGTTCAGGGTATTGATACGTGGGGTGTATCAGATTCCCCAACCTGCTGGATGAATGAACTTAACTAAGAACTCGGCTAACATGATCACATTGCATCGCACTAGTTAGGGTGGCGACTCGGCAATCGAGGTCACTCTGAGGGAGTATTGGTCATACGCGATCGTTAGATGGAGTCGCTCGAGGGAGTGTTATAGCGAGGGCATGCATCATATCATTCGTCATGCATGCGCATTAATAAGATTAATCAGGTGTTTGTGAATGATTATTTTTCATTAAATTCGTAATATAACTGATGCTTGTTACAATTTCAGACTAATAGCACCTACTGAGTTGATCACTCACTCCCACTCTGGGACGGTGTTTTAAAACATCAATCAGACTCTTCAATAGCTGCAGGTAGCGATGAATTCGAGGAGCCTGACGGCACGAGTCTTGACGAAGAGGATGAGCTGTCTTACTTCCAGCTGATGGGCGACTTTCCATCGGCTTGATAGGCAGGATTTGGATCGCTGAGCAGTGGGCTCAGCTCTATTCTTTTTGGACACATCATTCTTTTTGTGGTTTTGTTGGGCAATGCCTTGAGCGACCCATTTATATTTTTGGACCTGTATATATACTAGATCTCTTTCATTTCAGTAAACTTATGTGGGTGTGCTTCATGTCTAGGAAATTTCAGGCTGTGCATTTAAACCTGATTAAACGCATATTAATGAAAATCAGTTATAAGTGATACTTGGGAAGTCGGGAATCGAGTGTATGCACGACTCCCAATTTTCAGGGCGTTACATAATAATAAAAACGGAAATAAAATGATTTTTGTGGACATGATGGAATCTGGCAAATTCAATATAGGCAACCCGGCATAGCTGGGTTGGTTGGCTAAAGTAGTCCCTCCTACTCCAAAATCATATACGGTACATGGATTAACTCATTCCCTCGAGATCACCTCCGCCTCCAATCGGGCCTTCTTTGGTCCATCCTGGACATGAAAGTGTCTACGGAATTGGATTGTGTACTGAGTAACTCAGTACCATAAGGGGTACTGAGTTGACGTGGCAATAGCCTATTGGCTCTGAGATATGGGGTCGGCTTCACTCTTCCAAACGGTAGAGCAAACGCCGTTAGCCCGTTTCTCTCTCCAGTTGCGTAGAGAGATTCTCTCCCGGGTCTCTCCCGCTATGCAAAAAAAAAAAACTCTCCAGTCTTGCAGGAAAAAAAAAAAGAAAAAAAAAAGAAAAAAGAAAAGAAGAAGAAGAACAAGCAGAGAGAGAGAGCTTAGTCGGTCTCTCCTGTCAACCTCTCCGTCTCCCTCTCGAGTTCAACCTCCCTCTCTTTCTCGGATCGACATCAACCCGTTTCTCTACATGGTGATGTTGATTTAGGATTATGAATTTTGCTCTTCTTTCTCTTTTCTCTTTACATGGTGATGTTGATTTAGGATTTGGGATTTTGCTCCCTTCGGTTCACAGTTTGATGAGAGATTAGAGATTAGGGTTTGAAATTGAAAATCCGCAGTAGGGAATTTTTCAAATCCCTAATCCATAACTTGAGATTTTTCAAATTTATAATTCCTACTTAACATTTTCATATTAGAAATTGAAAATTCATATTAGAGGATTTTTCAAATCCCTAATCCACAACTCGAGATTCTTCAAATTTCTAATTAACATTTTTCAATCCCTAATCCATAGCAGGGGATTCCTTTTTTTTTTTTTAGAGGTAACATTCCTAATCAAATGTGCGTTTTTTTTTTTTTATATATATATAAAATTTTCAATCCCTAATTAGGATTTTGCGTTTGTAAATTTAGTTGGGGACTTTTTTTTAAAAAAAATCCAGTTACAGTTTTCAATTTTTAATCCCTAATTAGGGATTACATATTAATTAGAGATTGTAGACTGAAAATCTTAAATTAGGTTTTAAAAAACATTTGATTAAGGTTTTGATTAAGATCTTCATTACAATTTTGATTAAGATTTTTTTACGATTTTGACTAGGGTTCTTCGTTTCATTAGCGATATGATTGTTTTAGTAAGTTACCTTTGCCTTAAATGTTATCTCTAATTTTATTTTTTAAAATAATAATAATAATAAAATCTGGGAATGGACTAACCCTTGCCTAATTGGTAATCTGGACCTAATTTGCTGAATGCTTACTTGAATTACAGAATCACGTCGCCATTGGAAAGTTAACTTGATAAGCTAAAACTGATTTTTTTATTTTTTATTTTTTTAAATTTTATTTTTTAGCTTGAGTGATGTTTAAGACCTATTGGCTATAGCTTAAATCTTACAGAATTACAGAATCACGTCGCAATGCATGAAGGGAACCCAATAAGTGGATGTTTCAGCAAGGAGCTCTGGGTAATGTCTTTTGATACTAATAATATTTCGTTTTCTCCGTCTTGTTCATTGCTTTGTTTTTCACATTTATCAACATAATTAAATATTATATGTTGTGGTTCTTTTTTTTTTTCTATGCAAGCCAATCTCTCTTATTCAGTTTGTATGAATTTGACATCTAAATTATGATTCTGTAGGTCATGGTACAGAGCCTAAGTTTTGTCCAGAAAACTTACCCAAATCAGAGAACACAAGCACCATATGAAGAAACAAGCATCTGATGATCTAGCTAAATTACAATTTACAAGTCTCTCTCAAACCGGTATTGCTTCTTCACACCTTATGAACGAACTGTATTATTATCATTTCCATTTTAGTTCTGAAAAGCATTTTCTGAATGGACACTCAAGTTTCTGTCATTTGTTGTACTTCAATGAAGCTTTTTTCTCCCCCATAGGGAAAACACATCACGAATATAATTGAATTACAAAACTTGTCTAGCAAGCTTAATGGCAACTAATAAAAGTTTGTGTAGGCATCTTTACCTGGAAAGAACTTCTATCCCTTAAAATCGGTTCATAAGTGGTAGGTGTACATAATATGTGAGCAACAATAAAAGTGTATATAGCTTGTTATAGAGAGTTATCCAAGAGTCAAGATAAAAAGGCATGTTTGCTTGCTTTCTATTGATCCGATTGAGCTTATATGGATTGCTCTGGTTCTCCTTTTCATTTGTTGATTGCCTATTTTCTTCTATTTCCCACTAATTTATGCTTATCAAAACATTGCTTACCATGCATTATTTGTTTCTTCATTTGCTATTGGACTTGGATCTTCTACTCAATATCCCATACCAAAGCTAGATCCTTTAATTCCCGAGTTTTGGATCTTCATTTGCTATTGGACTTGGATCTTCTACTCAATATCCCATAAAAATGCCTGGTAAATGGCAGAAACAGGGTAACACGTGTATAGACTGGGTGGCTCTGACATATATAAAGTTATTCCCCCTTTGTTGAGGGTAGGGGTGCCCTGTATACCTACCGGCTTAGGTTAGCGTTCCGACTTGACCAACTCTACCAATCTCGAATCCCCCATTCTGCCGCCCATACCTCGGAAAATCCCACAGGCAATGGCGCAAACAAAGGCAGCCAAGATGCAGGTCTTGGTGTTCTTCTAAGGTGGGCCACCCATTAAAAAATAACTGAATTAAAAAGACACCCCATAAAACAAAGACAAGCCCTGTTTATTTTAAGATACGCGCACCTCCATTAAAACACCCCCACCCCAGTTTTTTTTTTTTTTTTTTGAGAAATTTTTTTTCTACTGTGAGTAGAACCAAATACTATTTCTGCACTAATTAGTACCAATAGTTTAAAAAAGAGGGGTGTGACTCAAAACAGGGAGGTGCATAAATTAGTCCCCTTCCAGAATATTACTCCCATCATCCCAAAGAAATGGTTATTAATTTTTCCTAGAAATTTGTTTTCAATGGAAACGACATTAGAGAATAAACAAATGGAAACACATTCCAATTTGAGACCGGATAAAATGCCAAGTCATCATTTAAACAATTGGCCAGGTAGGAATGGATATTTTTAAATTTTAAATGACGTTAAATATTATAGTTAATTTAGAATGGAGAAAAAAACAAAAACAAAAAAAAAAATACAATAACAGGATTCAAACGACATAAGATCAAATCAACGGCTAAGAATCCTCCATTAGATTCTGACAGGAACAACAGTTTCTCCAGAAAATGAAAGGAACATGGCATCCATTAGCCAAAATAATGTCACTTGGGAATTTGATCATCTATCAAAATTGTTGCTTTTACCAATGACTCTTCGATGGGCTTCTTGGTAGCCGACGGAAAACATCATTGTCTAAAAAGATGTATGCTGCTCTAGTCCAAGTACAATGGGATCACCCGGCCATCACTTGAGTTGTTGCTGCTTGTTATAGTTATCTGCCGCTATTGATAATGATTGTATTGAAACAGGGAATCCCGGACCCATCTGCATGAAGGCCATTAATAGAGAAGCTTTAAAAATAAAAACAAAAAAGATACCTACATGTAGAGATGCGAATGGCAGGCTCTTGTGCCTTGTAAGGTCCAACAGGTGAGATACTACAATACCATGTTCGCACATGACAACACATTCTTTAAGCACATCAATATGAGGACTGAGCCTTATGAAGAGCAAATCACAAGTTAGTTATGAATGGGTTAAATTCTACAGTACTACATTTCAGCTCATTAGATGAGCTAGGCAGTTAGGAAAAATACAGGTGCAAATTGGGCGGCTTGGGTAAGGTTAAGGGTCAACCCAAGCCCAACACAACCTCGAGAGGACCCAACCTGCAACCTGACACAAACAAATTCCAACTTGAGGTCCTCTATGCACAACCCAACCCAAATACATCTGATTATTATTACTATTCCCAACCAGACCCGAATTTGCCCAACCCAAGGATGGGTTGGGTCAATTGGGTTCAGGTTGACCTAAACCCAAGTTGCAGCACTATGGAAAAAGGATGCAATTTGATTTGTAATGGGCCCGGACAATTTAAGAATAAATGATAAATGCTGGTCAGTATCGGCATAACCAGGTTGGTATCTGCATTTTAGCCCATGAGGAATGCTAATATGTAAGTCATTGAATAAAGGTTCTATGCAGTTCCCTCCCTTACAGTACACATGGCAACAAGTCTGGTGATTGAGGCTTTTGCTCTGGTCAGCCACAATGTCAATAATCCATATCAAGAGAGGCAAGCAGACCGGAAAATCATAGCTATCCAATATGTTGTCTGCAAATGAATGGTTACTGCAGCAATCCACATTCAACTGGCAAAACTTGCAACAAACAGGATGGTCACGGTTGTCCAAGTGACATTTTGCATCTTGCCGGTTCACAAGGCAGCCCACCAGACTGAGAGTTCCAGTCACCAGATATACTTGCCATGTGTACCTTGAGAATTCAACAGAACACAATACGCAGCATCCTAAATGTCAGCCTTTGGTTCAGATGGCCTTCATACTGGAGTGTGGAGCCTTAGCTTCTGATTTTGGCAGGGGCCATTAAGGTTCCTGTTTTCTTTTGTTCTTTTTGTGGTGCTAAATTATCATTAGCAAAAAAGAGACTGATAATGTGAAAACAAGAAGGTTTGTAAGATTACCGTGCTGCACAAGCTGAAGGACTTCACGTACCCAGCATATTTAGAAGCTGCAAGAAGATAAAATGAGTCATGAGTGATGAAACTTTTGACATGCAATGACAAGTTTCCACAAGGACCTCTCTCTCTCTCTCTCTCTCTCTCTCTCTCTCTCTCTCTCTCTCTCTCTGTTTTTCTTCTATTCTAGTTCAACACCTATTTTTAAATAGTGGTGACTCCTCCGCATCAGAAGTGGCACTACATTAGATTAATGTGGACCATCTAAATTGTTCTCCATAACGTGGATAGAGCACTTAGATCAATCCGGACCATCCAAATTGTGGTCCATATTGTGAATTTGTGATGTTTCAATAAATAAAAAAGGGGTCGCACTTAGAGATGTCTGAAGGCAAATAAACAGATTTTGCATGGAAATATGCGGTCGATGATCCAAATCCGCAGTCAAACACTCATAGGAAATATGCATTTTGTAAATTTTATCATATATTGTTTTATTATTTTAATAAAAAAATATTAGGTATCATGTAGCTTACGCTATACGCTATGTAGTTTACGCTACATGCTATAGAGGGCCAAATGCTATGCCATACGCTACATGTTATTTAAAACACTGGTTTCCACTAAGAACAAGACAATTGTGGGTGAACTTAGCAAAAATCTGCAAAAGATGGCTATCTTTGCAGCCTACGCAAATTTGTTTGAAGGTATAAATCCAATTCCCACAAAAGTACAAATAGAATAATTATGGTCCCCATAAATGTGTTTTTTTAACAGTTGCCCATAAATGTATTTGGGAAAATTTCTTATTCTTTGTTTATTTATTTCAAGATGACTTTCATTGAAAAAGCAGAGAAAAACAGAGGATGGTGGAAGGTTACCCAACTAATCATAACGCCACGAAACAGACAAAAAGGCAAAACAGAAAAGCAAAAGAACAAGTCCAGCAGAGGAGCATCCCAACCCTTAATTGGCTTGAACTAACCAAGAACAAGTGCTTCTCAATCTTTTCTCAGCATATCAAAGGAAATCTTTTCTCAGCGTATCAAAGGAAATCCCTGCAAACTCAGAGAGAACTAAGAGCCCACCCCATAACACAAGAAACAATTGAGATGGCAAGGGAAACAAGAGAAGAAAACTTGTCCTCAAATATCTTAGGATTCCTCAGTCCAAATGCCCCATAGGATTGCATAAGGGCCCGTTTGGTCTGTGGGATTAAATGGTATGGAATTGCATTAGATGGGATTAACACCATTATTGTACAATGATTGCATGTCTGGAAATACCATGATATTTTGACCACCCAATCGCAATGTTTGGGATCAGATTCTTCCTTAGGCAAAAACACTGGATTAAGCAAAACCCCTGTTTGGTGGATCATGGAATTGCAATCAACGGATCAGATTCACAATTGATGTCAGTCACTTGCACACGTATACAGCTCGAATGTCAGGTGCACAGGATGCATATGGATGACTGCATGGATAAAACACATGCATCAATGTGGGCCCCACAGATGTAGTGGATTTCAAAATCCACCATAAATCCCACATGGGACCAAATTCAAATCCATTCCACCTAATCCCATTCCTTCATGTGGTCTCCAAACCTAGGATGGAATTTGCACGGAACCAGATACACTTCCATCCCACTTAATCCCTTTTAAGCCCACCTACCAAACAGGCGGGAATATGAAATAAATCCGCTTTCCTCAATCCAAGAAAGGGCCATTAGTCCCTCCCACTATAACATCAGAGGTCTCTCTGCTGCTCATCTGACTTTGAATAGCTCAAGAAAATGGTTCCAACATTTCTAGCAGACTCACTGAAAGAAAGGTGGCCAACCGATTCCTCATCACTCCTAAACAAAGCACATGTTGGTCGTCACCATATTTTTCTTCTTGAGATGTATTTGGGAACTATCACAGATACCATTTTAAGCTTTATGGTCCACCAATATATGCCAATATATTTTATTTTAAAAATGCATCAATTGTATTTTAAAAATGCATCAATTGTAGTACATAAATAAGAAATGCTCAAAATGGCAAACTTAAAATTTTGTTTATGTTGCATTAATTTTTGAAAACAGAACTAATGCTGTAAAATGCCTGAAATGTAACTTACCACTGAATCTCGAACCACAATAATGTAAATTTTCCAGCTTTTGGTTTTTGTACTCTTTGTTTTTAATCAAATTTACACTAATAAAAATAAAATAGAATGTCGAAAGACCCATACACAAAATAAATAAATAAAATAAAAGGCCAGTGTTCGTGGTCAATGAACTCATGATTGTTGGGGGCCCATTTGGATGCACTCTCAAAGGAGTGTTTGATGCCTCAATGCTGTTTTGAACCAAACCCCTTTTCATGTTGTGTGTACAAACTTTGTTTGATCCCACATGTCAAAATAGGCACTAAAAACCCACCCGCCAAAAACCAGTCAGATTCGTTTTCAGGAAATTGACCTACATAGTCAATACGGACTTGCTTTTGCAGGAAAACCCTTTCACATGAGTTATTTCTAATTATCCTAGCATCCAGATTATGTGCACACACATCCGGAGCATATTTTCATGTGATCTGGCAAATGAATTGCCATAGGATGCACAACACCATTTGTTCTTTTGTTGTCATTGCCTGTGCAATCTGCACTCCAGTCACTATTGTGTGTGTGCAGGTCTGAGACTGTTGTTCATGTTAGTCCTGCAACTGAATAGTGGGAAAGGCGCCATGAATACCACTTACTCTTCTTTAGGCCAACAGGTTTTGCAACCAAAAGAGCATTCACAAATGCTGCAACATTTTCACGTAGAGCCTCCTCGGAAAAGCCCACCTGTAATTCATGATCCATGTTCCCATATTAGAATCATACACATCATGTCTGCATACATTGCTATACAAATAATAATTCATGTATTAACATGCATGAGGCAGGGGTCCGGAACATTCATGTATAGTATGTACAACTGATGGAGTGGATGAGAAAGGAAGAGAAGAAGAACATATTTTTGCAAAAAACACACAATTCTACAAGGTTGTTTTTTAGGGCCTCTTTGGGAGTGTGGATTTGAAACCCCCTGGATTCAGAACCCCCTGGATTTGAAATCCTCTTGTTGTGTTTGGCACCCTAGATTGAGAATCAACTTTAATCCAAAAGTAGCTATTTATAGTATATTTGTAGGGGTTTGAATTTAATTACTAAATCAACTTTAATATCTCTAATTAGTTAACTTACGTAATTTTTAACACAATGGTTGTAATAAGCCCGCTGAAATATATATACTTTGCCAAAAAATGATGAAATTCCAAGTCTCGGATGGGCCACAAGCACAAGATCACGTCCGAGTGACTAACCAACGATTTTTAACCGTTGATTTACATGGACAATGTTTGGACGGTGTTGATCATCGTATTAAAGTAATTATAGTGATGCAATTGATAATCTAATTATTTTATGATATCATTAGTGGGCCATGTGTCCAATAGATTAATAGTCTAGTGATACACATGTTACACATGCAACTATGGGAATGATTTTAGATGTAATCCAAGGTCTCACCTTGGATTTCAAACCCCCTGATTGAGGGGATTTGAAACCCCCAGTTACTTTATGGTGCCAAACAACCCAGGGGATTTGAAATACCCCCAAATCCATGGTGCCAAACAACCCCTTAGGGTTTTACCCCTATACAAGAGGGTTGCTTGAGAAGATGACTAATATCATGAAAGAAGCTGAAATGAGAACAAAAGACAACCTCCAAATGTTAGCAACCTTCTTTTTACTACAAAAGAAGGGAAGCCAAGAGGAAAAGCTCCCAAAAAAGAGAGAAATAGACAATACAATACAATGTATCGTGCTTAGTTCCGTGGTTTGAAAATACCATATCATATTGACTGATATGGCTGTATCATATCGGCATCAACACGGTAATATACCTGATAAGGGTCTGTATCGGGTCCGAGTAAAAAGCCGACACTGTATTGACTATTGACCCGTATTGGCACAAATACACATCCGTGTATCAGTCGCAAACCAATACAGGTGTTTAAATGCACTAGACAGCCCTTCTTGTCATTTTCTTCACCTCTTTTCCTACTATCTAAACTTTCTTGTTTGGGATTGTTCTAACGTGATTTTTTACCACGTTTTTGGAAGATCAAAACGCACAATTGGGCTTGAATCAAAGAATCGAAGGTCCAGAGGCAGTTTTGTGGAAAAACAAAGAAATGGGTAAAAAGAGTTTTAAAAAAAATAAATCTTGCTGTAATGTCAAATTGACTTGGTAATAACCCCAAATCAACCAAGTCATGCTTAATTTCAGTTCGCTTTGGGGATATTTGCATAATTTTTTATTTTTCGATTTTTGTCGGGTTTTTTTTTTTTTTTAATTGAAAATTTCAACAATTTCTTTCATTTTAAAAAAATTCAAATAATTTTGACAATGCTTCATGAATACCATGTTACTAGTATAGATCTACAGAATGCATGCCTTAAATCAGATTATTAGAAAAATACCTTTTTTTAAAATGAATTTTCAGGCCATTTTCAACCAATTTTGGGCCATTTTCCAAAATGTTGTTTTATTTTTTTACTAAATAAGTTTGAGGGGAAGAATAGATCTAGGTATATCTATGTTTTTTTTTAAAAATAGATCTAACATCTATGTGCACAATTTTAATTGTGTACCTTTGGGCCATTTTTGAATTTTTTTATCTTTCCAAAATCAATTTGGGGAAATTGTAGATCTATGATATATGATCTTTGCACATAGATCTACCAACTATATGTTGATTTTGCTCGATTTTAATTTTGTGTGTATTCTTGGGTCATTTTTACCATTTTTAGGCTATTTCTCAAAATTTTATTATTTTCCAAAACTAGTTTAGGGGAATGCTAAAGAATATAGATATACCATCTATGTTTATAGCCCAAAGAGTCAATATCACAGCTTACAACAAGTCAACCTGACAGATAGCATTCTTACAAAAGAACGGTCCGATACACCATTGAATGCATGTTTAAAACAATAAAATAAAATGATAGATTCTTGTATAATATCAATTTTTTAAAAATAAAAATAAAAATTTTATAGATATTTCCATAAAATTTTGGCTGATTTTGTGTGTGTGTGTGTCCAATATAATCCAATACCGATACAAGAAACATATCGTATGGGTATAGGTTTCCAGCGAGGCTGATATTACATTCAGAACCATGCTTACTGTCATACTGGACACCCATGTGATCTGGGTCTGCATGCACCACTATCACATGTGGGGCCCATTAGACAGGTGAACATACCAATCTGATCATAGCCCAATAGGGCTACATCAATTCCTCTTAATTGGGGAAGATCTGGATCTGCATGAATCGCTATCACGTGGAGCCCATTGGATGGGCGAACAACATACCAATCTGATCATAGCCCAATTGGGCCACACCAATCCCTCTCGATTAGGAGGTACTCGCTGTCAAGTTCTAGGCCCACTAACTCGTAAAAAAAGTTCTAGGCCCACTCAACGAATTCCTATAATCCTCAAAGACCTTCTACTTATCAGTAATTACATTTGGGGCCCTCTTTTTCTTCTTTGGAAGGTAATTCCTATTCTTCTTTTCTGTTTCTTCTTCTTCTTTGAAGGAATTCCTATACAAAACTCTTTTATCTGGATCTCATTTAGAGAATGAATCTGCTGCAAACTATATTTGTATATTCTATTAGAAAATGCAAGAATTTCTTGATTATCATACCTTCCCAAGGCCTACATGCACGATGGCAGTTTTGTCAATTTTAAAATCAATACGACCACGTTTTGCCTCTTTCACTGCGCCAGCAACATCACTTGTCACAGATCCAAGCTATATGGCAGAATAAACAAATGTGAGTGTCATGCTCCATCAAACTGTTTATAACAGTTAATAGTAAAAAATAAGTGAGGGAACTTACCTTGGGGTTTGGCATCATACCACGAGGGCCAAGGATCCTTGCTATCTGATGAGGGAAAAAGTAGAAGAAATCATATGAAAAGTTATGCTAATTAACCAACATATGCCAGAAGATCAGTCCAGATCTCAGACCTTTCCAAGACGTGGCATGAAAGTAGGAGTTGATATGCACTTGTCAAAATTGAGTTTGCCACCTCCTGCGGGGTTTTCAATTCAAGAATTTAAAATTGAATATACAGTAAACCAGATGCATGTTATGAGGTTTTTTTTTTTTCTTTTTTCTTTTTTAAATGAATTTTTTAATATTTTTTACAGAGAGATAACATAATATTATGCAATATCATTCTAGACTATCAGATAGCGCTTGATTGCAAATTTGTAATCAACCCATGTAATAGCCTATTACATTGAACCTGTGGGAGTTTCTATCATGAATCCGAACAATATGGCATTCCAAACGCATGCTAGGGTGTAGACTTGATGAACTCTAGTCTAACTGAAGGTCTAACACTTGATGGAGTGGAATGGCAGAACAGGAGCCAACCCATTAATTGGGATATGGCTTAGGTGATGATGATATGATGATATGATGATGAATAATGAGGGCCTGGATACATTTCCTACAAGAGGCAGGAATGGTGGCCTGGTCGAGCATGTTCTAGGCCAGAACTACACTATGGAGCAAATAAAGTGTTTTGGACAATGCAAACAGCATGACGATTTTTTTTTTTTTTTGAAAGATGAAACACTTTATTAGGGCCCCAAAAAAAAAAAAAAACAAAAAACAAAGCAAAACAAAAGATTTGCTGAGCATTTTATTAGGGAAAAAAGAGTGTTCATAAAAAGGAAAGGGGGAAAAAAAGACAGTGAGTCCATAATCAAGAGCCATGAACTGAATTTCATTGGCATGTCACATTGTCACAACAACAATCAAGAATATATTCCTTGTGATAGAAGTCAATCCTTTGCATGTGATATTCGTTACCACGATGAGATTTGCAAGATCAGTGGAACATCAACTTACCAGGTGCCATATCACGAATCAATGGTTCTTGCATCATGATAGAAATTGAACTTCCTTTGAAGATAGTATTCATGACACTTCTTAAATACAGAGTCATGGAAGATGGCATATTACCTTTCTTGATTTCCTCAATGAGTTCATCTCCACCAACTATATCAGCTCCCGCAGCTCTGGCTTCATCTGCTGCAGCCCCTTCCGCAAATACAGCTACTCTGACAGTCTAAAGAAATAATATCTCATGAAATAAGAAAAATTGCAACATGACCTAGTGAAATTACATGATTTTGCCAATCATCTGCTGCCAATAGAAAGGAACAGTACCTTTCCGGTACCATGAGGCAGAGTTGCAGCACCACGGACCATCTGGAATGCAATTCAGAATTTCAGATACCAGTGAACTGGAAATGAGATCTCCTGGAAGAAGCCCTTACATTAAAATATTAAGGAAACTGATGAATCAATCATAAAAACACTTCAAAAGGCCTCATCCCCGCAGGTATACCTGTTATCTGTGGGTCGTTTGTTGTTTTTTTATCCAATTTGGTGTGTTATGGGGAATTTGGAAAGAGAAGAATATGTGCGCTTTTCAAATGAGGCTCTATTGACAAAGTGTTTTTGAAAAATATAAAAGACCTCTTTTTAAGAGAGATTAATGGGTGACTCAGGCAAGAGAGGCTGAAAAGGTGATTCACAGCAAATGTGCCAATGCTGCCTACTTATCCTTTCATCAGGGGAGCTGCCATATATTCCCCGGAACTCATATCAGGCTGGTCCACTCATCAAATGAGTAAATGAGTATGCAAAAAGTGGATGGTTGGAGAAAAGATTACAACTAGTCTATACTGAAAGTACATGTGGTTGACCTACTGACTAAACCTTCCCTATCCACAAGCTAATGGTGACCTAACCCCCACCTGATGAATAGCCCAGATCACATGCACATGCACATGCAGCATTGGGTTACTTATCGGAACTAGATCTATAGATGTTCTGGGGCGGCTCATGCAAGGAGAGACAGAAAAGGCTATTTGCAACATATGTGCCAATGCCACATGCACATCCATTCGCCAGGGAAGCCACCATGAATAATCCCTAGATCATATACCAGGCTGGTCCACTCATCAGAATGCGCACATAGGTATGCACAAAGTGGGTGGTTAGAGAAAAGATTAAAACTAGTCAATACTCATAGTCATAGTACATGTGTGGTTGACCTAATGACTAAACCTTTCTTACTTTTAGGCTAAGCCAAGCTAATGGTGGCCTAACCCCAACCTAATGAGTGGCTAAGATCACGTGCACATGCAACATTGGGACCAAGGCATTCAATAATGATAATAGTGGCGGTAATGGCCACCACCATTACCGTTATGATATGGGAGGCAATGGCCGTTACGGCCTTTCTTTTCTTTTCTTTTTTTTTTTTTTTGAAAAAAAAAAAAATGTATCGACCCCGTAATAGGTCATTATAAGCCATTTTTCCGTAACAGCTGTTACAGCCCATAACGCATAATGGTTCTCACCGTTACCATTATGTAACAGCCATAATGGCCATTACACAACCGTTTTTTAATACCTTGATTGGGATGTGTCATATACTCATGTTGGCATGTGTGTCGAAGATCACCTCTCCAGTCTCTTGTGTGAATCCCCTAGACATTTCTCAATCAAAAGAGCCATACAATTGAAAAGTTCTATAGTTAGGGTCATGCCATTTTCCCAATACTAATCTTAAATGTTTTAACATTGCCTGCAAAATTGATTTCATTATCTCCGAGCATTGACTTGTCAAGGGTATTAAAGTCATTGCAGAAAAGGGGAAAGAAAATGAGCGAACACAAGAAATTCATGTTTTCATATTAAACCCTGAGCTTCTATCCAACTTCTTGTAATATTAAATAGACTATCATGAAAAACATATGCTGTAACCTTTGAGAGTAATGATTCCATTCCACCATGGTGGGAGGAGAAGAGAAACCAAAATAGAGCAAGAGAAAAACCACACCAATTTGCTTATAGTATAGATCATTTTAATAGGCAGACTATCATGATCTCTAAAACATGCATACCATTATCTCCTCCATCATGGATCCATTGACATTCTCAAGAAATAATGAGCTGATCATGCATGAACCTCCCCACCATCGGCATCTTCAATACTTTTTCCAACATTTTGACATTTCTAATGATGTTTATGTTGGTTATTGCCTAGAGAGAGTGAGCTTCATGGGAAATTGTCCAGCCTGGCCAACTTTTTCTTTCTTTCATTTCTTTCTTTTTTTTCGTAGGCAAAGATGAAATTTAGAAAAGTTTCTTCTTCTTTTTTTTTCGTAGGCAAAGATGAAATTCAGAAAAGGGCAAGTACAAACAAAGATCCATCAAGGAAACCAATAGGATTCATCAATCTGAAGATGACCTATGAACCACCCTTATTAGCTAAGGAGTGAGTAAAATTTTGTCCCATCATCACCATTATTGCAACCACTGTCGTCACCATCACCATCACAATGGATCTCTCACTAAATTGATTCTAGCATGGTGTTGTGGTCCTCTAAAAGGCTTGAAGGGAGATTCTATGGAGGATGGTGAACTTTAGAGCTATGTGAGGTTTGTGGAAGGAGAGAAATTAAAAAATTCGAGAGCAAAATGCCTTCAAATGAAAATCTGAAGTGAAGAATTTTGTCTATGATTGTTAGCTGGGTTTTGCAGAGACTTGAATTCCAGCAGTATTCCTTCTTGGATCTTGTGAAGAGTTAATACATTGTTAGTGAATTCTTTGCAGCTTGTCTCATGTTCCATGTATGGTTCTGAGCTTTGTTGTCGAGGTGGCCGATGGTCCAGCTCTTGATGAAGATACATGATGGTCACTTGTGGCTTACCAAGTTGCCATCAGCCATCCGATGTTCACTGTAATTTTGTCTCTGGTTTAATAAAAAATTTTGTCATCAAAGAGAAAAGAAAAGATGCTTGGTGCAAGCTATATTTTACCTTTTTATTGGGAGAATATTCTATAGGTGCACTAAGTGTGAATTGAAGTGGTAACAGATTTGGCTGTGGAAGCAGGCAACAGAATTTTTTTCTCTTCTTCAAAAGGTATGAACGGGTAGGAACTGGAAGCACAAGTTTGAGGCATGATTCAAAGTGGAAGCGGTGCCTGGCTCAAAGTATCGTGCAACTAAGGAATACTCTTAACCACAAAACATATTGAAGATTTGAGGTAGCAGAGTTATTACAAAGTAAGCAATAAAAAATAATGTGCATCAAATTATTATGTATGGATTACAAGTCCTTGTATCATAATCATTTCATAGGCGGATGAATACTTGAAATATTCCAAAAAAAAAAAAAAGAGAACAATATCAGGTCTCGAATTAGCAAACTACACCTGGTCACCTCGACGAGGATCAACACCCAAGTTCACATGTGCTTCAACAGTTTCGACGAACTGCCGCTTGGCATTAGCCTGAACAATGACTAGAAAATATACAAAGAAATTAACAAGAACTGTATTTTCAAACAAAAA